>CM044433.1:148656496-148676322 GCA_024363595.1 Xenopus borealis | reverse complement strand
TTTTTAGAAAAAAAAATATGTGAAAAAAAATAGAATTCCAAATGTTAGCATATTGGCCCCACTATATATCTTTTGAGTACCGTATATTCTTACATATGATTGTAAAATGTTTACTCTTTATAAAAACATAGACTGGATTGGAAATTGAGAGAGACAGCGTGAGTAAATAAAATACATAATTTGGTTGATCATCTATTTCTTCCAGTGCAATCTTGTATAGGGAAGGGGTAGTAGCGAATCTTTTCACCAATTCGTGAATTTCGCTGGAAACTGAGTAGATTCGCCCATCACTAGAGCCCAACTTTCTTTCCTGATTCACCCCTAATGACGGTCTTGTCTTCAGTAATAACGAAAATGCAGAGTAATATATTCAGAATTCAATAATGTTAATCTAGCTATAGGCGTATATCTGGTATGTAGATGTGATTAGAGAACAATTACCTCAGTTCTTTTTATGTAGACCCCAGAGAAATGGCTTTTATTCCCAAAACAAAGAGGTTACAGTGGGAGCTCAGGTAAATAGCCTCAAAGGACTTAAATCTCTGCATATTAACTACTTGCCTGATGTCTTCAGTCATACTGTGCCATTTTGATCTTTGGGTAAGTACTCCACCACCCACAATAGCTATTAAATACAGTACTTGTACTATCTATTCTCTATATCTATACATACATATATTTATATGATAACGAACACAGAAAAACAAGGTTTATGGAACAAGTATAGACAAGCAATAGTTTATGTATTATCCATCACTTCACCAATACATTACTGTCAGAAACACAACCTATTTGCAAAAATATTTTTTTCCCAGTTTATCATTATGAACAAACTAATGTATTGTGATGTTGTGTGCAAGTGACTGCGTTAACAATGCTACTTATAATTACAACAACCAGCAAACACCATTTAAGATAAAAGTATGTTAAATAAATTATTTTATTTGCCTAGAAAGAACTGACGTATGTAATACCATGAATAGCTCTTTACTGAAATCCAGATAAAAAGTCTCCAATATTCTCCCTTGACTTGTCTGGTTTTCATGTTGGAAAAAGCTTGACATCCAAGTCCCACCCTAAAGACCAGTAGATATGAGATTTAAGCATGAGCAGATCTGCCTAGTCTGCATCATTATGCTGTGATCCTACTTACATGTGGAAACCTATTTATTGAAGGTTGAATTTTAGTGGTTGTAGAGGGTTTTGAAACCACAAATAAACCAATTTCCACAAATGTCAGTCATTTATTGAAATATACAAACTAAAAAAGCACAAACAGGAAAATGTTGCTAAAAAGCTACGAAAACCATTACTTTTTGAATTGTCACACAATAACTGACTTTTTCGTATTGTGGCACAAAAGCCAGCATCAAAAACACCTGAATACCATGAAGCAGAGAAAGTTCTTCCAATTGACTTCTACATGATTTTGACAGGTTTTAGCTGGATTATTTTTCATATTAGGAGTTGTTGCAGTTTTGTTGCTTTTTAAAACCCGGAAAAATTGGTTTACTCTACTCTACTGCAACTTTTTCAGGGTTTTGGATACAAAAAGCCCGAATTTTTAGTAAACTGTTTAGTAAACTGGCCCTCGAAGGCACATAACACCTCAATTGGAGCCGGGCATGAAGGAACATAGGAAAGAAATGTTTGCATAAATAAGGACTTAAAGAGAACATGTGTGGGCTCTGAAATGTCATAAGGTACTGTATGTGTACAAAATGATGAGGCCCATTTAAAGAGTTTTAGAAATCATGATTAAACTAATTTTCTCTAAAACCACAAATGCCATGGAATTCATTAAACGATACTCATTTAAAAGCAAGAATGAAAAAACAATTTGCGTTTTTTTGGACAATTCCTAGCAAAAAAAAATCAGAAAACCTCTAAATGTCTGAATGGATTAAAAATGGCCCAATAGTCATGGTTTTTACACTTAATAAATCTTAAATTTTAAGTTTTAAGAAATATAGAAAAAACATAAATATTTAAAGATTTGTGAAGAAAAAAAAGAAATTCAGGTCTTAGTAAATAGGCCCCAAATTGTATAGATGTACAGGTTAGGATCTGTTATCCGGGAGACCATTATCCAGAAGGCTCCAAATTCCAGAACGGCCTTCTCCCGAAGACCCAATTTTATCCACATAATCCAAATTTTTTAAAATGATTTCCTTTTTCTCTGTTTATAATAAAATAGTTTGTACTTGATACAGTCATATGGAAAAGTTTGGGAATCCCTTTAAATTCTTTGGAGTTTTGTTTATCATTGGCTGAGCTTTCAAAGTAGCAACATCCTTTTAATATATAACATGCTTTATGGTAACACTAGTATTTCAGCAGTTACAAAATGTATTGGATTTACAGATAATATGCAATATGCATCATAACAAAATTAGACAGGTGCTTAAATTTGGGCACCTCAACAGAGATATTACATCAATAATTAGTTGAGCCTCCTTCTGCAAATATAACAGCCACTAGACACCTCCTATAGGCTTTGTCTGGATTCTGGATGGTGATATTTTTGACCATTTGTCCTTACAAAATCTCTCCAGTTCTGTTAAATTTGATGGCTGCTAAGTATAGGCAGCCTGCTAAAAATCATCCCATAGATTTTCAATGATATTCAAGTCAGGGACTGTATGGCCATTCCAGAATATTGTACTTCTCCCTCTGCATAAATGTGTTTGCAGATTTTTAAGTGTGTTTAGGGTCATTGTCGTGTTGGAATATCCAACCCCTGCGTAACTTCAACTTTGTGACTGATGCTTGAACATTAACCAGAAGAATTTGTTGATATTGGGTTGAATTCATCCGACCCTTTAACAAGGGCCCAGTCCTTGAACTAGCCACACAGCCCCACAGCATGATGGAACCTCCACCAAATTTGAATGCAGTGTTCTTCTACTGCCATGCAAATGCTTTTTGTTATGACCAAATAACTAACTTTTTGTCTCATCAGTTCAAAGCACTTTGTTCCAAAATGGCTTGTCTAAATGAGCTTTTGCATGCAATAAGTGTCTCTGTTTGTGGCATGAATGCAGAAAGGGCTTCTTTCTCATCACCCTGCCGTGTTCTTTGTGCAAATTGCGCTGAATTGTAGAATGATGTACAGATACACCATCTGCAGCAAGATGTTATTGCAGCTCTTTGGAGATGATCGTTGAATTAATTCTAACAATCCTCCGCATAGGCTGCTCCTGAATTTTTCTTGGTCTGCCAGACCTGGGTTTAACAGCAACTGTGCCTGTGGCCTTCCATTTCCTGATTATATTCCTTACAGTTGAAACTGACAGTTTAAACCTCTGAGATAGCTTTTTGCAGCCTTCCCCCAAACCATGATACTGAACAATTTTTGTTTTCAGATCTTTTGCGATTTGTTTTGAGGATACCATGCTGTCACTCTTCAGAGGAGAAAAGCACAACTTGCAATTGGCCAGCTTAAATGCCTCATGATTGGAAACGCTTGACCATGAAGTTCAAGATTTAACAAGCTAATCCAACCAATTTGGTGTTCCCAGTAATCAGTATCGAGCAGTTACATGCATTAAAATTAGCAAAATTACCAGGGTACCCACATTTTGCACAGCCAGTTTTTAATATTTGTTTTAATTTCATACAACTGAATACTGCTTCACTAAAAATCTTTGCTCAGAAATCAACCCATTACTAAGATGCAGTGCCGGGACAACCTGACTAGACACCCTAGGCAGCCTGGCCAGTCGTAGCCCAATAGGCGCTAGTGCACATGCGTGCAAAAGTGTGCAACCACAAGCATGCACGTGCGAATCAAAGATGTGCTGCGAAAGGGACAGAGAGCACACTCTGGCCAGAATGGGAACCAGACAAGGGGGTAGGAGAGGCAGAGAAGGTGCGTGCCTGGTGCCCCCTAACTTTGTGCCCTAAGCACATGCCTACTCTGCCTACCCCTAGTTCCTGCCCTGATGTTTCTGGGAAATGAAAGACATATCGCTGTTACCGTTTTTATTGGAAGTGGAGTAAATTATTAGTCTGAGAGGGGTTCCTAAACTTTTTCATTTGACTGTAATGAATCCTTACTGGAAGCAGAACCAGTCTATTGGGTTTATTTAATGTTTACATGATTTTATAGTAGACTTAAGGTATAAAGAACTAACCTATGGAAAGATATGTTATCCATAAAGCCGGAAAGTACTATGAAAACAAACGCAGCACATCATTTAAAATTTTCATTCCCCTTTTAATTAAAATCGTTAATTTAATTAAGCTATTGCTGCATTCATTTGACATAATAACTGTGAAACATAGCAAAAGCATTTTGAGTACATTCCCACTGTATACTGTATAATTTATCCAGTTAGTACACTGTAGTTACTGTATGTGGTATTCAATGTATTAATGACCCTGAGGTGGTGACACATTAACAGTACTCCTGTATTGGGGCAGAAGTGCCCTTCTACGCCTGGCAGAGGTTTCCTGGTATTGCTCCACCATGTTGTTCAGTTTGTAAAATTTTACCAAGTGTTTGGTTTCTTTGTGTAACTTTGTTGCAGCTTTTTTATACTGATTTTAAAAAAATAGTAATATTTATTACAATTGTAGTTTTGCTATTACAGGAAAATGAAGACTATATGAGCCTGGCATTTCCCAATTCAAATTACAACTGCAAATGTAAGGAGAGAGTGCTTATCATGTGGCAAAGATAATTGTTTCCCATGTCAATTCTGGTATTCTGATGGTATTTCAATATTGCATACACTGGTTAATACAGACATTTCCATACTTTTAGGGCTCAAGCTGCCCATTGCAGTCCTGAGGTTATTAGAACACTTTAATTTCTGACATGTTTACACATACAAATAATCACTAAAGTAATACTGCTACTGGGTTCTAAGAGTATCCAGAACAGCAAATTAAATTTCATCTCACTTACGCTGTGTTCCCCTGTCCACTGATGTGGCACTACCCTTGGAGGGACAGCCCCATGATATGGGAACCTCTAGGCTAATGGCCTAAAGAATTTCCAGCAACGTTATATTTTCCCAATTTGGCAAACTTTTCCTGACCTTCAGGAACATTTTGAAAGAATTCTAGAGGGATGAATGTACAGCACTCATCAGATTTAACACCTGCACCTGAAAATTCCTACATTTAATCCATTACAGAAAAGTTGCTGAGAGATGAGCAGATCTGTGTCTGTATTGGTCATTTCAGTTCTCTACGAGGCAGATTTATCAAGGGTTGAATTTTGAATTCATGGGATTTTTTAAAAACTTCCATAAACTCCCATAAACTCCCATAAACTCGAAATGTATTAAAAAATTTACATTTTTTTAAACTCGGTGAATAGGATCAACCCTAAAACTCGAATAGAATTCAAACTGAATTTGATTAGAATCAGTAGTAGAATCGAGTTTTTTCTCGGAAAAAAATAGAATGTCAGGAAGGCTGCAGACAACTCCAAATTGATCCCAGGAAGTGTTCCATAGGCTAAAACAGCAATTCGTCAGGTTTTAGGAGGCGAATAGTCAAATTTGAGTTCTTAAAGGGCTACTAGTGTATGATAAATCTAGAAAAAGGTATTAGAATTTAAAAAAAAAAAAACTCAAATCCAGTACATGTCAGTAACCAGTGGCCCAAAAGTTCTGCCATGGGGCCAGTATTTCTTAGTTAGGTGCTTGGCCAACAGGAAAAACTTTATTGAAGCACAGGCAGGATTAACACAGCAAGGCAAAAGGTAGGTACTTGCAAAGAAACAAATACAAATGGCAGGTAAAAAGCCAAGACAAGGCAAATCATGGGTTAACAGACTCAGAGTCCAGATGTAGATCAGGGAAGGCAGTGTACTAACAGGGATGGACAGGCCAAGGCTCAAACAATAGGAGTACTCAAAGCAGAAAGTCTCCAGTAGGAAGAGTGTCCCACCACTGGAAACAACATGGTTTACAGAGGGCCCTTTTCACAAGACCAGCAGGAAGGTTGACCAAACAAACTAGCAACATACACTGGCATCAGTGGAACTCTAAAGGTTTGCATTTCACCCAACTTCAGCAGCACGCTGACTTCATATCCAGAAGCCGTGATTTCTAGAATGCCTGCCATGCCAAAATATGAAGTAATGTAGTACTGTGATCACAAACAGATATGGAGTATACAAAGTAAAAGTAACAATTTATGAGATAGGGTCATAGAAATAAGTACACTGGTAGCTGTATAGTCATCTCATATAAATGTTTGTTCTGCTTTATCTTACAGCTAAATACTGTGTCTAGCTTCTAGAAGACGTTTACATGGCAGGGTGGAATAACACACATTTCCAGGAATTCATTCTTCTAGGACTTACTGATAACCCAAAGCTCCAGATCATTCTCTTTGTTCTCTTCTTTTTCTTTTACCTTGTCACCCTTTTAGGCAACATTGGTATCATTGTGGCTGTTAGATTGGATTCCCGTCTCCATACTCCAATGTATTTTTTTCTGAACAATTTGTCCTTCTTAGATCTTTGTTACTCAACCACCATAACTCCCAAAACCTTGGTTACCTTTCTATCAGAAACAAAAACCATAAGTTACCATGAGTGTGCTCTGCAAATGTATTTCTTTGCCGCGTCGGTCACCACCGAGTGTTTCCTCCTGGGAGTAATGGCCTATGATCGCTATGTTGCTATTTGCAACCCACTACTGTATTCGGTTATTATGAGCAGACGGGTCTGTGTGCAACTGGTCTCAGCAGCGTATACTCTGGGGTACCTCAATGCAATGCTTCATACAATTTGTACTTTCCGACTACCATTTTGTAAGACCAACAAGATTGATCATTTTTATTGTGATGTCCCACCACTCCTCAAGCTTTCATGCACTAAAACCACCATGAATGAAATTCTGATGTTCATATTTGGTGGATTTGCTGAAACTAGTTCACTGACTACTATCATAGTTTCCTACAGTTACATCGTATCCACTATACTGAGGATCCGCTCTTCCGAAGGAAGAAAGAAAGCATTTTCTACATGTGCATCTCACCTAGTGGCTGTCACAATATTCTATAGCACTATCCTCTTTATGTACTTGCGCCCCTCCTCTACTTATGCCATGAGCCAGGACAGAATTGCTTCTGTGTTCTACAGTGTTATTATCCCAATGCTAAACCCTCTCATCTATAGTTTAAGGAATAGTGAAGTGGCACAAGCTTTAAAGAAAATTAAAGCAAATTATTGCTGCAAATATAAGTAGTGTAAAATTAAAAACTTCGGAGATTATTAGGGAGTAATGGCATAAAAGTCACCTGGAAAGCAAGCAATGCTCTAGGCAAGGGGATGGGACCCAAAAAGCCCTCCTGCAAAAAAACGAAACCATCTGGAAATAGTACTATGCCTTTAGGCTTACATTTGAGAACTGGTTAAAGATGTGACATCCTTGGATGTTCAGGGAGCCAATATACCTCATCTTAAAGAATGTAACTGTTGGATTTTCTCCAGTACACTAACCAGAATAACCAATTCAACATTTTATATTCCTTCTGCAGAAGACGGCAGTAAATTGATCAAAGATCAGCTTTATCAAAGTGTGAAATTAGAGCTCATCCACTTTTGATTCATTCCGATTGGATTTTTAGAAGGGTATTTATCAATGGGGGAACGTTAGAGTTCACTAATACATGTAGGCTGCACTATGCATAACATAATAATAAGCTATAAGTTGGGGAATAGGGTTGCATCCTTTTGCCCAGTCCATTTCATGAACAGTCCAGGTTCAATACACATAACAGGTCCTTGGGAACAAGAGAAAAGTGGCAAACCAATAAAAATGAGGAAACAATACATTATGTCACTCCCCGGCCCCCACGATACAAATTCCTCTGGATCAGCATTTAAGCAGGTTAGACTTGATGGATATGTGTCTTTTTCATCCCAACTTACTATGTTACATACAGACTCACACAGTCTCTCTCTCACATACACACAACCAAACAGAGAAACAAGAACCTTCTCCCCAACACTGAGGCAGAGCCATATTCCATTACCCTCTTTTCCTTAAAAGACACAGCATTATGAGATATGGCTTCAGTAAATCTTCTTTTTAGATGGGGTTCTGCTGATGTAATCCTTGTCATTTGTTGCCAGCAAAGTTGATTTAAAAGGGACTGCTTATCTGGTAAAGAAGGAGTGGATTCAGACAGCCAATGTAAGAATAATAATTTCTTAGTAGCTGGTGCAAACAACAAAATCAAGTTGAGCAATAAATCACTCAGGGATTTGGGTCACCCCTTTGGATCAAGACTTGGAGAATCCAGATGTAGTAATGCAAATTCTGGACTTAATTTAATATGGAGCTTAAATTTGCGACTCAAAAACTTCTCGAAAGTTAACCAAACCCTGTATACATTAGGACAACTCCAAAAGTAGTGAAATAAGTGTACTTTTTGTTGTTTACATTTCGTACAGAAGGACTGGGAGCCCAAGCTTGATGTCCTTTTATAAAATTTTCCATAGCCCAAGTGTACCAGTTTAAAGTGTTGTACTCTCCAGTTTTCAGACACCAAGTACTTGTTATAATTACTAATAGAATTTGAGAGTTGGGAAGGAGTGATTGCCATTTGTAAATAACCCAACCACTTTTCTGCCACTTTATTAAGGCATGCATTTTTCTAAGACAGTTATTGACCAAATTGTATTATCATCTGTGCCTGTTGTGTTACCATCAATTGTTTGAGTAACCAACTTAAGAAAGGCTAATAAATCAAATGGTATTTTCTTCAACAGATGGAACACTGATGTGTACTTATGCTCCATGTGTGCATGCAATGTGTGCAGTGTCTCCTATGTTTTTACACAGCAGACCTGACTTACCAATTAGGTCTTTGCCAGGGTCTATTGGGAATCTGGGCCTGCCCTGGGGTGAGATTCTCTGTTGGGTCCCACACAGTATCCTTATTGGTGTTTCTCTATTATGTAATCTAGTTAACATTCAAAAACTAATTATACAGGTATAGGTTTTGTTGTTCCAACAGTTTAGCCAATTTTGGCAGTTTACATAGTTACAGTTAAATCGGGTTGAGTCCAAAGTTCATTTAGTTCAACCCATACATTCACATAAACTATACACACAAACTATATACTGTATACAAATATCTACACTTATTGTAGATTTTAGTATCACAATAGCCTTGGATATTATGTTTATCCAAGAAAACATCCAAGCCCTTTTCAAAGCATTAACAGAATCAGCCATCACAACAACACCCGGTAGTGCATTCCACAACCTCACTGTCCTCACTGTGAAGAACCACCTACACTGCTTCTTTTCTTCTAGTCTGAAGGGGTGGCCTCTGGTGTGGTGATCCTCTTTATGGGTAAAAAGGTCCACTGCTATTGGTCTATAATGTCCTCTAATGTACTTGTAAAGTGTTAACATGTCCCCTCACAAGCATCTTTTTTCCAGAGAAACAACTCCAACCTTGATAGTCTACCCTTATAATGTCTTCCATCCCCCTAAAAAGTTTAGTTGCATGTCTGCTCTGTCTGCAGCTGATTTATACCCTTTTTAAGGTCTGGAGCAAAAACTGCACTGCATACTCCAGATGAGGTCTTAATAGGGATCTATAAAGAGTTATAATTGTGTTTCCATACCTTGAGTTTATGCCCATTTTTATGCAGGACAGAATTTTATTTGCTTTAGTAGCTACAGAATGACACTGCCTGGAATTAGACAACTTGTTATCTACAAAAACCCCTTGATCTTTCTTTATCAGCCTTGGCCCTGTATGCCACCTAAGACCATCATGTGATTCTCACAAATTGTTTTTAATCTGCCAATATTAAAAACTACATGTACCCATCAACAGATGAGGAAGGGAGTAGGGTGAAATATTCTGGTAATATTCTGCAGGGCAGGGACCTCCTTCCTACTGTAGCTCTTACTACATAGCACTTAAGCTCTGTGTACTTATATGAACTCTGTGTACTGGGTATATTTATAGTATTTATTGACTGTACTTGTATGTATTGCACGTTTATGCATTGTACAGTACTGCAGCTCGTCTTGTCTTTTTGGCACTTACCTATATTTGTATATATATAATGATCCTTGTTAGTTCTTTTAACTTATTATTCTGCTGTAAAGTGCTGCATATATATATAGCACTATTTAGATAAAAAATATACATAGATTTATACAAATATTATTTTCTGGAGCGTAACGTAATTTTGTTAGAGCTTCTTGGTTACACATAAAGTTGTATTCTGCAGCTAAGGATCCTTTTGTACAATGTCACTGCCTTTGATATTGTAATCACTGTGTTTCTGGCAGAACCGGAAACTTGTGATCCCTTCCAGCTCAGCAAAGGTAGCAAAGCAGGGCAGAGATCAGCTTTGTCTCCAGTTTAATGACTCCTAATCTGAACTCTATCTGTTTATACACTGTAAAGAGTGTTTGCAAGGAATTATACTCAATTGAAATACAAAAATGACCCCCAGAAAATTTGATGGTTGAATTGTTTACCATTTGAAATTTGACCCTTAGTAAATCTGCCCCTTTATGTAGGAAGATCCAAATTATGGATTTCAGGCACTCCTAGAACTCTGGAGAATTTGTTTGATTAGGCTTGTGGTGCAGTAAGTTCATGTTTATTTGAAGTATACAAAATACAGCATTTCTAGCCTTATTCTATTTTACACTTTCTTTGCCCTTTAAGGCATATGTGCACTGATGATATTCACATTATTATAACAATGATAAGATCATGGCTGATTCTTGGTGAAAGACAATGAGATATCTTTATTTTCCCTGGAAAACAATATACATTGTGGGGCATCAAACAGACAAGCACGAACTGACCAATTATGGCTTGGTTGTATGGCTGCTTCTCTACTGACATTGCTATTTGCAGGCACTGCTTTTTTTTAAAGATTTTTCAGAACTACACATCTCACACAAATAACCTTAGGAAGGCAGTGGGTTGTCTGCGATTGTAAACTGTTATGTACACTATTACAAAACATGTAGTGTCACTTGTTATAATTTCTGTTCTGCATATTTTATTTTATTTTATAAATATAAAAACAATTAATTATTTTCTAATAAAAGGTACAGTTAAACATTTCAGATAACTGGGATTTTTGTAGTTTTGTAACCTTCATACATATTTGGGCCTGGATGGAGAAAGACCTAGGGATACTTGTGGATAAAAAAATGTATTTATAGCAGCTGCAAGGACAGAGGCTCTGAAGAGGAGATATGTGTTGTGTTTTGATGAGGATGAGCAGAGTATAACAGGGCTTTATTAGCAGGTTCATGCAGCCATTACACAACAGTAACATAAACTCTATCCTTCTTAAACAGTATAGACAGTACTATGTGTATACACAGCATAACTCATGTGCACAGTGACCTCTGCAGGTCATTTTTATAAACACCACATATTCACCCTATAGTAGGAAAGCATTTGGGCAAATGTACAGTAATAAACAACAACAATAAAACAGTATGCCTCTTAAAGCAATATATACATTCTTCACATGACATAGTCCTTGATCCATGCAGGTAGTTTTCTGATTCTCACAGTACGCCTTATAGGTTCACTTTCTTCAGGTCTATTGCAGATAGCATCAGAAGTAGGAAAATGTACTTCATCAAATGAAGCTTCTCTAAAGTTATATCTAGCAGGAGCAAGACGACTTGCATACCATATGCATCCATCAGATGGTTCATATGTGTATGGTCCTTGCTGGCGTCTTACTTTAAGTGGTATAGTAAATTTAGATTGTCCTTGTTTCAGTATTCTGACTAAAGAACCAGGCTGAAAGTGCACTTCTCTTGTGCCATGTTTCCTGTCAGTATAAGCCTTGCATTTTACTTGTTGATGTTTGACAATGTCAGCAGTAGATGATTTTGTAGGAACAGTATTTGGTGGAAGTTTAATGTCTGCAACATGTAACTTAGTGCGCATTTGTCTGCCATGTAATAATTCAGCTGGATATGATTGGGTTTTTGCATGGCACATTGTTCTGTAGTTATGTAGTTCCTGTGAGACAGCCTCGATAATAGAGTAGGGCAATCACCTCCATTTCTGGCGTACTGGTTTTACTTCTGGTCTCAGCTTGACTTTGTGTACACACAACCCAATGCACGACCCAATGAAGCGTCACTCTGTGGTGAGGCAGGCATTGGTGCTGTAGTAACGAGACCATCAACTACTTGTAGGTATAATGAAGCAAATAGATCCCTTCCAAGTATAGCAATACCCTTATTCACAATGTAAAAGTCACATTTTCCAGTATTTGATTGAAATTGTACAGTCAGTGGCAAGCAACCAAGCACAGGGATTGGATCCTTTAAGTCAGTGATTTTCAACCTTGTGCCTCCAGCTGTTAAGGAACTACAAGTCCCACAATGCAATGAAGGAGTCTGACAGCCACAGTCAGGCAAATGCATTGTGGGATTTGTAGTTTCTTAACAGCTGGAGGCACAAGGTTGAAAATCACTGCTTTAAGTAACTGACCAGTCTCAGGGCAGGTGCAACAAGCATATCTTTTGCAAAGTATTTCAAGTAAATATCCTTTGGTAGTACAGAAACAGCTGAACTTGTATCAAGAATCAGGTTAATGGAGTGTCCCTCGTCAGCAGAAGCAGTATTGACATTGACAGTGCATATAAACTTGTCTGGAATAAATATACCAGCTTTATCCACAATACTCTAACATTTGTAGTAGTGACTTCATGAACATGTTTAGCAGAACTACAGTAGGGTTTAGCCAAATGACCTACCTTGTTGCATTTGCAGCACTGTACAGCTTTTGCAGGACATGTAGCATAATTTGCAATGTGTTGTGTTGAACCAAAGCAAAAGCAGTATTTTTTATTTGTATTTGCTGCATGGTTTTGCAGTGAATCCCTTTCCTTAGCACTGTATTTTTCCTGTGACTGTGCACTATTAGGCTGCAGTGCTGGATTCACAGTCTGTACATTCCCAGCAGTTCCATGGCTGAGAGTTTTAGCCTCTGTCACTGCTGTTTCAATTTGGCTAACAACTGTAATAGCCTTTGCAAGGGTTAAATCCTTCTCTAGTAGCAGTCTCTCTCTAATGCGAGGTGAGTTTCATCTGTTAGATTCCCAAACTCACAGGTAACAACCAGCTCTCTCAAAGCTGCTACAAATTGTTCTGTGGATTTGCCATTATGATGTCCACGTTGGCGGAATTTATATCTTTCAGCAACCATATTTACTCTTTGCACGAAAAAGTTCTTTATAGCAGTAAGAGCAGTTTCATAAGTCTCATCAGTGAGTGGTAATGTATAGAATAATATACACTGTCCCTCTGCTCCCAGGCAGTGAACAAGTAAAGCACGCTTTCTATCAATGAAATCTCCCCTAGGCCAGCAGCAATAATGTAATTTTCAAACATCCAAACTATAAAAGGTATGGTAGGCTCACCAGGGTTTGGAACTGGAAGAAAATGTGCAGGCTGCTGCAGGGGTAGAAGAGACCATTTTGTTGTGTTTTGATAGCCGAGGATGAGCAGAGTATAACAGGGCTTTATTAGCAGGGTCATGCAGCCATTACACAACATTAACATAAACTCTATCCTTCACTCTTTCCTTCTTAAACAGTATAGACAGTACTGTGTATACACAGCATAACTCATGTGCACAGTGACCTCTGCAGGCCATTTGTATAAACACCACAATATGGTACCTATATATATATATATAGAAAGAGACAGAGAGCAATAGACAAATACAAGAGGTCCTCTGCACTCAATCCATTATCAATATATTAAAGGGGAACTAAAGCCTACCTAAAGAAATGGGCTAGAAATGCTGTGCATTATGTTGTGGGCTTTGTTCCTGTCAATAGGAAACACAGCCTTTTAGCAGCCAGTAGCAGTAAAGATGCTCCAGTAGCTTCCCATTTTCTTTTTTGCTGATTCACTGTACATGCTTTGTGCTGCTGTCACTTACTGAGCTTAGGGACCCACTCACAATATACAGTACACATAGAATGGAAGTGTCACAATATAAAGCTGATTATTTATTAATACAGATAAATACTACATGACAACACAGAAGCCAGTGCTATTAGCATCCAAATTTAATAACCAGCCCTGTAGCATTAGCTAATATTAAAGACCAACCTCATTTTCTGCTTGATAATTTGTGACAACCCCTAAGCTTAGCTTCTCAACAGCTGCTCAGAGCCCACTGCGCATGTGAGTGTCACAGACACTTTCCAAGATGGTAACACTCTGTGACAAGTTTGAAGTCCTGGATCATTGCTGCAAACTGCAGAAGCTGAAACTTTAGTCTTGTGCAATAAGTTCAGTATATGAACTGACTTCATAGACCTTGCTGTTACATACCATTGCTTTACAATGCATACAAATGCCACATATCATTTCTGCAGGATGTGAAAATGTAGATAGTTGTAGTTTAAACACATTCAAAGTGACAAACACGGCCCTCATTGTCTTATACAAAATATACCAGCAGTCAAACTAGGCAGCAAGTAACTCAGCAATGCTTAAATTATATGTCCACCTGCAGAAACACTGGCCTTCATTTCTTTTCTTATACAATAAATGCTATTTCTGTGAAAATCTGTGCATTTTTGTTAAACTTTAACAGTTTTTAATAAAGTTGTATAGTGGTTCCCTTATGCATGATGTCACTTCCCCGGCTGTTGTCATGACTGAGTGTGTCAAAACAGATAGTTGTGAATTCTTCCAACAGAACCAGGAATGACAGAGCAGGGCGGGGAATTCCTGCAGTCACAGCATCTGTGTTATCAGGAAGCAAGTGCAGTCTATCAGGCAAAGATAAGTATATATAATGGGAGCAGCAGGCAAAGTTCATTACAGGAGCTGAAGTGAGCAGGCAGATCTACAGTGAAGAGATTGAAATGAGCAGACAGATCCCCAGTGAAAGAATAAAGGACAAGCAGATCCTCAGCAACACTGTCAAGAGCGAGCACATCCCTTTTGAAAGGACTATAGAGAAGACGCAACAGCCATGGGTTTTCTCTTCAGCTCCCTCTACAAAACCCTTGTGGGCTTCTTTGGCACCAAGGTTAAAATCATCATGCTGGGTCTGGATGCTGCTGGCAAGACCACAGTCCTGTACAAAGTAAAGTTTAATGAGACTGTTAGTACAATCCCCACAATCGGATTCAACGTTGAGACATTGGAGCCCATCCATAATGTGTCCTTCACCGTATGGGATATACCAGATAAGGACAAGCTCAAACCTCTTTGGAAGCATTACTTTATCAACACTGATGGTCTGATCTTTGTTGTGGACAGTGCTGATTTGGAGAGGTTCAAGGAAGCTATCCTGGAGCTGAAAGTCATTCTGGACCATGATGAAATGAGAGGCGTCCCATTTCTGGTGTTGGCCAATAAACAGGATCTTCCTGGTGCCAGGAGACCAATGGAGGTGGCAGAAGAATTAAGCTTGATGAAGATACAAGGGCACCAGTGGCATGTGCAGGGCTGCTCTGCAATTACTGGGGATGGAATTGTGGAGGGCCTGGAAGTACTCTCAAATTTGGTGAAACAGTTCCAAGAAGACAAGGCCCTACTGAGCTAATGCCCAGCTTCTGCTGCTCCGTTGTTTTGCAGAGGATTAGATGCATGTGTCTGGTCCACTTTACCTTAAGGTATATGTGCACTGATTATTTTTACATTATTATAACAATGATAAGATCATGGCTGATTCTTGGGCATTTGGGGAAAGACAATGGGACATCTTTAATTTCCCAATGATACATTGGGGGGCATCAGACAGACAAACACAAACTGACCAATTTTGGCTTGGATGTATTGTTGGAAATTCTGCTTCTCTACTGAACATTGCTATATGCAGGCACTGACTTTTTTTAAAGATGGTTCAGATCTACAAATCTCACACAAACAACCTTATGGAGGCAGTGGGTTGCTTGTGATTGTAAACTGTTATGTACACTATAATAAAATATGTAGTGTCACTTGTTAACATTTCTGTTCTGCATATTTAATTTTATAAATATAAAAACAATTAATTATTTTCTAATAAAAGGTACAGTTAAACATTTCAGAAAACGGGGATGTTTGTAGTTTTGTAGCATTCATACATATTTGGGCCTGGATGGAGAAAGACCTAGTGACACTTGTGGATAAAAAAATTTGGTTGTAGCAGCTGCAAGGGCAGAGGCTCTGAAGAGGAGATATGGTACCTAGATATATATAAAGAAAGAGACAGAGAGTGAGAGGCTAAGTGGAGGTCCTCTGCACTCAACCCATTGTCAATATATTAAAGGAGAACTAAAGCCTACCTAAAGAAGTAGGCTAGAAATGCTGTGCATTATGTTGTGGGCTTTGTACCAGTCAATAGGAACCACATCCTTTTAGCAGTAAAGATCTGTGCCTCCAAAGATGCCCCAGTAGCTCCCCATCTTCTTTTCTACTGATTCACTGATTCACATGCTCTGTGCTGCTGTCCCTTACTGAGCTTAGGGACCCACTCACAATATACAGTACACATAGAATAGAAATATCACAATATAAGTCTAGATCATTGCTGCTATTGATAAGCTGAAACTTTAGGCTGGTGCTTATATTACAGGCCAACCTCATTTTCTAGCCTGGAGCTGGAAGTCATTCTGGACCATGATGAAATGAGAGGCGTCCCATTTCTGGTGATGGCCAATAAATAGGATCTTCCTGGTGCCAGGAGACCAATGGAGGTGGCAGAAGAATTAAGCTTGATGAAGATACAAGGGCACCAGTGGCATGTGCAGGGCTGTTTTGCAACTACTGGGGATGGACTTGTGGAGGGCCTGGAAGTACTCTCAAATTTGGTGAAACAGTTCCAAGAAGACAAGGTCCTACTGAGCTAATACCCTGCTACTGCTGCTCCGTTGTTTTGCAGAGGATTAGATGCATGTGTCTGGTCCACTTTGTGTTACGGTATATGTGCACTGATGATAGACACATTATTATAACAATGATAAGATCATGGCTGATTTTTGGGCAAAGACAATGGGACATCTTTTAATTTCCCTGGAAAACAATTTTTTCTCATGACAGTATCCCTTTAAGATGTTTCAGATCTACAAATCTCACACAAACAACCTTAGGGAGGCAGTGGGTTGCCTGCGAATGTAAATAGTTATGTACACTATAATAATACACATGTACCATTATTATCCTGTAAATTATATCCTTAGAAATGGGACTTAACCCTTGTGTTTTTATAGGGAACTCCTGGGTAACTTATAATATCCTTATATTTCACAATAGGGGGTACTTTATTCACTATATAAATGGGACTTCGGCTGAGTGTTTTTATATGGCGATTTTTCAGTGACCTAGAATATTCTCATATTTTACAACAGGGAGTACATTGTTGACTATATGAAACATATAATGTCACTTGTCAGTTAAGTTCTGCATAGTTTATTTTATAAATATAAAAAAATAATGCTTTTCTAATAAAAGCCACAGTTAAACATTACAGAAAACTAGGATTTTTGTAGTTATTTGCCATTACTGGGAATCCCACAACATACCATAGAATTTCAAGTTCTATTACAGGCATGGGCACACACATTAGCAGGTAAGAAAAGTACAGTGCTATCAAAGTGACAATGCTGTACAGCAGAGAAAGGGTTAAATGACATTCTGAACCAGTGTTACCCAGATGTATATTAACTAATATAGTCAGGGAGCGGATTGGCTCATCTGCCTATTCACCCCATAAATGAAAGTTACTTATGCGATTTTGCAACACTTTTTAGTTAAGCCTAAACTAGTAAAATTATTATTTACTCATACATGGTTTCCTAGCAACCATCGGCACACTTTTTGGGGTCAATTTCAAGGGGAGGAGTATAAGGATTGAAAGGTTTCTAAAACCAGATGTCTGCCACACACACACACATAAACTTGAGTGTTGTCGTGCCAGAGATTTAAAAAGCTATGAAATCTCATATGTGTGTCCCTATGACTAGGAATAACATTTTGATGAAACTGAAAGAGATCCTCTGCATTCAAACCATTGCCAATATATTAAAGACATTAACGTGACTGTCTTTTCCAATTTCCCCAGATCTTATCTAATTTCTCCAGACCCCTAAGTAAATTTTTCAAGGGTAGTATATCATTACCCAGGTTCATCCATAGTTGTAGGGGTGGGGGATTTCCAAGTCAGTAGCATAGACATTTTTGCATTGAGCAGGACATAATTAGACATAATGAGCACTTAACGTTAAGTGTTTCTACATGAGCTAAAAGAGTTCTCAGGAGTTCTGTTTGCATTAGGGCTCTTACACACAAGCGTTTTTACCTGCGCTCCCCTGTGTTCTGTTTTTCTGCGTTCAGCCGCAGGGGAGCGCAGGTATAGACGCACTCAATTATTTTCAATGGGGCTGTACTCACACGAACGCATGTAGGCTAGGGTTGCCACCTCACCCCTTTAAAACCGAACACATATGGAATACACAGCCTGCATGGCTAATTAGCAATACATTTAGATGCATGCTGCAGACTGAACTGATTTATGTGCAGCCATGCATCATGCATCTAAATGAATTGCTAATTAGCCATGCAGGCTGTGTATTCCATATGTGTTCGGTTTTAAAGGGGTGAGGTGGCAACCCTAATGTAGGCGCCGAACACAGGTTCAGACACAACATGCTGCATTTTTCCTGCGTTTGGCGCCTACATGCATTCGTGTGAGTACAGCCCCACTTAAAAGCATTGCGTGCGTCTATACCTGTGCTCCCCTGCGGCTGATGCAGCAAAACGGAACGCAGGGAAGTGCAGGTAAAAACGCCCATGTGTAAGAGCCCTTAAGCTTGAAATGCATCTCAGAAGTTTTGGACTGCTGAACAAGACCAGGAAAGTGTTTGCTTCATCTCCGCCCCTGTTGTATACATCTGAAGTTCCAGGGCAGAGTTTGGGTAAGCAATTCATGAGCACTAAGGAGCACGCTCCAGTTGCAGATCTCGCTTTTATGCCTCTTTTATGCCCTTTAGCGCTTGTGTCCAGGGTCATAATAAATCACCCCTCATGACACACCTCCATGCTACAAAACATTCTTTTGTTTACAAACACAGTGAAGGATGAAAACAGAGGGCTTACCCATTAAAAAAATAAATGTAGTTAAAGTAAGAAACGACCCCTGTTCCATTTATTTTATTTACTCATCTTGCAACAGTTTGGGCCATGGCATACTCAGTGTTCCATGTACAGGTTAAACATGTTAGATGATCAAAACAAATCATGCTGATAAAATATACTGATGTGTGTATTAAGTTCAAGCAAATAAACATATTTTTTTGCAGATCTTGCTTTGCCTAAATGTCATGGCTTAGTATAGTAGCATTCTGACAAATGTAGGAAGTGACGACATATTGGTGCATCTTCATCACGAACATTAGAAATTCTATAATGGCTGCCATAAACTGTTGCAATTGCATATTGTGCAGAGGCATAGTCATAAACCCAGTGATAAGAGGTGGCTTTTGACCTTATTGGCTGTGTGCCAATGTCCCGCAAACTGTCACTTTGTATTTTTTATGACATACTTGCCAATACTGTAATCATTCTGTTTGATAAAAGCAAAAAACAGCATATGTTAATATGTCTAACTATCAAAATGGATAGTGAATAATGTTTTTTGTCAATAGGCAGTTGAAGTTGAAAGGTTACTGATTTAGAATAGCACAAACATTGGTGGGTTTATTTTTTTAGGCTTAACTGATGATCCCTCACCCACAAAACTCATTTTTGTTCTCTTCTTCTTATCCTATGTCGTGACAATTTTTGCAAATACTGGTATCATAATGATCATCCGAGCCAGTCCCCACCTCCAT
>CM044433.1:148624870-148648384 GCA_024363595.1 Xenopus borealis | reverse complement strand
TTCCAGTGACAAAATAAATATTGTTGGTGAAAGTGGGCATCCCTGTCGGGTACCATTGGTTATACTAAAAGGGACAGACAAGGAACCTGAAGATGACACCATAGCAGTTGATTGTGAATATAAAGCTAGAATAGCTTTTTGTAAGTACACATCCAAATTTGGTTAGTATACTGGACAGATATCTCCAATTAACTCTGTCAAATGCCTTCTCGGCGTCTAAGGAGACGAAGAGAGTAATATAATGGCTGCATCACAACTTCATAACTTTTCCAGTTTCAGATAACACCTACCTGAACAGATCAATGGAACTACCATTGACCATTGATGTTATTTATTTTTTGTGTAATGTAAGTATGGAATAATGCCCACAAACCAAACAAGCAGATGGAGGATTAACAGCTACTTGTCTCTTGGCCCTGACCCCAGCAGCACCCCGTGCCCCTCCCCCAGACAAACTCAAATAAACACATTGGTCAGTCAGAGGATTTAAACTCTCAACTGCATGAAAAATGTGCGTCAATGCATGTCATGCTCAAAATAGATGGCACATAAATCCCCCACCTATTTAAAGATGCAATATACACCTGCATTAAACATGAGGCCAATAATGGTTTTGAATTAAAGATAGTGTAACATCCTGCTGGAGTCAAACTATATAAACAGCTAAGGCCCTGCTTCACTCCTATTGCTATCCTTGTAATGAAACCTAGGCATGGCTTGTTTCACCTGCTGCCAGTTTTGCCAACCTTTGGGTTTGTTCAGGGTTTTGGAATATCATATATTACAGCTAGAAATCTACAAACTGTTTACTAAAGAGTAAAGTGTCTATTATTGGTGAAAATTGTCAAACAACTTGATTGATTGCAATCGGTCAGGGCTGGAACCTAGGGCGCAAAGCTGGGGGTGCCAGGCATGTACTTTTTCTGTTGCCTACCCAATGTCTGGTCCCCTTTCTCCAAATCTTCTGTTCTCACATCTATTTGCGTCCAGTGCCCATTCAGAGCTGTGACTGGCCAGGTTGCCTAGGGCCCTGAAAAAACTTGAATAATCGAATGGATCAAGTTACTGTATCAGAGAAAGAAACTTCAGATGCTACGAATAGAGTTTTAGAGCACAAAACACCAAAGAAAACCTGAAAATCATGAAGTTAAAAAAATCTTCAAATGGTTCAATGGACTACATGACCTCAGCAGGTTTTAGAAGGTGTTATTTTTCAGAATCTGACTTTTTGAAGCTTCAGGGAATAATCATTTTTTTTTTATCCTAAAAATTGGAGTTTTTACTGAAACCGTCCTAGCAAAACTCAAATTGTTGAAAGTATAAGTAAATTAATGAAGTTTCACTAGGAAGAAAGTAATTTCTTTTTCAAGAAATTCCACCGTAACAAAAGTTACGCTAACATTCTTTTGCAGAGAAATTTATTTATTTTTTTAATATGAAATACAGCCTGATGTATCGCAGAGCCTTCCAAAGCAAAGATTTTCTTGTGTAAATCTGCCTCTCTGTATCTGAAGACTGTTTGTAGTTTACACTGGTTCCCACCTGGTGCTTCAGATCACTTCTAGGAGGAGTCAATAATATGTCCTCACTATTCCTAAGTGAACAACCTGTATGATGAACGATTACATTACTATGAGATTTGTAAATATTAAATGCATGACATTTTTCCAAGCTACTTGATGTTGTTACCTCTTGAAAAATAAAATAATGTTGATAACCTCTCGAACAATATAATGAGCATTAATGAAATTTTTTTATTATAAAGGCAGAATTCATTTTTAACAGAAGTACTGTTTATTTGTCTCTCAAAAAGGGCAGGGTGTATATTGCCCCTATAATAGTGAATGGGTTCTGGGTGCAATCCAGCAATATCTTGAAGAAAGTACTTTTTAGTGATTGTTTTCTCTCGGTTCCTTTGAATATAAATAAGACTATATTGCTTCGTTTAGTTGCATCACACACAGCGTTGACACCATTAATATACAACTAGTAGTATTTGAACAAGGGTAGATAAAACAACACATAAAGCACAGCAGGAGTGAAAAACTGAAAGAAAACAATGCCATTCAAAAATACAGAGGTAAATGTAAGGTTATTTATGTGAAGACAAGCGTTCCATAACTACAAAAAAATATTTCAGTTTCATTTGACAATGATGGCAAAGCCAAATGACTATGGTAAAACTCAGTATGCATGAATTATTCAATAAATACAGGAGATACAAAGGTAATGCAAAGGTTTCTGTGATGAATAATGGAATATTTAGCATATACATGACTGGTGTATGCCACAGCAAAGAGAATATAGGTTTATCTACATCTATATTGTATATAGCAGAGAACTACAAATGCAGTCCATAGTCATTAAAACTTACAGCTGACATAAATTACCACCAGTCATCTCAGGAGTACTAACAGTGTAAAAGAAAATATGTGCAAGTCACAGATGGCTGAGTAGTACAAACATTGGATTATGAAACGGTTGGAATATTTAAAGTTATAAAGAAGAAAAAAAAGTGAAATAGTGTTATTTGTACATTGCAGCAAAACAAACTCTATCACCCCATAAGCACAACGTTTTATCTATTGATGGCATGAGAAATGTTAAAGCTACAGTATAAAAAACCACAATGTCATGAGGCTACTTGTTCATGTTCTACACAATAAAGGGGAAGGTTTTTTTTTTTGTTAAACGAGCATTCACAAGAAAATGACTTCTACTGACTCCTTTCACTAAATAATTTCAGTAACCTTTGGGGTCATTACTTGCTGCCAGTCCATGGGGTTATTCTGTTTAAAGACAGTAAAGCTTAACTAAAAGAGGAATATTTAATCCTTATACTAGTTCATAATTTAAATAATAGAAATAATTTGCTGGACTGTTTTTATACAATGTAAAAGAAAATGGAAATTGTTTCAGAGAAAACGGTGTAGATTTATTACAATTCAGCATGGGAATTCTGATGGCTTCTTAGCAGTCTAATTTTATCCCAAACATGTTCCTGTTAGTAAAGTATTGGTTGGATTAAAGTTGACACACTAAAGGGATCCTGTCATGGGAAAAATGTTTTTTTCCCAAATGCATCAGTTAATAGTGCTGCTCCATTAGACTTCTACACTGAAATCCATTTTTCAAAAGAGCAAACAGATTTTTTTATATTCGATTTTGAAATCTGACATGGGGCTAGACATATAGTCAATTTCCCAGCTGCCCCCAGTCATGTGACTTGTGCTCTGATAAACTTCAGTCATTCTTTACTGCTGTACTGCAAGTTGGTGTGATATACCCCTTCCCTTTCCCCCCAGCAGCCTAACAGCAGAACAATGAGAAGGTAACCAGATAGCAGCTCCCTAACACAAGATAACAGTTGCCTGGTAAATCTAAGAACAGCACTCAATAGTAAAAGCCAAGTCACACTGAGACTGATTCAGGTACATTGAGATGGAGAAATTAAGATATTCAGTTACATTAAAGGGATACTGTCATGGGTAAACATCAGTTAATAGTGCTGCTCCAGCAGAATTCTGCACTGAAATCCAGTTCTCAAAAGAGCAAACAGATTTTTTTTATATTCAATTTTGAAATCTGACATGGGGCTCAACATATTGTCAGGTATCCAAAGTCATGTGACTTGTGCCTGTACTTTAGGATGGAACTTTCTGACATGCTGTTATTTCTCCTACTTAAAGGGACACTGTCATGGGAAAACATGTTTTTTTCAAAACATATCAGTTAATAGTGCTGAGCCAGCAGAATTCTGTACTGAAATCGTTTCTCAAAAGAGCAAACAGATATTTTTGTATTTAATATTGAAATCTGACATGGGTCTAGACATATTGTCAGTTTTCCAGCTGCCGCCAGTAATGTGACTTGTGCTCTCTTTACTGCTGTACTGCAAGTTGGAGTGATTTCACCCCACTCCCTTTTGCCCCCCCCCCCCAGCAGCCTAAGAACAGAACAATAGGAAGGTAGCCAGATAACAGCTCCCTAACACAAGATAACAGCTCCCTGGCAGATCTAAAAACAGCACTCAATAATAAAATCCAGGTCCCACTCAGTTACATTGAGTAGGAGAAACACATCCTGCCAGAAAGCAGTTCCATGGTAAGTGCTGGCTCTTTCTGAAAGCACATGACCAGGCAAAATGTCTCTCTACAGCTGCCTACACACCAATGTTACAACTAAAAAAATACACTTGCTGGTTCAGGAATTACATTTTATACTGTAGAGTGAATTATTTGCAGTGTTATTTAGAAATAAAAATCAAGACAGAATCCCATTAAAAAATGAACGATATTCTTCAAACTGTAACGCAGGATACATAACAAAGGTAACAGTGGATATATCCAATGCCTTAACAGTCTAATTTTTTTAATTGTTTGAGAGAAACAATTTATTGATGTAAGAAGTTACTGCATTCTTGACCTCTGCATTCCGTAAGCTGTAGATGATCGGGTTCATCATTGGTATTACCATTGTGTAGAACACAGATACCACTTTGTCTTGACTAACAGAATATTTGGATGCTGGGCGAAGGTACATAAAGAAAACTGTTCCAAAAAATAAAGTCACACATAACAGATGCGAGGAACAGGTAGAAAATGTTTTGCTTCTCCCCCCAGATGACTTGATATTCATTATGGTGAAAAAAATGTAGCAATAAGAGGCCAGTGTAACAGCTACTGAGAAAAAGCCCAGACAGAAAACAACAACAAATATGACAGTTTTGCTAACGTATGTGTCTGAACAGGACAGCTCCATTAGTGGGGGTATATCACAGTAGAAATGGTTGATTGTGTTTGGTCCACAAAAGGACAAACTTACAGTGCAGGCTGTGTGAATACTTGCAATGAGAAATCCAGTCATATATACACCAGCCAAGAGAAAGCTGCAGGCTCTTTTATTCATAATGACTACATAAAGAAGTGGGTGGCATATCGCCACATATCGGTCAAATGCCATGGCAGACAACATATATCCTTCCGTGCTTGCAAAACCTGCAAAGAAAAACAGCTGCATGGCACAGCTGTTAAAATCTATGGATTTTCTTCCAGAAAGCATATTGTACAGCATCTTAGGAGTAACAACAGTAGCATAGCAAAGATCTGAAAATGATAAGTTGCTGAGAAAGACATACATGGGATTGTGAAGGTCAGAAATAAAAACGACAGCAAATACAATACCGAGATTTCCAAAAAGTGTAATAATGTATATCAGCAAAAAGAAAGTAAAAAGAAATAATTCCATCTTTGGATCATTGGTTAATCCCAATAGTATAAACTCACTCACGGTTGTCTGGTTGGCTTGTGCCATGTCTGGCCACTGTGGAAGAAACCAATAAAAAGAAGAAACAAGGAATGATGTACTCTGCAGCTGTTTGATACTTCCCCATTTACCTAAAATGCCCTGCCAGGAACATTTTTTCCTGACAGTCGGGAAATTATTTAAAGTTGAGTGAATTTGACGGAATGTGTTTGACTGCTTTCAGACAATGTACCGCTGAACTTTATCAGTTTTGCATCCTAGAAGAAAATATCCAATGAAGTAGCATTATATACACCAGGACACAGTAGCCTATGTATTATTAATCCCAATGAATTATATTATTTGCATTTAACATAGAGCACACATAATAAAGAATGGCATTTTATTCTGTGCATTATTGAACCCCAACAGACATTGTTATAGAAAGACTTGTTGCTATTCATTATTACCAGGAATTTAACACAAAACATGATTCACAGCAGGAAGTTACTAACCATAAACATGCATTTAACAGCTCAGTATCTCCTACCACAAAGCCATGTTGTATCCCAACTGGGTGCTGTTAGAATCCATTGCCTTCTCCAACCTGGATGCTCAAAGACTGATGATATAAAATATCAGAGGTCTTCCTTTGAGTTGATTACTAATGAATTAAGTACAGGATATACACCTTCCTCCTGAAAGCTGCATGTTATGTTTAAATGCCTAAATCCTCACTAAAATACAAAAATACTTCAAATAAAGTTCAACACAGTTCATAAAGGGGGAACTCCACAGTTCTCTATCCACATGTAGAGCAGAATTAGGGGCTAAATATATTCAAAGTTATGTTCTGTGAACAGTTGAAAGCTCCATGATATGTTTAAATTCCAAAACCCTCATTAAAATACTAAAGGGCTTTAAATAAAGTTCACCCCAATTCATAAAAGGGGAACTCCACAGTTCTCTATTCACATGTATAGCAGGATTTAGGGGCTAAATGTATTCAAAGTGAAAATAAAGTTCTGTGACGAGCTGCAGTTGACTAGCTGGTTACTCTAGTTTGGGATGAGGGATTACTTCAACATCCCCATCAATAAATTTAATTGTAAAAACTGAAGCAACTAATATAAAGTATCTGCCAGGAAAGCCAGCCTTACCTTACTCATTACACAGCAGGCTACATCTCCTTTGCTTTTATCCATTGTTCCAGCACTGAAGACCATGTCTTCTGGGAGCAATTTATTTTCTAAAATTAATGTTTGTTAGGGAATATGCTAAGAAAATTATTTTCTACTAAGAAATTCAGATTTTTTTTTTAGGTTTTATTACAAGAAGAAGAAACTGGTGTACTTTTTTTTATATCAATACATTTTTATTGCTTTTTTGTTATAAAATATGCAATACATGGATGTAACAAGAATATGACATGTTATCATAGAACAGTTTACATGCTTATTAAAATGGACATATGTTAATTACCTTCACACATTTGTACAATTGTGTAATTCTTGCAATATTTGTTAAAAAAAGTTGGGGATACCTGGTCTAAGGGGTATCTATAATATTGGGTTGTCTAGAATGAAAAAGTGAATGTGTCTTATAATTTTTTGATTAAAAAAAACTTCAGTTTGGGGGTGTAGTGGGGCACTCGGTAATCATCATAATAGGCAGGCATCAATCCGGATCACCAAGGAGTAGAATTTAAGAGTTTTTATTTCACATTTTGTTAAAAGACAGAAAGCCTTTTAAAGACTAAAATGTGAAATGTCTCCTGATTTAACCCTGCCAAAGTTCCCCTCAATATGTCAGGCATATTTTCACAACTGCATCATACATTTACAAATGCTAATGTGAGCATAATACTGTATGCAGAAATATTGCTGGTGAGTATTTTCAGCAAAATACTATGTGATTGTAGAGGTGAAAATCTGTCAAAACTACTATATGTGAATCTACATATATGGGTTATAATTCTATTCATGAGAAGTTTTTATAAAGATCTTCTAGATTTGGCTTGGTTTGAAAAAAATACTTTTTTTTCAGATTCACCTTTGACAAAAATAAAATCCAAATTTATCTCGCATTTTATTAAAAAACAAATGACCAAATTTGCATGCCCAATTTTAGCTAAATTATTAATTAAAGAACTCGGATTGTGGAAAAACTAGATAAAATTGAGCGAAAACTATTTTTCTGTTTTTTTCCCAAATTGATAGAATTTTTCAGGCTTTTTTTTCCCAAAAACCCTGAAAAAGTCAGATTTTCTGGCAAAAACTCCAAAATACAACTTCTGTTGGGGATAAGTATCTCTCACATCCCTCGACAGGCCTGAAAAAGCAGATTCAGGCTCGGATTCAGGCTCTCTGCAGCATCGGGGTCTAATAAATCTTGAAAATATTCAACCATTTGGACTTTAATAAATAACCCTCTGTGAATGTGTTGGTGTTTTATGGGAAAAAACTTACTGTCCTTGACCAGAACTCTATGAGGTGCACACCATTTACTCCATGAGCCACTGGAGGATCTTAGGGCTGGTTCTGTTCCATATGTATATGTTCAAATTTTCTCCCTGTCTATAGTTGTCTCCTCCCTGTTCTCCACCCACTTCATTTCCTTCATGTGTTTCAAATTCCTCCTCACCATCCCTTTATAAACCAAACCCTGAGCCTTGCTCAGGCCTTGGTCATTGTGTTTTCCTGTACCTACTGCATGACCTGTATGACCTGCATGACCTGCCGACCTTGTTCCTGAGTTCCTTTAAGCTTTCCTAGTTTCTGGCCTGTGTTCCCCACCTTCTCCTGACCCTCCTGGATTACCTGGTAATGACCTTGGCCTGACCCTGATTATTGCTTTTTGCCTGATTCTGTTTCTGCCTACTGTTTGTCATTAAAACTGCAACTATATGTCATGGTCTCCAATTGTCTATGGGTACACCCTTGGGCTTCTGCCAAACAGATATTATTAGATCACCAACCCAACTTGGATGCTTGAAGACCAACTTTTGAGTAATGAATACTCTGGAACTATTGCTTTTAGCTGGTTACTAATGTATTAAATACACACATAGACCTGTCTAGTGAAATCACTTTGTTTTGATTATCTGCCAAACCCGAACTAAAATACAAAATTTAAAAATACAAATTTAAAAATACAAATTTTTGAATACAATTCTCCATCATTCACTGGAAGGCAACTCCACGACTCTCTATTTACTTGTGTAGGGATGTGAACATTTAGACACCCTCACATATTATTCACAGGCAGATCCCTAGTAATATGTACAACCAAATAAATCCTAATGGGGACCTTGTGTCTTAGCTCTGCTGATGTAAGCCCCTGCAGTTCTCACAGTGTGTGCTAGATGGCACTGTGTCGTGGTATAAAGGTCCTGGGAACCATCCGTGAGCATTGGCCCTAGTAAAGAGAATAGCAATACTCTGTCATAGATCACTGTAGAAGTGATAGATAGCTTAGGTAGTTGAGCAGTTCAAGGCTCCAACGAGGACATTACAGGGGTTAAGGTACAAATAACCCAGAAGTAGGGACTTAGTATTAAACTCAGGGACATAGGAAACTCCTGTGTGCCACTTAGGGGAAAAGTTGAAATCTGGTCATACCACCAATCGCTGCTTAACCTCTGCTGACATGAACCCTTGCCTGTAGGGATCCAGCCCTATGTTTGGTGCTGTGAGTATGTGAATCCTTTATATCATGTGCTATTTATACTCCTATGTGGATATCTGTTCCTGTAAATATATATATATATATATACTGTTTCTTGTTAAGCATTTAAGAACTACAGTCACCCTTTCTTGTGCAGTAGCACCTTGGTTACTGTTATCATACAGTGCAAACTAGTTGGTGCAAGGCACACTGGATTCCCATGTTCATCTCTCGCCTGACGTGTTTCGTGAACATAAGACCCTTAATCATAGGCTTACGTCATACCGTTATCATACACCCTGCCTCCACCCCGCTGCGAGGGCTTACCCCTGAGAAAAAGAGTGCCTCATTTGTCATGCCACTCAGAAAGTAGCTTAAGTTGACCACTGTAAAGTCAATTTACTATAGAGCTACACTTGTATATGATATTTAGGGGTATATTAATCAAAAAAGTTAAAACAGAAAACAGACGAACAAAGAGCTATGGAGTTGTGGCGGTCTCTGTTTTCTTTCCTGCATAAATATGCCATAAGTGGTGGGTACAGTGAGTTGTTAGTGAGTTGGCTAGCCAGATACTCTAGCTAATGCTCAGGGATTACTTCAACCCTCTTATTCTCCAAATTTAAGTAATAATTCCTACAATTCACCCCTGCAAACTCATAAGAACAAAAACAGCCAGCTATTCATGCAAATCACACAGCAGTCTATATTTCCTCTGATTGTATTCATTATTCCAGCACTGGAGACCAAGTCTTTTGGGAATAATCTGTTTACTAAAGTGTCCTAGACAATCAGTGTGTTGATTAGGCAATGTCCCTAAGGAAACTGTCTTCTACCACTACAGAGACACTTTAAAGGGGTTATGTAATAAATGGCACAAACCTAGGAGCAGTAATCCATAGCAACCAATCACCCGTTAGAATTTACTAGCTACATGTACTTGTTTAATAGCAAATCTGTTTAATACTACTGGGCAAACTTAGGGGTAGATTTACTAAATGAGAAAATTCGCCAGCGACTGCTTCACAGCCATCTCAACACTTTGCCATTCAAAAATTCGCTCAGACAACACAATTTTACTAAGTTGCGAAGTTTTGCTGGCAAATTTTCACTACTTCTGCAGAGTGAGCAAATCAAAGCAAAGATGCACTAGAATTAAATTGCCCAGCGCAACTTTGCTAGAGTTCTTGCGCTCAGGCGAATTTGCATAAAGCGGGAAATTTAAAGTTCAATGCGCTTATTTATGTTACATGGTGCATTACAATACATTACATTTACACTGATAACTAGACATGCCAAGGGAACCTTAATAAAGTCAATAGATTTGTTTTAATGCCCTACACATAAGCCCACAGTTAAATAATGTTCCATATGTTAAAGAATGCATGTGGGAAACCGGTTAGTTGGAAAAAAAATGAGTTTTGCAGACTATTACCCTGTAAATGTGAAAAGTTGCCATTTTTTTAACTTTCCACTCAGAATATGAAGTAAGTAACTGAAGATTGAGGAAGATATCTGCACGCCAATGCAATCTTTTTGTTGAAAAAAATTCTTTAAATTCACTCCCATGGACTTTGGCAGCACTTCGAATTTAACGTTTTACATTTCAATTTTTACCAATTTTTTGCACTCAATAAATTTTGTACATTTGAGTGTTTGAAGCATAATTCAAATTCAGGAATGGAATTTTAATGTGTAAATGTGAATTTGATTGTTGATTTATCACCCGCATAGAGGCAGATTTATTAATATTCAATATTGAGTATTTTCAAGTTTTTTCAAATTGAAAAAAGTTGAATAAACACTTTTTTCTTGATTGCTACCTTATTTAGAAAACAACTGTAATCACATGTACTCAGTACTCAGCATTCATTTTGACAAAGTGATACTGTTAAATCGCTATAGATGAATATAGAAGCCTGGCAAGTTTTGGTTGTCAAATTATTATATTTGAGTGTCTGACTTTTTTTTATTAATAAATACTAAAAACATGTATTCCAATTTATGAATATGTCCCAAATTTGTCATGAATATGGCCCAAAATAGCACATTGTTCCCATTGTAGACTTATATTAAGCAGGTTTTTATTACTTATCTTGGGGGGAGCTATTTAATTTAAAATTATGTTGTATGGTTTCCTTATGTTTTTAGGAAATATGAAAAAAAATTGGGTTATGTGCATAGTTTGCTAATGGTCCAATCACCAATAGAAAACAAAATGTAAGTAACAGTTGCTGGTCAGCTGATTAAAAGCATCTCCTCCCCCCATCTAACAGCCTTAACTCATGATAGCCTGATAGAAATGGAAGGAGATTGGTTCACGTGGAATAGTTATCATAGGGAGTTACAAGGCCCTCTACAAATATAGTAAGATAAACAGGGGAATGTTCAAGGACCATACTTATCTGATATACTTTTCGAGCTTTTCGAGCTCCCCCCCCTCGTATATAGTGATGGGCGAATTTATTCGCCAGGGGCGAATTTGCGGCGAATTCCCGCGATTCGCGAATCGCCAGCGAAATTTTGCTTTTCGAAAATTCGCCAGAAAAACGAGTCGTGTGTCGTTTTTGACGCGGCGCGACGAAAACAACGCGACGCTCGCCGAAAACGACGCGACACGCGCCGGAAGCGACGCGCATCGGAAAACGACACGACGCGCCAAAGTTGACGCGACTCGCGTCAAAAGCGTTCCACGACTCGTTTTGCTAATTTTTCGCCAATTCGAGAATTTCTCTGGAAATTCGCGAATTTTTCAGCGAAGCGAATCTCGGGAGATTCGCCCATCACTACTCGTATATTTAGAAATGTATGTAAGCCCTATTGTACAAATTTACTATATTTGCATACAGTATAAACCATGTAAAGTAATTTGTATTGTAGTGAAATTGAAATGTACCTCCTACCTTTTCCTTTCTTTTGCTTTCTTTTTTTATGTAAATAAAAATAAAAACACAGTTAAAAGCAAATCTCCCTAATGGTTGCCATTAGTGATGGGGTGAATTTACAGCAAAATTCACGAAACGTGAAAAATTCACAAAATGCATTAAAGTCAATGGGCGTCCGAATAATTTTGAAGCACGAAATGTTTATGCGTGCGACTATTCTGACGCATGGCAAAAAATTTTACCGTGAATTTGCATCTGGCGAATTTATTCACTGAGCACTAGTTGCCATGGATTATGGGGCTGATTCACAAAAGGTCATAAAAGTGAGTGTTATTTTAAGGGTGTGTTAAAAGTGGCATCACTTCTTATATTTTTAGAATTAACAATTGATTCAATAAAAGTTTACTTGTCTGAAGGGAGAGTGGATTCTAATGAAGACGGCGCCTGAGGCGGTATTTGATAATATGTGATATTTCAATATTGTTACATGCTATTAGTGAGATCTATAGCACATTCATGATGTCACTGACATCGTAGAAGTCTCTTTTAACAGTATTCTGGCCATTCCTATTCCTGGGAAACTTGATATAATTCCCTGACACAGAACATAGTGTATTCAGGATCTGCCCAAGGCACTGTGAAAATGTGGTGCGTGACACTCCACGATCTATCCCTCCAACTTTCTGGAAACTACCATTTGTGAAAAAATTAAGGGAGCACAGCAGTTTCACCATGCCATAACAGCTTGACTTCTCTGTGTTAGTGGCTATAGGTAAGTCTGTAAGTAAAGCTCCAGCTCTTCATAAAGGCCTTTAATTGCTGCCCTACATAATTGGTAGTGCCTCACTACTACTTCCTCTGCTCTGGTAATCTGGTAATCTGCTCTGGTAATCCATCTAGAGTTGATCTTTCCTGGAAAATGTGAGGATCCATCTAGGCCCAGATTTGTGGTTTGGCCACATAGGCCCGGGGCTAGGGCAGCAAGTTGGTAGGGGTGGCATGCCACCCAGCCACTTGCTGAGGCCATGCAGCTCCAGTCCCAGTCCCTCCCTGTCCCACCCGGCTCTTTTCTCCTGCACTTCCCTCTGCTGCCACCGGGGGCATGGGGAGGCGGCTGTAGGACTCGGCTTTGCGGGAAGTCTCCCCATGGGAGGAGATTAAAAAAAAAAACAAGTTTAGTTGATTGTAAGTGAGAGGCTGAGGAGTGGGGGCAGATGCACTGCTGTAGGGCAGGGGGAGCTTAAAGGGCCAGTTACATCAGAGCTACTGGTTAGGGATCACTGCTAGGGCAACTACAGACTATGATTCTCCTCTCCAGATTCAAGCAAAACTCTGAATCCATCTTGCCACCACAGACAATCAACACAGACAAACAGAACTGATGTTCTTTAGTAACACCCACTCCTAGTAGGTGATACATTTTACTTTTAATTCTTAAAAGATGTTTATGAATTAATAAGGATTAATTATATTCTATACATATTGCAATGTGATTAAAATACAGGTATGGGATCCATTATCCGGAACCCATCCAGAACGCTCCTAATTATGGAATACCTGTCTCCTATAGACTCTATTTTATCCAAAATAATCCACATTTTTATAATGTATTTCCTTTTTCTCTGTAATAAAACAGTAGCTTGTACTTGATCCAAACTAAGATATAATTAATCCTGATTGGAAGCAAAACTATTGGGTTTATTTAATGTTTAAATGATTTTCTAGTAGTCTTAAAGTATGAAGATCATAATTACAGAAAGATCTGTTATCCAGAAAACCCCAAGTCCCTAACATTATGCATAACAGGTTCCATACCTGTAACGCTTTGTGATAATGTATAATTACCACGTGAGGTATGTCTATTAGTACATGTGAAAATACTTTTATGAATTGATCCTTAAATAAAACTAAACTATGCGTTAAGCAATAACAACCTTATGCCTTTTGTGTAGCCAGTGTAGACCTGGATTGCCTCAGTTTTGGGGGTGTTTGATGGCTGCATCTTTACAAGCACCCATATAGTATATGTAGAGTACTAATTTTTCTGGAAAAGTAGCAGATTCATAATTAACATAGTTTTACATAGTTAAGATAAGTCATTCAAGGTTAAAGAATTGTTCAAGTGCTAGTGCTGTGATTAATTGTGTTTAAGGTGCTTAAGTACAATAATCGTTCTGTTCAAAATTATTCATATGCAAGCATCCAGCATTAACGAATTCACTAGTGATTTTCCATTTTTCCAAAACTTTGAATTTGTGGTATTTATGGTAATTATTGCACCTTACAAGGTACCCCTTGGCTATTAAGTTTGCAAGAATCTTAATCATAGCACTTTAACAATTGTTTTACTTTGAATGACTTACCTGGTATATAAGCAAATTCTATATTAGTGAACACTAATTGATTTAAGATTTTTGTTTGTATGGTATTTATGGTTATTATTGACATACAAAGGCATGTAACCATGATAATTGGTAATCAATTCAGAACTGACATTTAATGAATTAATGAATGAACTTATAATCAGCATGGAATTGATCTGAGAATGTAAAATTGTTCCAAGCACTGGGCACATTGGTAATTAATTAACCAATTAGTTAATCACTGATAAAAAGGGGATTTTACTACTTTATTCTATTTCCTTTATTAAAACTTAGTTCCTTGGTAATCACACCCCATTTTCAGTCAATAAGTGAGTTACTTTACTTGATAGGGATAGACAGGTTCATAAAAAAAATCGTTGAAAATTAAAAAAACAAAAAAACAATACCGTCTTTTTATAGTTACGGGGTGATAGGCTGCAAAAGATCGTAAAAATTTTTTTGGGTACCCAGCTTCCCACCTTCATTTCCTATCATATCAAACATAAACTGTACAGTGGGCACATGGGTAGGGCAATATAACAACCCTATTTCATTTTATTAAGGTTTCCCTGTAATGTATTTGCTGCAACATATACGTCCATTGAACTTTAACTTCCCGCCATATGCAAATGAGGCAACGCTAGTGCAATTTCGATTTGCTTGACGAAATAAGGCCAGCGCAACTTCGCCAGAATTCATCAACTTGGACACAACTTTGCCTTTTTGTAGATTAGCATTGTCCTGGAGAATCTCTGCCTGACGAAGTGTTGCCATGTGAGCGAAGCGGACACTGGCGAAGTTGCACTCTTTAGTGAATTTGCCCCCTAATGTGTAGTGATATTTCACATTTAGATATTAATCACACCATGCTAACAGAGAAGTGCACCTATCCTTTTTGTTGAGGTGCAAAATCTTATAAAATGCTGTTTTATCTCGTCAACAATACATATTTCATATAGGGTTTTACATTTAGTAATATATTTGTCAGTAAACTATATTTCTTCTATGAAAAGGAACTCAAAATATCAGTATATTGTCATATTTAGTTTTTATACATATTTCACCGAAAGGGCTAGCTTTAGTTCAGGACAAAATATTATACTATGGTTACATATCTTATATAACATGAAAATGGATTAGATTCAACTTGAGGAGAAATTACTTTTTTTTTAATACAAAAAAGTGGGGGGAATCTTAACTACAAATCTATAAAGATTGGAATTAAATTGGATTTTTAAATTAGGGACAATTATACCTGAGGGAATGAATAATCATTTTGAATTGAAACCATTTCTTTCATCATTATGGAGCTAAACATTTGTTTTTAACATATTTAATTTTGAGCAACGCTAATTTTGGTTTATATTTATGAATTTGATTGCATCTTGATATTTTATAATGTAGGATTTATGTATGTAATTTATGGCACTTAAGCACTTTATTATTATGCACAATAAGATCTGTTTAACTATAAAGTTAAAAAAACCATTGTCATGTCTCTTATTCCAAGGTTGGGTAATTTGTAAATCTCTTTTATAGAGAATTATAGTAGTGAAGGGATTTATTCAGTTTTAAAGATATGGAAAATGCTATTGATTAGGCTATGAGGGTCAAACTAGGACAGCCAGACGGTTAGCCCTGCAACCTGTATAAAATAGTCCCTTGGAATTTAAACCCTTAACAAACCATCTAGATAGTTGGATGGCCAGCCCAATAACCTGTATAGAATAAGCCCACTGGTATTTAATGGACATGGCCAGCACTAGCCACACCTCCTCTGAGGAAGCTCCCAATAGCAAGAAACGCTTTAGGAGGGTGACCGGGGGTAGACACTGCACTGTGCTATTTTTTGAATGTGTTAACATGAATATGCTATGGTTAAAATGCATAAATAAATGTTTTAAGTAAGAAACAGTTCATGTCTTTGTTTATATGTATTGCATGAGGAAGTGGGCCTTTGCATAGTACTTACTTCAAAGATAGCACATACCCCCAAAAAAACTCACAATAACCACACAACTTACATAAATCTGTACAAAATTCAATTGCTCCTTGGTTGCTGCCGGTAAATGTAACAGTATAATTTTACACCTATATTAGTAAATCACACTCTTTTCTTGTGTCTGGGATGAAAGTATACTCTATATCTGTGGAAAAATGTCATACAGATTATGCAGGAAAAAACTCTTCTAACCCTTCTGTACTCTGAAAAGATTAGTTTGGTGATATATGATATATGTGGCCTGTTAATAAAACCTTAATTTATTAGATAAACAACAATAGAAAGTGCATCAATAAATACAAATGTATGTAATGAATAAACACATCATTTTTCAGAAAAATGTTTAAAATGTCATTTAAACTATAATTCATAAAATACAATTGATGAACAGTAAGGGGCAGATTTATCAAGAGTAAAATATCAAACTCTAATTTCGAATCAAATTTTTGAGTTTTTGTAATGGCCAAAACGGTCAAATTCAACTAGGGACTTATTCAAATACGGTTCCAGTTTTTCAAAAAATTTGAATAAAATTTTTGAGATTTATCATACTCTGGCCTTTTAAGACCTCAAGTCAGACTACTTGCCACTTTTGCAGCCATTCTGACAATTCAAGTTTTTTTAAGAGAAAAAAACTCAAATCTAAGTTTAACATTTTTTATCAATTTCGATTCAAATTCGATTTGAGTTTTTGGATGGATCCTATTCACCAGAGTTTAAATTAGATTTTTATAATAAATTTTGATTGGTTGAATTTCATTAGAGTTTACAGGAGTTTTAAAAAAACTGACATGAATTTGAAATTCGACCCACGATAAATTTGCTTCTCAATGTCTAAACAGTCTTAAATTTCAAACTGAATGAGAGAAACAATTTTTTGATGTGCCAGGTTACTGCATTCTTGACCTCTGCATTCCGAAGGCTGTAGATGATCGGGTTCATCATTGGTATTACCATTGTGTAGAACACAGAAACCACTTTGTTTTGACTAACAGAATATTTGGATGCTGGGCGAAGGTACATAAAGAAAACAGTTCCATAAAATAAGGACACACATAAGAGGTGGGAGGAACAGGTAGAAAATGTTTTGCTTCTCCCCCCAGATGACTTGATATTCATTATGGTGAAAAAAATGTAGCAATAAGAGGCCAGTGTAACAGCTACAGAAAAACACCCCAGACAGAAAACAACAACAAATATAATGGTTTTGCTAACGTATGTGTCTGAACAGGAGAGCTCCATTAGTGGGGGGATATCACAGTAGAAATGGTTGATTATATTAGGTCCGCAAAAAGACAAAGTTAAAGTGCAGGCTGTGTGAATACTTGTAGCAAGAAATCCAGTCATATATACACCAGCCAAGAGAGTGATGCGGGCTCTTCTATTCATAATTATTGTATAAAGAAGTGGGTGGCATATCGCCACATATCGGTCATATGCCATGGCAGACAACATATATGCTTCTGTGCTTGCAAAACCTGCAAAAAAATAAAGCTGCAAAGCGCAGCTTTTAAAATCTATGGATTTAATGCCAGAAAGCATATTGTACAGCATCTTAGGAGTGACAACAGTAGCAAAGCAAAGATCTGAAAATGATAAGTTGCTGAGAAAGACATACATGGGCTTGTGAAGGTCTGAAATAAATATGACTGCGAATATAATACTAATATTTCCAATAAGTATAATAATGTAAATGAGCAAAAAGAATGTGAAAAGAAATAATTCCATTTTTGGATCATTGGTTAATCCCAGTAGAATAAACTCAATCACAGTTGTCTGGTTGACTTGTTCCATGTCTGGCCACTGCGAAAGTATAAAGTAAAGACAGAAGAAGAATGTATGCACTTTGGGACAATGAAAAAATAATGAAATCAAATGTTTCCTGTCTTTAAATCCCAAGAAACAGATATTAATCCCAGTAAACTTTAAAAAATGCTGGACATTATACTATTTGCATTTAAACCTAGAGCAAAGACCTACTATACAAATACAACTGATACAGAAAGACTGTATTATTACTCATCAGGCCTTTAATACAGTAGGACATTTCTCAATGCATTAGTAATGTCAAGCAAACATTTAATTAAAGAGAAATAAAAAAAAGGCTCCATCTGCAGAAAGTGTTGCATCCTTAACATTTAGGGCAGATGTATCAAGGCTCAAGTTTTGAATAGCAAAAACTTTGAAATTCGAATGAAAAAAGACCAACCGAAATTAATTTGAATTTTTTTGATAGAATAGGTCCATTTGTGATCGAATAGGTCTGTATTTGAATTGTTTGAATCAAAGTAATAGTGCATTCCATCGAATTAAATCTTTACTTTTTTCCCAGAAAAAACTTAGAATTTTCAAAGATCACCAATTGACTCCAAATAGGTTCTAGGTCTAGGATGTTCCCCATAGGCTAAAGCAGCAATTCAGCAGATTATAGATGGCTAATGGTCGAATTTAAATTTTGAAGGAGACAGTACATGATAAATTTTGAAATTCAAATCGAATTTGAACTATTCCCTAGTCGAAGTGCACAAAAATAACTCGAAATTCGAGTTAATTTGAATTTTCACTTCGCCCCTTGATACATCTGCCCCTTATTAATATATCTGATGCCCTTTCCATGCTTGAAGACCAATTTACAAAACAAAAAATATTCTGGAGGTTTTGCATAATGTTCACTCCCAAGAACAACCCTAAAATACAAAATGGGTTTAAATAGTATTTGCCACAATTTATTAGAGGTTAACTCCACAGTCTTCTATTCTCTAGGATTTGTAGTTGAATAATTACCAAAAGATGAAAATGGAGCCTTTGATAAATGTGCCCTGTGTGCTGAGCTGTGCTCTTAATGCAGGGAAGATTAGCAGATAGCTATCCCATTCTCTAGCTCAGGATAAGGAATTACTCAAACTTCCTAGATCAATAAATGAAAAAAAAACAGGATTCCATCAATTCATCACAGTAAATAATATATCTGAAGAGAAAGTAAAGAAACTGCAAGATCAGGTAGCCTTACCTTGCATGTTTCAGGGAGGTCTACATCTCCTTTGCTTTTTATCTACTATTCCAACACTGAAGACAATGTCTATTGGGAACCATTTATTTTGCAGTGTTTGTTAGGATATGTCCCAAAGGAAATAATCTTTTACCTATTATAATGACACTTTAGAAGCAAAAGATCTTTCTATGCATTATTACAGCTAAAGCCATATGAATATATTAATTTTATTTTTATTTGGACTAAAAGTACAAGGGCCAGGCCATCCCAACAGTGCACCCTAGGCACCTGGTTAGCTAACAAGCACAAACGACTGCGCCTGAGTGTGCATGCACAATAAGAAGGCGAGGCAATGAAGGGGAAGGGCAAGGGAGGGAGGTGGGGGGGTGACAGAGGGAGGGAAGAGAGCTAGAGAGGAGTGGCAGGCCCAGATTTGTGGCGAGGCCACAAAGGCCCGGGACTAGGCTAGGGTGGCACAATTTCAGGGGTGGCATGCTGCCCAGCCACACCATCTGGCAATGCACCAAGGACTGTGTGAATGGCAAATTTCCTAGTTACTTAGTGGGTGCACACAGTCCTCTATGCCAATAGGGGAAGAGTACATGCATGTGTGCATGTGCGCTCTTGTGCACCAAGGGCGGGGCAGGGTGGAAGGAACCTTGCCAGCCTTGGGCCACTGCAAGGGGAAATCTGGCCCTAGGGAGGGGAGGAGAGCAACAGGGGAGTGAACAACCTGGACTAGGGGTAGGTAGAAGACTTGAATAGGTACCAGCCCTGTGCCCCTACATCTTTGTCCCCTAGACAAGTGCCTCCTGCCTACCCCTAGTTCTGGCCTTGAGATCAAGCTACTTCTGGAGAATTTCCTTTACTAACTAAGGATGCCCCAGATCCAGGATTGTGTTTGGAATTTCCAAATCAGTCTTTGTAGGATTTGGATTTAATCAAATATTTAGCATTTAGCCAAACCAAATCCAAATACTCATGTGATGTTAAAGCACTGGACCAATGAAAGTGGCTTTTCTCCCTTATCCCCTTTACTATTCGCCATTTCCATCGAAAGCTTTCTTAACCATTAAAGAAAAGAAGAACTAGACATCACACTAGAAGATGAGGAATGGCAAAAAATAGTTACACTAACAAATTCGACCTCAATATGCTGCAAAATAAAAGAATTAAACTATAAAATAATAAGTCAATGGTATAGAACACCAGTAAAATTAGCCAATATTTATAACACTATCACTCCCTTATGTTGGAGATGTAATGCAGAACAGGGTACGATGTCACACATCTTTTGGGGCTGCCCAGTTCTATCTGACTATTGGATCAAAGTCAGGGAAATTATTAAAGTAGTAACAGATGTGGAGATTCCTGACGCACCTCTACACCTACTCCTCCATCATACTCTAATACCTATACAGTCGTATAGGAAAACACTAGTACCAATCATGCTAGACACAGCGAAGTCTTTAATCCCCCAAAAATGGAAACAAACCATTCCTCCTTTAATTACCGACTGGTTAAACAAGATTTCGGAAATAGAAAGGTTTGAGAGTTATAAAACATGGACCACACAAGACAAACAAAGGTATGCTCAAAAATGGTTTTATTGGCTTAACTTCAAAGACACAGAACAATATAAAGACCTTATGCAATCATAATTCCAGCAATCCCAAGGTCGGATCTTCATTTTACAGACACTATCTGACATAATCTTGGGTGTGTGCAGAAATGTGAGACCTTTCTGATTGAGGTAACACTAATAGGGTAAAGCTATAGGAAGGAAGTAGATGTAAAAAATACATCTCGCAAGAAGGTTGTGACTGGTTGGCCAACTCCCCGCTCCCTTCATGGATAACAGACTAACAAAGATATTTTAAGAAGGCAAACTCTTTGGACAATTAAAAAAAAAAAAAAAAAATGAAATGCCTTGGTATGTTGACAATAACAATCATCTGTTCAATAACAGAGAATGATGGACTATTCTTCTCTTCTATACACTCTTTTCTTTCCTTTCTCTATATCACTCTCAAAATTACATCTCTACTATTTATATCTTGGGATATAACATTCAGACACTTAGATTCCAAGTGATATAATGTTATTATAAAGATACAAATGAAAGATTGTCAGAAGCATTGAATGTTTAACCTACTTGTCCTTTTACTTTCGAGGAGATGTATCTTATCTGACCTTTTCTTTTTTGCTCTGTTTATCATAAAACACTTTCAAAAAACTTGAATTTGAAAAAAAGAAAGAAAGTGGCTTTTCTTATAAATAAATTATATACATGTTCTATTTTTGTCAAATGTTTTCAATCTTTTTGAGTTTTGCAGGAATAAAGAATTGTTCTTAGACTTGGTTGCACTGTTCTGCAGTACCATTCAGGCGAGAGTGCTGCTCTGATTCACAAACAGCTATCCAGAAGTGAGATATAAACTGTGAACCTCTGTCAAAGATACAATGCCAGGCCAAAAGGTACTTTTTGCAACCGAAGTTGCACCCAGCCCACATGCCTACTTTCCTTGGCGGTCCTTTTGATTAGAAGATGTATTAAAGGGCAAGGAAAGGCAAAGAAATAAAATCCCATTTTTACTTTCTTTAATGAAAAAGAAATCTATCTCCAATATACTTCAATTAAAAAAATGTGTACCGTTGGCAGAGAAATTATGTGGTATAGTAACTAGAACAAGTATTAATGGCGGTTAAGGTGCTTAGCATGAATGTCCAGGGTTTTAATTCCCCGGTGAAGTGTACCAAAACGACATGTTTTCCTCTCTCCCACACTTTTACCCTCACTTCGTACTGCTAAACTGTTTAATGTTAGTTGGTCTGATCACTGTCCAAACTGTATCACACTTTCAGACATATGGGAAAGGCCAGGTCCCAGAGTCTGGCGTTTAAAGAGTCTTTATTGAGTATGCCCAAAATACTTGAGATTATTAAAGAGTCCCTTATAAATTATTTTAAGGAAAACCTTCACACAGTTCTGCTGTTACAATTTGGGAGGCCCATAAAACAGTTATACGGGGTGTTTTTATTCAACAAGGCTCCAGAGCAGCAGCTATAACCGCTCTAACTCGGAAACTGGATAATATAGTGGAAGCCAAAATGAATCCCCAGAACTTGACTACTCCAGTCAGATTTCTCAGCTGCATAGGGAATTAGACCTACTTTTGACAATGCATGCTAAAAAAAAAGTTAAGATGGGCTAAACATAAACTTTAAGGTAATTTGGATAAACCAGGGAAAATGTTGGCTCGGAAATTAAATGAACGATGTAAACCTCCCACCATCCATAGAATTAGGACATCCCAAGGTTCTCTATCTGGTAATCCTTCTAAAATAGCTAAGCAATTCGCACAGTTCTGTAAAAACCTTTATATTAAACCTGCCACAGTACCCAAGTCAGCGTTTGATAAGTTTTTTTCTACTATTAGCCTCCCAAAATTGTCGATTGAACAGTCCCAATATATAGACCAGGATATCTCTCTAGAGGAAGCCTCTTCAGCAATAAAAGCTTTAGAACCCAGCAAATCCCCAGGTCTGGATGGTGTGCAAAATCTATATTATAAGAAATTTGCCGAGCAATTAGGCCCTCACTTAACCTCTATGTTAAATATTTTAAAGGAAGGAGGGAAGCTACACTCTGAAACTCTTAAAGCAAAAATCTCGGCAATTCCTAAGCCTAATACTGACCTGTCGGAATGCAAGAATTATAGACCAATTTCGGTGTTAAAGGGCAAGGAAAGGCAAAGAAATAAAATCCCATTTTTACTTCATTTAATGAAAAAGAAATCTATCTCCAATATACTTTAATTAAAAAATGTGTACCATTTTTATAAGAAACCTGACTGTATGCAGTGAAATTCTCCCTTCATTTAGTGCTGTCGATAGAAATTGTCAGACGGTCCCTAACTTCTGGCAGCGAAACAATCATACTTATGAACAGCAGGAGGAGCCCCTGCCTTACTTACCTGCCATGCAGAACTCAAGCAGCTTTGTTTTTTGATCATTTATGACAATCCCTAAGAAGCCCAGACCACACTGATCATGTTTATCAAGTCTAGTCTTGCAAAGATGTATAACAAAGTTACAAGATGACAGCCCCCTGAAGCCAACTTTGAAAGCATAAATAATTTCTTTGATTAGACTTGTGGTGCAGTAAGTTAATGTTTATGTTTAGTATACAAAATACAGCATTTCTAGCCTTATTCTATTTTACACTTTCCTTGTGTCAGCGGGGGCCTGCGCCACCCACGGGGGGTGTAGTTAGGATCAAGGAGGAAGTCCTTTTCCAGTGAGTCCAGGTGAAGTACAATTCAAGGGAAATCCAATAGAGAGGTCAAGTCCAGGCAAGAG
>CM044433.1:148603609-148613949 GCA_024363595.1 Xenopus borealis | reverse complement strand
TAAACCCAATAGACTGTTTTTTCTTCCAATAAGGATTAATTTGATCTTAGATTGGATCAAGAACAATGTACTGTTTTATTATTACACAGAAAAAAGTTTGGATTATATGCATTTCCATCACTCAAACAGGACATTATTGTATTAGAGAGGGTACAGAGAAGGGCAACAAAGCTGGTAAAAGGTATGGAAAATCTTAGCTATGAGTAAAGACTGGCCAAATTGGGGATGTTCACGCTGGAGAAGAGGCGCTTAAGGGGTGATATGATAACTATGTATAAATATATAAGGGGGTCATATAATAATCTCTCTAATGTTTTATTCACCAGTAGGTCTTTCCAGCTGACACAAAGTCACCCATTCTGATTAGAAGAAAAGAGGTTCCGCCGAAATATTCAGAAGGGGTGAGAGCTGTGAAGATGTGGAATTCTCTCCATGAATCAGTTGTACAGGCTGATACATTAGATAGCTTTAAGAAGGGGTTGGATGGCTTTTTAGCAAGTGAGGGAATACAGGGTTATGGAAGATAGCTCATAGAACAAGTTGATCCAGTTACTAGTCATGTTGCCATTTTTGAGTCAGGAAGACATTTTTCCCCCCTCTGAGGCAAACTGGAGAGGCTTCAGATGGATTTTTTTTGCCTTCCTCTGGATCAACTAGCACCTTAGGCAGGTTAAAAAAAAAGTTAAAAGGTTGAACTTGATGGATGTGTCTTTTTTCAGCCTAACTTACTATGTTACTATGTATTAAATGGACTCTATGGGAGACAGCCATTTCGTAATTTAGAGCTTTCTGGATAACGGGTGTCCGGATCCCATACTGGTTGTTATGTACAGTATGTAATTCTCTAAGTTCTGTGTATGTAATTCATTTGATTTATTTGTGTAAAATATTTATTTTATATTTATATGTGCAATATATTGGCTCTTTACATTTACATGTTATTATTATTATTAATAATAATAACGCCTTAGAAAACCTATACAATTAAAATGTTCCTTAAAATGACTTTATTTAAAATCAGTGACTGTTGCATTCAGATGCAGTCTTTTCTTTTTGCTCAAATGTTATAGTTAGGCCTGTGAAGAAGGCCTTAATTAATTGACTGAAAATGAAATATTTGATTACTTTTAACAAATAGACATATGAGGTATTTTCCCTTGTAGCAAAAAAATATTTTGGAAAGAAGGTAACACATTATATTATATCATTTGAATTCATAATAGATACATCATGGATATTGTAATTGTCCAGAACTATAAAATATTTCAGAGAAACCTTTTATTTATATACCAGGAAACTGCATGATTAAACTCAACATTTCGTAAGCTGTAGATGATCGGGTTCATCATTGGTATGACCGTTGTGTAGAACACAGATACTACTTTGTCTTGACTAGCAGAATATTTGGACGCTGGGCGAAGGTACATAAAGAAAACAGTTCCATAAAATAAGGACACACATAAGAGGTGGGAGGAACAGGTGGAAAAGGCTTTGTGTCTACCACAAGATGATTGGATATGAATAATGGTAAAAAATATATACAAATAAGAGGCCAGTATAACGGCTACATTAAACAATCCCAGGAAGAAAACAACAACAAATATAACAGTTTTATGAATATATGTATCAGAACAGGAGAGTTCCATTAGTGGTGGGATATCACAGTAGAAATGGTTGATTGTATTAGGGCCACAAAAAGACAAAGTTAAAGTGCAGGCTGTGTGAATACTTGCAGTAAAGATCCCACTGATGTATACTCCAACCACGAAAATAATAACAACCTTTCTATTCATTATAACTGCATACAAGAGAGGCTGGCATATCGCCACATATCGGTCATACGCCATTGCAGACAGCATATAGCATTCAATGCTAGCAAACACAGCAAAGAAATAGAGCTGCGAGGCACATCCAACAAATGTGATTGATTTGCTCTCAGAAGCAATATCATGCAGCATTCTGGGAGTGACAACAGTGGAATAGCAAAGATCGGAAAACGCTAAGTGGCCCAGGAAGAAATACATTGGGCTGTAAAGGCTAGAAATAAAAATAACTGAGAATATGATAAAACTATTCCCAAAAACTGTAATCATATAAATTAGAAAAAAAAGTGCAAAGAGAAATAATTCAGTCCTCGGATCATTGGCGATTCCCAATAATATAAATCCATTTATAACAGTCTGGTTGTCTTGTGCCATAAGTCTGGGAAGAATAGTGAAGAAAGGTGGGCTATAACCTTATATATAACCTTAACAGGAAATTTAGTTCCAAGATGCCATACTTCTTGGCCATGTGTACATCATGTTAATGGCTGTTTCTAGTTGTTGGAGATTTTTCTATTTTTAAATCAGCTGAAATATCATTGGAAATACCTTTATAATATGCAGCATATGAGGTTTAGTGTTAATAAGTGCAAGGTTATGCAGTTTGGTAGAAATAACATACATGCATGTTATAGACTAATTGGTACTCTAATGGTGGCATCCTTATTTGAGAAGGATATGGAGATTTTTCTGGATAAAAAGCTGTGTAACTCTAGGCAGTGTCATTCTGTGGCTACTTGTCACCTATGGTAAACCCAAACCCCAGGGGGAGTGATAGGATTCAGGTCTAGGTGTGTGTAATAACCTGCCTGGAGTTGGCCACAGGCGATTTGTGTAAGCAATTTAACTGGCTATAAAACCCTTTACACTGCTTTGACTCATTGCCCAGTAAGGTCTATGTTTCATAGTTCCTGGGTGTGATATATACTGTCTAATCCTATTATTGACCACTGCCTGGCCTTTACCTTGCCAATCTTCTGCCTGAACTGACCCCCTGTCCGTATTTGACTATCCTTTGGATCCTGATTTGGTGCTGCTCCTCTGATCTGTGTTTGACCTTGGCCTGTGACCTCGACTACGCTTTAGCTTCCTGAGTCAGTACTGTATTGTCTGTTTGGTATTTGACCTGGCCTGTCCCTCTTGTTCTCCATCCTATTTTTATACATTAAGTTTGTCTTGCCTTCCAAGAGCTTCCCCCTTGTCCTCTCATGTTAAGTCCTGGCGGCATCTGAACGGAGGGCTCCTCCCGAAGCCAAAGTCGGCTGCTAAAGACAGAAGAGTGAGCCGGGACCTTTGTGTTTGTTCTAAGTTTTGTGATACCTGACATTACAGTGTGCTCTTATAACTTACCTATCTTTTAACAGGCACCTTTGGCCTTGGGCCTAGCCCTCAGCTACTCCCATGCCACCAGGTCTTACCTCATGAGAAATTTCCAAAAATGATTGCTCTGAAGACATCAAATTTAACTATTAAAAAATGTAATGTTTATTCATTGTATATGTAAAAAATGCATACAGACCCAAAGATGCTCTGCAGAGGGAGAGCATCTTTGGGTCTGTATGCATCTTTGGGTCTGTATGCATTTTTTACATATACAATGAATAAACATTACATTTTTTAATAGTTAAATTTGATGTCTTCAGAGCAATCATTTTTGGAAATTTTTGTATGTGCCCTTGAGGACTGGGGGTTGTACTCTGAAGATTTCAGGACCCTTGAGACTGGTCTGGGCGGCTGCTTAAGCTTTCTGTGTTATATAAATTACCTCATGAGAACCCAGAAACTTCCACAGGGGCAAGCAAAAGTCAAACATTACAGCAAAGATGGAGCCAGTAGAGAATGAATAATGTAGTCATGGTACAGGAATCTGGAACAGGAACTCAGCACTGAGGAACAAGCAAGCTTGACCTACAACAAGCAATGTTTTAGTGCAGAGCAGGGGTTTTATTTGCCATGCAAACTCTGAGCACCTGTGAACAAATTGACCACAGGTGAATTCTATGCCTACCTGGAAACAAAAGGTGACCAAAGGATATATGCCTGCCTGCTCATGTACAACAGTGGCAAGTAGGCTGCATAGAACACAGCAGGTCACCAGTTTGCCAGTTTCACCAATGCTGGCAGAATGCAACACTACTAAAGCAAATAAAGTACTGTCTTGGATAAAAAAAAGTGCATTAACTCAAGGAATGAAAATATAATTTTGCCTCTTTATAAGTTATAAGCCTTACTTGGAATATGCAGTGCAGGCCCCTGGGAGGGGACATGATTATTCCTTACAAGTGCATTAGATGACATTACAGAAAGATAGCATGGAGTCTTCTTTCCAATAGAAAAGATCAGCACACCAGAGGCCACCCCTTTATACTAGAAGAGCAGAACGTTCATTTGAAGCAATGTAGATGGTTCTTCACGGTGAGGACAGGGAGGTTGTAGAATGCACTGCCAGATGATGTTGTGATGGCTGATTGAATGATTTCTTGAACAGGCATAATATCCACGGCTATATTTATCTAAAGTGGTAGTTATTGGTCTATACTGTATAGCTTATATATATGTGTATCAATAGATCGGTATAAGCATGTTTAGAATTGTGCAGTGGGCTTCATGACCTTTGGTCTTTTTTAAACCCAACTCAGTTATGTAACACTTTGTACTCTCCAAAATTCAAGGTTTTGTTTGTGCTTAGGAAATCGGCAGTGTGTTAAAAAAATAAACACTCCTGCTGCCGACAAAGAAAGTCTACGATGAACCCCAGGCTTTTGCCTTGCATGCCTAACCCTAGTTCCAACCCTGGGAATAAAGTTACAGAACATGTCTGTATGTAATTATAATACACAGAAGCTGTGAATATCCTGTAAATTATATCCTTATAAACAGTTGATGTTCTGATGTCATCAGTTATAAACGGTGAGTTCTGTTGTCATTTCTGTCACGTGAAACTTGTGCATTCTAATAAATAAAGTACCCCCAGTTGCAAAATACGAGAATATTAGATGCCTCGGAGTTCCATGACCTGTGTAATAAATGGTCATGAAAGTCCTCGGTAACTTAGAATATCCTTATAATTTACAACAGGTGGTACTTTATCCACTACATATATTTATATGTACTGATGTTCTCTGCAAATAATAAGACTAACTCAGCCCAGTTCCTTTATGCAGTAAAGATGTAAATGAATCTGCTCTCTGCCAATTGAGTATCTCATGGAGTGCGTCAATTCTTCTTAAACGGGTGCACCAAACGTCCAAAATCAGCAATATTTTCTTTGGAAAAAGGAGAACACTATACACAGATTAACTGCTTGTGATTTTATTGTTTAACTGCTGTACACTACATGTTTTCAAGTGGGCACTGGCTGCTCGAAACATGTTGTGTACAGGCACAGCAGTTAAACAAAATCACAAGCAGTTCCATTATGCACCCAATATAATAAGTTGAACAGAGCAGCAGCCGGCCTTACCTCATCATACATCTTTCAGTTATACTTTTTACGAGGGTGTATCATCTTATCTTTTATTCACGCTGCCGTCTCTAGGGAAATCTCTCTTCTACTCCCTAAGGTAATAAATGTTTATAATTAATGCTTTCATATTATCCAGGGAACAAATACCCAAGCTGCACTATGCATAGTTTTCACAATCGTAACTTGTCAGTTCACCTTGAAATTTACTTTTAGTAACAGAATCATGATCAATTTCTAGTAGCTGGAATGTTGTTACAATTATTATCACTTAATATTCTGGGTTGGGCGATTTGCCAAATTAGCAAAGGTAATTTTCCACTTTAATGATTAGTAACAGGTTAAAAAAAATGCATGTGTTTCAAGTTCCCCCTTTTATATCTATCTAAGAATTTCCTAGTGGCTAGTAAAATCCTAACTGCGTGTTCTTAAACTGAATAAGGCTAGAAATGCTGTATTTCGTATACGCAACAAACATGAACTTACCGCACCACAAGCCTAATCTAACAAATTATTTAGACTTTCAAAGCCACAGGGGGCTGTCATCTTGTAACTTTGTTATACATACACGAGACTACATACACATGCTCAGTGTGGTCTGGGCTTCTTAGAGATCGTCATAAATGTTAAAAAAAAAAAACAAAGCATGGCTGGTAAGTAAGGCAGGGGTTCCCCCTGCTGTTCATATGTATGATTGTTTCCCTGCCAGAAGTTAGGGACCGACAATTCCTATCCACAGCACTAAATGAAGGGACAATTTCACTGCATACAGTCAGGTTTCTTATAAAAACGGTACACATTTTTAAATTAAAGTATATTGGAGATAGATTTCTTTCATTAAAGAAAGATTTTATTTCTTTGCCTTTCCTTGCCCTTTAAGAACAAGAGAATGGCAGATAAGTGGCCACATGCAGTATAGGTGCCTTCCTATTGGTTATGATCATTTGTGCGAAGTGCAGAAAGTAAACAGAGGCTTCCTCATCTGCCCATGCACCATACACTGGCTAACATGGCACAGCAGTAAACAGCTATGTGGGCATCTGGGAAATTGACAAAATGTCTGGCCCCATGTCAGATTTCAGAATTGAATGTAAAAAAATCTATTTGCTCTTTTGAGATTGGATTTCAGTGCAGAATTCTACTGGAGTAGCACCATTAACTAATGCATTTTGAAAACAACATGTTTTCCCATGATAGTATCCCTTTCAAGTGGATTGTTACGGTTGATTGCTGTTCTTCGATCTACCAAGGATCTATTATCTTGTGTCAGGGAGCCGTTATCTGGTTACCTTCCCATTGTTTTGTTAGGCTGCTGGGGGGGGGGGAAATGGAGGGGTTTTATCACTCAAAGTTGTAGTACGGCAGTTAAGTGATTGAAGTTTATGAGAGCACAAGTCACTTGACTTGGAGCTCTTGGCAACTGACAATATGTCAAACCCTATATCAGATTTCAAAATTAAATATAAAAAAAAAAATCAGTTTGCTATTTTGAAAAACAGATTTCAGTGCAGAAGTCTGCCGGAGCAGCACTATTAACTGATGCATTTTGAAAAAAAACATGTTTTCCCATGATTTTGGTACATATATAGAGAGTTAATCCAGCTTTACAGCAAACAAACCATAAGTCACTTGGGTTTCCTACGGAGTCGCACTATTAAGCAATTAGCTTTAAGGGTTAGTCTACACCAGGCGATTCTGGAGATTAGTAGGCTGGCGATTAATCGCCTCTTGTTTTGGGCGACTAATCTCCCTGAATCTCTTACCCTGTCTTGATGCCGAGGCAACGTTGGTCGATTTCGGAAAGTGCACTGCCGCGTGTGAATTACCGCAGGCGACTTTTCATTTTAGCCAGCGCAAGAAAAGGGTAATCAATTCAGGAAGATTAGTTGCCTAAAACAAGAGGTGATTAGTCGCCAGGAGACTAATCTCCCAGAATCGCCTGGTGTGGACTAACCCTAAATGAGAAGGTTGTGTGTGAGCCCCAATAAAACCAAGTGATTTTTTTTTTTTTAATACTGAATATTTTATTTGACAGATTGTATATAGTCAGCGTTTAATGAGCTAATAAATACACTCCAGTAATTCTATACTGTACCAGTCATACATATTTCTATCACAAATAACCCATGAGCTTTCTGGGCATATTGGTGAACCCAATAACACCTGTGTACAAAATAACAAAAGAAACATATTGCAATGCAATTTTATTTAAATATAAAAAAGTCAATATAAACACATGAAAGGTATAAAATAAAATATTTTTGTCATCACTGTAAGAAAATATACATAGAAAAAAAAAAAGACAAACCATACAATAATAAAAACCCAATATACATTTTAAGGGTTTCCATTCCCTGATCTATTAGTTCAAGTTACTAAATAGAACTACTTCTTTGAATCAAAGTACTTATAGTGAATTTGCTCCACCAAAAAGCAGTTGCCCGTTATCTGGCTGTGCCGTTTCTTAACATCTAATGGCAGTTTAGGATTTGGGGAATATGATACAATTACCCTTTCTCGCTATAGATCTAATGAAATTTCATGAGTGCTGGCACGCTTCACTCCAAGATACTAATTCAGTTGGGTTTGGCTTTTTATTTAATGGTTTAGATGAATTCGAAATAGGTTCACAAGTGCTCTACAAATTTTTTAAGTTTACACCACTTACTCTGCTACACATACATATTAAAAGGTGGCCATACACGGGCTGATGAAATCTAATTACAGACAAAGCTGGCAGTTTATTGGCTGGCGGATGGGGCCCTTCGGTGGGGTTTTCCAACCGATATCTGGCTGAAAATCAGGCAGATGTTGATCAGGCAGGTTAAAAAAAAATCTGCCTCGGTTCGTTGATGCAATCCTCGTTTCCCACCGCCTGCACTTCCTGTCCTTGTGATCAGATTGTTGAGCCCTACAGCCGATGATCAGATGGGTCAGATAGCCACTCAAGGTGGGCACATCGGGACAAGATCCGCTTGTTTGGCAACCTCTCCAAACAAGCAGATCTGCCCATGTATGGCCACCTTTAAGGTGGCCATAGACGCACAGATAATATCGTACGAAAAGAATTTTCGTACGATATTCGGTGCGTGTATGGTGGGAAATGAGCCGACCGACATCGTCAGAGGATTAAGATATCGGTCGGCTGGTTGATCGGACTGGAGGGAAAATTTTGATTGGATGCCTTTGAAATCACCCTGAACATCGGCCATTGTTAGTGCTGAATCGTCAGATACAAGTAGAATTCTATTGTTTCTACCTGTATATCTGACGATTCAGCTCTACACGTGTGTGTTGAAACGAACGATCTTTCTTGGAAAGATCTTTTCCGAGAAAGATCGTAATTGTTACGTCTATGGCCAGCTTTAGATTTACACCCCATAACCTATAAGCTGCATAAGGTTTTGATGGCATCGCTAATTATTCTATCAAAAACGTATAAAGATCACTTTGTAAGTGTTGTTTTAATAATTTAATTTATCTCCATGTTAGTCTCTAGGCAAACGGCTAAAGTATGTCTTTGCAAGACCGCCAAAGAGAAATAAACAAATATCTGGAATTAAAGCCAAAAACAGAGCAACTGATCAAAACAACTGCTTTGTGTATCCACATGGGGGCCTCTCCGGAGGCACTTTAAACCACAATACATTCATTGAGATAACCCGATTTTGTCCCCAGGTACAATTTTAGAAACCAATTGAGGTAGCCTGGAAGATGAACTGATAAATTACAGGGAAATAAAGTCTACAAATATAACCTAGCTTATTAAAGTACAACTTTTAGTACGCATTACTCCCATTTAAGATAAATCTTTAAAAGGAAAAGCAAAGTACATACAAAATCCCAGAATTAATCGTCTTCGCCTGTACAAAAACATAGAAATCAAGAAGCCATTTGTGGTGTCATATGTGAATAGGTTAAAAAAAAGTTTACATTCTTGTAAATATAAAGGTTTTTTGTTTTTACAAAGTACAAAATGACAGCTCACGAACAGAGCAAACAGTGCTGCAAATGGTGCACAAATACCGGCATTATCGGTTATACTATAGAGCCAGAAGACTTGCCTTTGAACAAAACAAACAACGGCCAAATGCCTAACAGTTTATATCAAAAATGAACTCAATGTTCTTCCCTTCTGAGCCCTGTCGGCCATATAAATAAAATAGTTTTCTTTGAAGAGTTCCAGGTTTTTTTTTTCTTCTTTTATTTAAAAGAAAAAAATAGATCAGAAACATTTGGCAAATATGTTTTAAAAATAAGTAGAGTGGTTATTGATAACAGTACAAGCTTTATTTATATATTTCTTCTTTACAGTTGTAAACCTGTGCGTGGAGAGAAATCGAAGAGTTCTTGGTCCATGTTCTGCTCTGAGAAACTTGCCAAAACCGCAACCACCAAAATGGCGAAGCTTCCAAAGTCCCCCCCGTATTAATGTCAAAGCAATTTCTGATGAAGGATCTCCCAAACCATTCTCTTCCTGAAATAGGGCATATGATGCTGGAAGAATGCAAAAATAGTATATATTTAAAATGTGCAATTTTATTAATAGATAAGCATTTTGTCAACTCTGTATATGTAATATATCTATATATTGCTCTTTTCATATTTGAACACAATACAGTGCACTTTACAGCTGATCGAACAATCAGCACTTTTGCATACAGTTAAAGCCATTTACATGTGGGCTGATGCTGCCCGTGCTATGCAGATATGTCCCTGTAACTAATTCATATATGTAGAGTGCAGTTGCAATCCTTTTATTCTGGGGGCTCAATTCAATATCTTTTAAAGATTCAACAGTTACAGGTCATCACTCCAGTCTAGTCCTTGAGGAGATCAAAAATTCCTCTGTACCATGAGTCTAGGGAGCCCATTTATAAAAACTTGATACAGAGTTACATTACAACCGATCTTTCCGTAATTTGAATCTGCATACCTTAAAGGGATCCTGTCAGGGGAAAACGTTTTTTTTCAGAATGCATCAGTTAATAGTGCTGGGACCATCGGGCTGTTTTTCCTTTTCAATGTAACTGAATAGTACGCAGTGGGACATG
>CM044433.1:148525166-148545877 GCA_024363595.1 Xenopus borealis | reverse complement strand
CTGGCGAAGTGCGGCGAACGTTAGTCCCCCTTTATCCCCGGGGGCCCCAACCTTTTTTGGTCCAGGGACCGGTGTAGTGGCAAAATTCTTTGCAAGGACTGGGGGCTCAGCGTCCAATTCTGGTTGCCGGGATCCAATACGGGTGAGCTGGATTTTTTTTTTTTTTTGAGGCCTCGTTCTGGCCATATCCTTCTACCTTGCTTAATGAGGTACTAATAATTTTCATAAAACCAGTCCGCATTCCCCTTATTATTTTCAGTATACTGTAACACCACCACCAAAGGTCCAGTCATGGAACAACATGGAGCCTGTAAAGTTACCCCTGCTCTATTTACTCCAACTGTGCACCTGGTAATAAAACTGCAACAGCTGAAAGGTTTTGTTTTAAAAAGAAAAACTAATTTATCCATGTACCTGTAAATATTAAGGGGGTCAAACCTCAAATTTACGGGTTGAAAAAAACCCTCAACTTTTCCGATTCCTTATACCCCAAAGCCGGAAAATGCTTGAATCGGAAATTATCACCATCTGAAACCTGTCGAGGTCATGTAGAAGTCAATGGCAGAGGTCCCTTGAACCATTTAAAGATGTTAATAGCCTTTATGATGTTCAGGGTTTTTTTTGGTGGGTTTTACTTGAAAACTTGATTAATTCGAGTTTTCTGGTTGTTAACCCCAAATTCACCTGGTTCAAGTTTTTTTCCATTCATGTTTTTCCTTAAATCAAAAACCAATCCAGTTGTGAGTTCATTCGAGGTAAAAAAAACAAAACTTACACACCTGATAATAACCCCATTAATATACGTGCAAATATATGCCTCTAGTCTAGTTACCCAGAAAACCCAGTTCATATATGGTGAATACAGGTCTGTGATTACATTTTCAGACGGCAGTCTTATTAAGCAAATCTATTTGTTGTAGTAAAAGAAGGAATATCGATAACAAATAAAAGTTTTCACATATGTAGCCAGGTGCCAGAATAACAATATTTTGGTTTATTTTTTTATATTTCATCATATATACTTTGTCTACCATAACAGGAATGAATGCCGCTGTCAGAGCAGTGGTGAGAGTGGGAATATACACAGGTGCAAAAGTCTACTTTGTACATGAGGTGGGTATATGAGAACTAACAGACTGCAATATTGGTATCTCCAAAAGTTGACTTATTCAGGTTACTTATATACTGTGGCTGGTTTTGCAGGGATACCAAGGACTGGTTGATGGAGGTGACAACATCAAAGAAGCTTCATGGGAAAGTGTTTCAATGATGCTGCAGTTGGTAAGTGTCATTGGCTTCTCTTAATTGCACTTCTTCAACCCAGATTTCTCTATTACCAGGTGAATTTCCGTCCCTCATTTTTGTAATTTGTACACATATTTAAAAAGCCTCAATATATTTTGCAGTGCTGTACAATATCACCTGAATACCTGAACTTTGATGGATGCTTTACTTTCTCTCTTTGTTACCCTTCATAGCTCTGCAGCTATGTTGTAATATGGATTTTATTTCGATAAGGCAAAAGAATAAAAAAAAAAAAACAGCAGTTGATGCAGCACTAAATATTCAGGGTTAAACCTTTATCCAGGTCCTCATTTTGAGATTTGTGGGGCTATATGTGGGATAAGAAAAAGAAGAAATCCATAGAAGCAGCTGTTACTACTTGTGGTTATCTCTATATTTGTAATAGGGGTATTATAAGGTTAAAGGAAAACTATACCCCCAAAATGAATACTTGAGCAACAGATAGTATATATCAAATTAAGTGGCATATTAAAGAATCTTCCCAAACTGGTATATATATTTAAGTAAATATTGCTCTTTTACGTCTCTTGCCTTGAACCACCATTTCATGATGGTCTGTGTGCTGCCTCAGAGATCACCTGACCAGAAATATTTCAACTCTAACTGTAACAGGAAGAAGTGTGGAATCAAAAGACAGAACTCTGTCTGTTAATTGGCTCATGTGACCTAACTTTATAGTTTGTTTGGTATGTTTGTGTGCACCGTTGGATCCTAGGATCCCAGGAGGCTGTCCTTATTTTTTAAAATGGCAATTTTCTATTTATGATTACCCAATGGCACATGCTACTAAAAAAGTATATTATTATAAAAACAGTTTATTTACATGAAGAAGGGTTTTACATATAAGTTGTTTTAGGCAATATCTTTCTATAGAGACCTACATTGTTTGGGGGGTATAGTTTTACTTTAAGCTTTCTAGCATTGTGGTTACTTATTTCTACTGAATTGTTATCTAGTACAGGTATGATATCTACAATCTGGATTGTTTAAAACTAGAGATTTTCCAGATAAAGGATCCTATCTTAAAGGAGTGGTTCACCTTAATTTTTAGTATGTTATAGAATGACTAATTGTTAGCAACTTTTCAATTGGCCTTAATTTTTTATTTTTGATAGTTTTTTTAATTATTTGCTTTCTTCATCTGACTCTTTCCAGCTGTCAGATAGGAGTCACTGACCCCATCTAAAAAAACAAATGCTCTGTAAGGCTACAAATGTATTGTTAATGCTTCTTTTTATTACTCATCTTTCTATTCAGGCTTCTCCTATTCATACTCCAATCTCTTATTCAATTTAGTGCATGGATGCTCGGGTAAATTGGACCCTAGCAACTAGATTGCTGAAACTGCAAACTGGAGAGCTGCAGAATAAAAAACTAAATAAATCAAAAACCACAAAAAAAATGAAATCCAATTGCAAATTTTCTCAGAATATCACTCTCTACATCATACTAAAAGTTAATTTAAAGTTGTTACGCACAAACCTGCCCCTCATATCACTGACTGTTCCTCTGCCAATGCGTTGGTTTTCTGGTTGATAAAATTGATGGCTTAAAAATCCATGTTGCCATTGAGAAACACAGCATCTCCAACATTCGCACATGTGAGGGCAGAATCAGGGAGCTTGAGTATTATCTGTGCACCATTTAGGACTGGATTCACAAGACTCTTTACAATTGCTAGAGGCCAAATTAAATAATCTTGAAAATTGGCTGCAGCTCAACAATATATATTGAATAAAGTACCCCCTATTGTAAAATATAAGGATATTATAAGTTACCGAGGAGTTTCATGACCATATAAAAATACGAGGTCGAAGGCCGAGTGTTTTTATACAGGTCATGGAACTCCGAGGTAACTTCTAATATCCTCATATTTTGCAACTGGGGGTACTTTATTTATTATAATACACAAGTTTCACTGAGTCATGTGACAGAAATGACATCAGAACTCACCGTTTATAACTGATGACATCAGTTTATAAGGATATAATTTACAAGATATTCACGGCTTTTGTGTATTATAAGATTATTAGGGATGCCAGAGAGAACTACACACCAGACCTTCGTGGAACAGTTTTTGCTTTCCCAATTCATTGACAAATGTCTTCTTCAAGATGTTTTTAGTGGAACGTACACATCAGGTACCATTTAGACCACTTCCATCTGAGTCAGGGCCCAGGCCACTAATAGCATCCCTGCTGAACTATAGTGACTGGGACATAGCTCTACGAGAGGCATTCTCCAAAGAACTGCATCTGCAAAATGCCACCATGTCAATATACCCAGACTTCTTGATGGAGGTGACAAAGCTGAGATCACAGTTCATGGATGTACCTTGAAACCTCAAGTATTCAATGCTCTTTCCAGTTTAACTCACATACATGTGTAGCACACAATGGTCAAACTTAGTTTTTTGCATCCCTGCATCAAGTAGCATGGAGCGGAGGCTGCAACAGAGTCTGGCTGGGACCTCTATGTGGTTTGTATATAAACAAAACAATAACTTTTTCCTCGCAGGTTTGCTATTACTTTAGATATATCCAGAGCACAGCTTGCTGTACATGCAGTACACTTGTATTTTGTAGCAACACAGTCACAAGTAAAGAGTTATTAGACTAATATCTTTTATGCTGACCACTTTTTGAGCCACTGGCTCCCCCAAAATATGCTTTTGATATACTATGTTTTTGTTGGAAAGGGATCCATTGGGGTGCCGGGTATAAAGCAGGGTGGGCTGGAAGGTTTTATAGTTTGGTTGGAAGCTTCTTTTCTATGATGACACTGTTTCTTTACAACAAAGTGCCTTTATCATGTCACTTGTGTCTGATATGGTGCCACTCCACATCCCTCTTTTCTATTTAAAAACATACTTACAATGGCTTGCAGTAGGCTAAAATCGGTTATCTGGAATTTGATGGGACTTTGTGACAAAATCAATGGGTAAAATAATTTACATTATGTTAGAAACATCCTCATGATATCATTATATGACAAGAAACATGCTTATTGCCACGTACCATGCCTTTTATTCAAACTTGCTAGAGGGGTATTCATACTGTTCAGGCAGTGGTTTGCCTTTCAACCTGTTAAGATCAAAACTGGTCCAAAGGTAAATTTTGTGGGAGAATGATAAGCTCTCCCATTTTAAGAACCCAGATTTACATGGCTTCTGGCATCCACAGGGAATACAAATAGCTGATGATCCATATGTAGATGGTACATTTAAATCTTTTAATCCAGATAATAATTATTTTGATGTAACAGCTAATGAGTAGCTGTAATATTACCAACTTAAATACGCTCCCAAGGCTCAATGGCGCATTTCCAATGTCCTAATATAGAAAATATTTTTGATTATCTAATGAACATGTAGAACCCACCCCCTATTGTGAATTTACTCCATTGTACAGGTATGGGATCGATTATATGGAAACCCTTTATCCAGAAAGCTCCAAATTACAGAAATGCCATCTCCCATAGACTCAGTTATAAAAAAAATAATCCACATTTTTTTAAAAATGATTTCCTTTTTCTCTGTAATAATAAAACAGTACCTTGTACATTATCCCAACTAAACCTTATTGCAAGCAAAAGCAGCCTATTGGGTTTACATGATTTTCTAGTAGTATTAAGGTGGGAAGTTCCAAATTACAGAAAGACCCGTTATCCAGAAAGACCCGTTATCCAGAACGCCCCAGGTCCCGAGCATTCTGGATAATAGGTCCCATACCTGTACCTAAAGATAGAAAACAAACTGTAGGTAACTTCGGAAATAAATGGCAGCTTCTTATTCCAGATTTGGAAGATTAGGAGTGGGAGCTTTGGAGGCCCCTAGTTTGGTGTCCTTCAACAATAGGAGCAGATTCTCCCAAACTCTTATTTTGCACCAAGCATACATTACCCCTGTCTGCTTTCACAAGGCAAAAAAAAGGTCAAATTGCTGTTTTCCTAAATGTCAGTTCCCTGGTGCAAATTTCTTTCACTTATGGGGTTATTTACTAAAACTCAGATTTGTATTATATTTTTATCATACCAAGCTCTAATCCATCAGGGATTCGCTGTTCCTGCCATGCAAGTGCATTGCTTTCAGGGGATCCCCCTACTGTTTGTATGTGGAAAAAAACTAATAGGGGAGCACCTGACACTGGCTTGCCTCAGGGGTACACACAATACATTTGATCTTGTATGGCAATGCTGGTTTGATGCTCTGGGTCTGGAGGATATTCCTTCCTGAGAACTCTGCTCCATTGTATGTACGTTTACAAGGTGTGCTTGCTTTCCCCTACAATTCTGCTAAACACTACACCGTGGAATTGATATATCCAATGGATGATGGCACTGCACATTGATTACCCACCTATTTTTGTTTTACTTTTTCTTTTTTATTTTATACTTTATTGTTCTGTTTTTCTTAAAGTGGACCCATCACCCAGACACAAAAATCTGTATAATAAAAGTCCTTTTCAAATTAAACATGAAATCAAATTTCAAATTTTTATTAAAACATTCATAGCTGTTTTAAGCTCATTTAAAAATCTCAGCTGTCAATTAAATATTGTCTGCCACTCCTCTATGCCTTAGGCATAGAGGCAGGGCAGACAATTACTTTCACTTTCCATTCAGCACTTCCTAGATGCCACTGCTCCCCACACATTCCCCCAGTTCTCTTAACCATTTAATTGTGTAGCCAGGACATGGGGATAGACATTGGGTCCCCCATTCTGGTGCACAAACAAGATTCTGAGATGATACAAGGCCTGTCTTAATAACAGTGTCCACAAAATGGCTCCTGCCTGCTTGCTAGAATTATGAATTCCCAGACTGAAGAAAACAAGATTAAAATAATTTATATAGTGTAATTAATGTTCATTTTGCTTGACCAATGTGATACAATATGATTTTGAATATTTTTTTGGGGTGACAGGTCCACTTTAAAAGCAATAAAAAAGATTATTAAAAATAAAAATAATGGTACTTTGTTCAGTGTCGTATTAGCATAAAAGACACCTACAGTTTAATATTTCAGACAACTCTTAGGTATCTAAGCAACAAAGCAAATCTATGGCAAATGAAAGCTGTATTAGTATAGAAATAGAAGAACAGAGACAGACTAAATTGCTCCACAATCACCAGTTAACAAAAAAAAGCACTATAGATGTTAAGAAGGTTGTCCATAAATACAGGTATGGGATCTGTTATCCGGAACTCTGAATTATGATTAGGCCAACTCCCATGGACTCCATTTTATACAAGTAATCCAAATTTTTAAAAGCCATTCTTTTTTTCTCTTTAATAGTAAAACAGTACTTTTACTTGATCCAAAAAACATATAATTAATACTTGGGTTTATTTATTTGACGTTTACATTATTTTGTAGTAGACTTGATGTATGAAGATCCAAATTACGGAAAGATCTGTTATCCAGACAACCCCAGGTCCCGAGCATTCTGGATAGCAAGTCCCATACCTGTATTACTTTACATTGCATTTAAAAATTGTTGCAAAGCAACCCTCAAAATCATTTAATAATGCATGTTTTATAACTCTGTGTCTTATCCAGCTAATGCATTGTGCTTTCTCATGCGCCTCTTGCATTACAGTATATTGGCGTGTGCTATGGAGATGGGCTGTGATAGCTTGACATTTCCTTTAAAGTTGCCATTTGCCATGGATAGACTTCTTGGGCCTGGAGACTTGCCAGTTGTACTCTCTGGTTCAAAGACAAAAAATAACCTGTCTTGCTCGTGCCAAAAATACACAAGTTGTAATTGGTGTCCAGTTTCAAATACCATCTATAAATAAGCGATACTCTTGACCTTTCCATTTACCACTCAGTATGTGCGCATGCTTTTCAAAATCAATCATCCAAAAACATAATTTAATATTAAATCCATTTTGTTTTAAAAGCAACCATTATTTTTGATATGTGCAGTTTATATTTATGACTAAGAACAAAAAAAAAAAAAAAAGAAAGTGGTAGCAAATTTCAGCCCACTAACTTCCCAATAGACGTTTTTGGTCCTGAAACACATTTGCTTTCATGCTTGAAAGAACAAGATCCTTTGTTTATCCAGACCTTCCTGGAGCTCTGTTTCCTCATTAGTTCATCTTTACTTGACTTTATTTTTTTCTTTGCAGCCACTACTTGACTTGGTTCACAGTACAATGCACAACTTTTAACCACTTTGAGATGCAGAACCCTGAGGAATTTAGTTACTACAGAGACCCAGACTGGCAAACTGTATATTCTGGCAAATGCCAGCGAGCCTTCTGTAATGTGCCATAGACAGTCATTACAGTATTTATTGGGCCTGTGTGGGGCAATATGGGCCTCTGTGTTGTTAAAATGCAAGGGCCTATTTTGAATCTCATTCTGGACCTTATAGCTCAAAGCATTCCAATGCTCATTTGTGTGCCAGTAAGATTCCCAAAGATATTCTCACAGCATAACTTTGATAACAGGAATAATTGTGTGAATAAACAAAGGGAAACATGGAAACCAATTACACAGGTAGACATTCTTTCTATTAAAGGGGTTGTTCACCTTAGAGTTACATAGTAACATAGTAAGTTAGGTTGAAAAAAATGCACACAAGTCCATCAAGTTCAAATTTGAAGTCTATATAAAACCTGTCTAACTGCTAGTTGATCCAGAGGAAGGCAAACAAAAATTCATTTGAAGCCTCAGACTTAAGACTGCCATACATGGAGAGATAAGCTCGCTTGGCGATGTTGCAAAATTAGTGGATCTTTCCCTGATTTTCCAACCTTGAGGCATATTGGTTTTATCTACAATATATCCCTTCCACTCAGGTTGGACCTTCTTTTGGATTACTTTGGTGAAGTAGTATTAATGGTGTTTGTTCTTATCTCCAATAACATAGCAGGGCATGAGTCACAATTTAGGCTATGTTTTTAGTACCTCCTATATCCCTACTAGCAGGGTTTACAACTATCTTTAGTAAGTCAGTGGAGGCATATATTGGTCAAAAATCCTTTTCATAGGTATGCATCCTACTGTTTACAACAAAGATTTTTACACTTGTTCTTCAAAATATTGTGAGGTTAATGTGAGCAGGTCTTGATGGCCTGCATTTTATAACTTAAATATTCATTCTTTCAGGGCGGGACAGTTATAGGCAGTGCAAGATGTCAAGATTTCCGAGGCCGAGAGGGACGACTTAAAGCAGCCTGCAATCTGGTAAAGAAAGGAATTACCAACTTATGTGTGATTGGTGGAGACGGCAGCTTGACTGGAGCAGATACTTTTAGATCAGAATGGAGTGGCTTGCTGGCTGATTTAGTAAAAGCAGGTAATCTCTCTTGAATTCTATATATTATGCTTTTTGGAAAAATACTGGGTTAGTATGCTTTTACCTCCTGCCCCCCCTCCAGACCCCCTGGCCCCACCAATGCAACAACACTCAGACGCAGCCCCTGGCGTGCATGTGTGAATGGCCGAATGTGCCGCAAAATAGTTTTTTTTTTTGTAGGGCCAGGAGATCGGTAGAGGGGGTCTGGCAGGGGCCCATGAGGGCCAGGGCCCACCTAGTTTTTTCCCGGTGTCCCATTGGGCCAGTCCGACCCTGTCTACATGACCTTGACAGGTTTCATTTGGAGTATTTTGAGATTCAGGCTTATAGCAGCTTCAGGGCAAAATAAATTTCAAAAAATTCAAGTTTTTAGTGAAACTACCCTCGAAAAACAAAATTTTTTCAGGAAAATACAGCTCAGCCTTTAATAAATAAACCCTGAATATGCAATGTCCCCTTCTTAATGAATACCTTGCCTATTGCATAGATGCATAGGTGAATCAGTAACTTTTAACTCTAGACAGTTATGAGTTGCCAGCTGATTTTGCTTTATCACATATTATCTATGATAACACTTGTAAATCTCTTCTATGAGGTTATATAAATAATGATATCTGGGTGTTTTGAACAGGTAGAATTAATGCAGATGAAGCCAAAAAGTCCAGTTACCTGAATATCGTTGGTTTGGTTGGATCCATTGATAATGATTTCTGTGGAACGGATATGACAATCGGCACAGATTCTGCCCTGCATAGAATAATGGAAATAGTAGATGCCATCACAACCACTGCACAAAGGTAAGCCATTACACCTTATTTTGTCTTACTGTACAGTTGAAAGGTAAAATATAATGGTTATAATTAACTAAATATTGCATTTAATTAGCCATTTTATTCTTGACTTTTGTTCATTTTGGCGCTAAGTTATTAATTTATTATATCTTTTTTTGGCACCAGCCCCCCCCCAAAGTAACACAAAGTAACATGAGTACTGCTGTTTTATATCGCTGACCTGATATTCATTGCCTTAAAGGAAAACTATACCCCGAAAATGAATACTTGAGCAACAGATTTATATCAAATTAACTCTGTCTGTTAATTGGCTCATGTGACCTAACTTTATAGTTTGTTTGGTATGTTTGTGTGTGTCCTAGGATCTCAGGAATCTTTCCTTATTTCTAAAATGGCTATTTTCTATTTATGATTACCCAATGGCACATGCTAATAAAAAAGTGTATTATTATGAAAATTGTTTATTTACATGAAGCAGGGTTTTACATATGAGTTGTTTTATACAATATCTTTTTATAGAGACTTCATTGTTCAGGGGGTATAGTTTTCCTTTAAATATTGAATTACATTACATAGAGTACAGCGATATGGATTTTTTTATGACCATTTGCTAATACTGTATTTTCTTTAAGTATATATTTACATACTAGTACAGGTATGGGATCCATTATCCATTTTATCCAAATAATACAAATGTTTAAAAAAAACTATTTCCTTTTTCTCACAAACTAAGATATAATGACTCATTATTGGAAGCAAAACCTGCCTATTGGGTTTGTTTGATATTTAAATGATTTTCTAGTAGACTTAAAGGAGAAGGAAAGGCTAAAAAGAAGTAAGTTCAGAAAGGTCTGTATAAATAGACTAGTAAACCCTCAAAGTAATGCTGCTCTGAGTCCTCCGTCAAAAGAAACACAGCATTTCTTTCCTTCTAGTCTGTACACATGGGCTTCTGTATAAGACTTCCTGTTTTCAGATTAAACCTCCAGGGCTAGGGCTTGAGCATGCTCAGTTTGCTCCTCTCACCCCTCCCATCTCCCCTCCCTTTTCCACAAACCCTTTTGCCCTCCCTGCTGTAATCTGAGCCCAGAGCTGTGCGTGAGCAGGGAGAGACTCAGGCAAAAAGTGATGTCACAGCAAGCTAATATGGCAGCTGCTATCAAAAAAACACAGAGCTATTTACTCAGGTATGGCAAAGCATTCTACATAATAAATATAGCGTGATAGCTTGCACTGTTGTTGCTAATCTATTAGCAATAAACTGCTTTGGTAGTTTTCCTTTAAGGTGTGACGATCCACATTACAGAAAGATCCATTATCCGGTAAAAAAAACCCAGGGCCTGAGCTTTCTGAATAACAGATCTGATACGTGTAATTTATCATTTTGATAATTTATTACTGTTTTTCAGTCACCAGAGGACCTTTGTTCTTGAAGTGATGGGTCGACACTGTGGGTATGTATTGTACTGTGTGTCATTATAAACACTGAATAATCCCAAGCCATTGTTGCCTAGTATTTGTTTTCTTATTTTGTTTACTGGGGCAAGTAATTATAGACTAATAAATACACCGTAAATGTATCCACCTATATTTTTATATTCGTTTGTTTCACAGAATGTTACCATACCTGCAACTCTATCCAGCAACTTTCTCTCAGGATATGGTCAACTCAGTTTGCATAGTGTTGTTCTGTTTTTTTTTTTTTTAATGTTTTTATTTGTGAGGTTTGACAATAAAACAGTTGTACAAGGCTGGCAAACGTAGTGATATAATCGCTTGTACTTTACAGAAGTTATATGGTACAACATTGAGATTCATAAATCAGACATTTGCTGAAAATATCGAGATTACTGAATGTGTATATGCCTAGTATTTTATAAACAGTTCCATTGCTGGAGAGAGCTTAGGCAGTTGTAGGGGTGTTATTAGAACTATGCAGAAATTAAATTAACAAAGTTATTGTAAACATCAGAAAGGGAAAAGAAAAAAAAAGGAAAAAAAACACCTAAGTACATGGTTCTGGTGAAGTACATGGAGGCAAAATTAGATCCAGCATTTGTGGTGGTAGACTGTTGTTCTGTTTCAGAGGCAGGTTTCTCAATTGTGTTGTTCTGTTTTTGGTTAGGAGCAAGGCACATTTGGTTTTTGCTAATGGGGACAGGCAAGGTTGGCAAGACCTTTGTACATTTTTAATGAGGTAGGGTCAGTCTGGCCAATCAGCAGTCGAGTACATTGACTAGAACTGTAGTGCTCTCATGTTTGTGACCACAGGCAATAGGCCAGTAATGGGAATCAGGGTTTATTGTTCTCCAGCTATTAAGTGCCTTTGGGGAAACATCTCTTTCTGATGTAAAGCAAAATATGTGACCCTGTGATATAATTCTAGTTATAGGGTAGGCGCAGATGGGGACATTTAGTTGCCTGGCGAACAATCCCCTCTTCTGTCAGGCGAAAATCTCCCCAAACTGCCTTCTTCCTGCCTTCCATTTTCCATCAAATATTGCCTGCCTTAGGCATAGAGGCGGGGCAGATAATTACTTTCACTTTCCATTCAGCACTTCCTAGATGTCACTGCTCCCCACACATTCCCCCAGTTCTCTTAACCATTTAATTATGTAGCCAGGACATGGGGATAGACATCGGGTCCCCCATTCTGGTGCACAAACAAGATTCTGAGATAATGCAAGGCTTGTCTTAATAACAGTGTCCACAAAATGGCTCCTGCCTGTTTGCTATAATTATGAATTCCCAGACTGAAGAAAACAAGATCCAAATAATTTATATAGTGTAATTAACGTTCATTTTGCTTGACTAATGTGATGAAATAGGATTTTGAATATTTTTTTGGGGTGACGGGTCCACTTTAAATTGATTACTAAATTGATTCCTGGACCTCTTCCATTGACTTCTACAGTGATTCGGCAGGTTTTAGGTGGAGAATAGTCAAATTTTAATTCTTAAACAGCCAGAGTATGATAAATCTCTAAATTCGAAATAAAACTCGGATAGAGTTTGGATAATTCACAATTCGAATTTGAGAGTTTTGACCGAAGAAAAAATGTACATTTTCACTTTAACCTTTAATAAATCTGCCCCTTAATATTGTCAATATAGTTTGAGCATTTGATACACCACTAACTCCATGCAATTCCCCCCTTTTTTTTTTTTAAAGGTATTTGGCCTTGGTAACAGGCCTTGCCTGTGGTGCTGACTGGATTTTCATTCCAGAATCACCACCTGAAGAGAACTGGGAAGAACATCTTTGTAGAAGGCTAAGTGAGGTAATACAGATTTCCTAAAAATATAGATATTATATTATGAAATTATTGATACTTGTAATAACTGCAAAATTCCAATATACCAGTTACACACCATTTACTGATATCTAAAACTGTGATATTGGCTAGAAAGCCAAACACCACAAGGATTTACCATAGTGTAGTCATTTGAATTAGTACCTCTTCCTAAAGGATTATATATGACATTAAGACAATTCTCTGCAGGTTCTTTTTGTTATGACTTCCCACACATTTGCTAAATCTGGCCATCCTCATTCATTATTACTTTTTACTCTTCTGTGTTTATAGACAAATTCACTGAAAGTTATTTCAGTCAATGTACAACGGAATTTTTTTTGTTCTATACAGGACAGGTATTAGATCCCTTATCCAATAAGCAACGAATTATAGAATGGCCATCTCCCATAGACGCCATTATAATGAAATAATCCAAATTTTTTAAAATGATTTCCTTTTTCTCTGTAATCATAAAACAGTACCTTGTACTTGATCCCAACTAAAATATAATTAATCCTACATTGGTGCTATAGAAATACAAGTTGATGATAATAATAATAATAATAATAAGAATCCTTATTGGAAGCAAAACCAGCCTATTGGGTTTATTAAATGTTTACATGATTTTCTAGTAGCCTTAAGGTATGAAGATCCAAATTAAGGAAAGATCCGTTATCCGACAAACCCCAGGTCAAGAGCATTCTGGATAATAGGTCCCATACCTATATATACTGTATGTGCTGCAGAAATTTTTTTTTTACGGTGTCTCATAGCACCCTCTCCTTGTCAAAGTGCTAACTGCAAGTGTGTTTACAGACAAGAGGACGTGGATCCCGGCTTAACATTATCATTGTTGCTGAAGGAGCAATTGATGTACTTGGCAAACCCATTACATCCGATTTAATTAAAGATGTAAGTTGAATTCAGACAATGGCAACAATATAATTATAGTATAAAAGTATAGTTATGTGTTAAGGTGCACACTTGGAAAAAATGTGTATGTATATGTGCGAGTGTTTTTGTGAGTAAAGATGAGAGTATAGGTGTGAGGAAATATAAGTAAAAAGGAGGAAGCTAAATAAAAGTGTAATAAGTGTACATAGGTGTAAAAAGTTTTACCTGGTAATAGGCATAGCATATACTGCAGTTTAAAAACATAGGGGCACCATTAGTTAAAAAGGGGGGGGGTATGGAGGAGCTACAAGCCACATGAAGCTCAGCCACAGCTTCCGACTCCATTTCATATCCTAAGGCTAAGTTAAAGTAAATAAGTATAATGGAAGTGATACTGACTTGGCCAATTAATCAGTGCATATTCCCTGGTCCCCTGTATGAGTAATTCAGTTTATATGCAAGTGCATGCGTTTACAAAAACAGGGGTTTTTAGTTACAAAGTTATGATCATTAAGTTAATAAGCCACCATACCATGTCAACGTAAACCCCACACGGTTATATAAATAGCATTTAAAGACAATGTTATGATAGATATAAAAAAAGGTTATTTTATGGTGTCAGTATCTCATTAATTTGATATAAAATCTTTTGCTCAAGTATTAATTTTGGGGGTATAATTTTCCTTTAAGGGGGTACATTACTTCTTAAAACTGTTGGCAAGGCTACATATTATCCCTCATTGCAACTGGTAAACTAATGATTGTTCTTTTTATATATGTAACAGCTAGTGGTAAAACGTCTTGGATATGATACAAGGGTTACTGTGCTTGGCCATGTTCAGCGAGGTGGAACACCATCGGCCTTCGACAGAATTTTGGTAAAATGAAATTTTAACCATTCTTTGTCATAATTTGTGGCATATTTGACAGTCATGTCTGCAGGCCAGCATTTAGTCTTTCCTAACAATTGCATTTGTCCTTTAGGGAAGCCGAATGGGTGTTGAAGCTGTGATGGCCCTGTTGGAGGGAACCCCAGATACACCAGCTTGTGTGGTCAGTTTGTCTGGAAATCAAGCCGTTAGACTTCCACTGATGGAATGTGTACAAGTGGTAAGCATTTTTCATTGGCACTGCAAACCAAACAAAATTCATTATAAATTATGTGTGTGTGTGTATAAAATGAAAATAGGGAAAACTGAAAAGGGCTGGTAATAAATAAGTTTGTAATACTAACAGACTAAGGAGGTGACACAAGCGATGAATGAGAAAAAGTTTGAAGAGGCCTTGAAATTACGAGGAAGGTAAGAGCTTTGACCATATTTATTATAGTTATATGTATGTGAGTCATAAGTAAAGATCTGTGAATATAACCTGTAATTAGACCATTTTTAATTTTATAACATGTTATATATTATCATTATAACATAATTATACATTAAAAACATGTGCATACCCTGAAGGAAATGATACAATCTTGAGGAATGTTGGTACACCCAGTAGACTTCCAATCAGCTGCTTTATTTTTGCAGGAGTTTTGAAAACAACTGGAAGGTTTATAGAACCTTGGCTCATGTCAGACCTCAATCTACAAAGGTACAAAACAGGGGAATTTAATACTTTTTTGTGTGTAACCCCTCCCAACTTATCCAACATTTAGTAAGACCCTCACAGTGTCTTTTAACTAGGTAACTGTAAAAATCATAATATTTTGGAATGCACCCCAAAACTCACATAACCTGACATGTCAGCCTTGCACTTCCCCTTCCAATGCTTTGGGACACAAAGGCTTTCCCTCGAGCTTTGTAAGAAAGCATTTGTTGTGAAAGTATAGTAAACTCTGGTTTTCCCTATAGAGTGGTTATAATCTGGCTGTTCTGAATGTCGGAGCACCTGCAGCAGGCATGAATGCAGCAGTGAGGTCCACAGTAAGAATTGGCATTATTCAAGGTCACAGAATGTTTGCTGTTCATGATGGATTTGAGGGACTTGCAAAAGGACAGGTACGTAGGTTTTGGCTTCTACAGTATTGTAGTAATGTCTTATGGCAATTTGTGTCATCATATTGTGAGCATTACTGTTTTATAGCATTCATTCCCTCCCCTGGAAGTGTCCAGCAAGGATAATGTAGAAGTAATATGTTCTAGGTTCTAGAAGAGATATGGGCAAAGCAGGGCTACCATTACAAATCACACAGCCCCACCCCAGATCCTGCAAACTCCACAGTAAAAAGGTGACAAAGACAGCGCTAATTAGTAAAAGCATCCCTCCCCACAAGTTCCGGTCAGGTTCCCCCTTCAAGTCTTCTTCATTCTCTTCTGTTGTGACTTCTCTTCTTCAGCTTTTTGTGGTGGCCTTTGGTGGCTTTCGGCTCCTTTCAGTACTGCTTCGTCACTTAAGGGAACCCGGTTTATCTGGGAAGTACAGCACGGCTGGGACCTGATATATTTAGTTACAGTATATGCCTTATACTGGATGATGTGCATATTCAGCTCTTCTGAAACTACTGAAGTTCTTTCGATTTATTAAAATACTGACAGTTATTTACTGATATACAATAGATGAAACATGTTTATACATTTATATAAGGCATATGAATAAGATTTCTCTACACAGGTATGATTGGTGAACCCCCCTTCTCCTATGAGTGATATCTTAGCATAGCAGTAAGCCTGTGCATTTTCAATAGATTGTTAAAGCCCCGGCAATTGGTATAATTTATGTTGCGGTTCCTTCTTTGACAGATTGAAGAAATTGGATGGAGCGGTGTTGGTGGATGGACTGGACAAGGTGGATCCCATCTTGGCACAAAGAGGTAAATTATAATGTGCTCTTTGTGTCAACCTTATTGCCATATCTTGTTACTATTCTACTCATAGCTTACTGTTTACATTGAGAGATGTGGTATAGGCCAGTAACCTATTGACTTCTGACATCCTTCTCCCTATTATATCTGTATTAGGAATGGCCAGGGGCTGCAAAATACACACCAGAGCAGACTTTTCAGCAGACTGGCATGTTTTTCATGTACCACTACCCTGTAATTTGTAATTTGTGTGCACATTTGTAAAAATTTTTACTCTTCAAAAATTGCAGTTTGCCCTGGGATCATAACCTGCATATACATGTAGAACGATGAGGGAACACAGGCCACTAGCAACTATAATCTTATTCTTCTACCACCTACTTTAGATGTAGTGTATGAAGACTGCTGCCCTTCAAGTACTTATAGTACAAGAACTGTTCTCTAAAGTATCTAAAGCAGCTGCACTGTTCACAATGAAAGCGAGAATGAGGATGCAGTTATGGACCGTTCCTCATATAGACCGATAGCTCTACTAAATCAAGACCTCAGAATTATGACAAAAATAATGGCAAATAGATTACAAAGAATCCTCCCATTGATACTTACCTTTAACTACATGGGTTATCTCAAAGACAGACACCCGGTACAAGCCATTATAAAAGCCATAGCCACAATTTATCATTACAACCTGGAAAAAAGAGAACAAGGTTTATTAATTAATTTAGATGCAGATAAAGCCTTAGAGTCGCACATGCTCACATACGAAGACTTCTAAAATTCCAACATTTTGGGATCCATATGCTTAACCTATTTAGGACCTTATATGACATCCCTAAGACTTTTCTAACTGTAAATGGCTACAACTCGGAAACAATTAAAATCCAACAAGGAACCTGGCAGGGATGACCCCTCTCTCCTTTATTATTTAATATTGCCCTGGATCCTTTAAAGGGGAATTCAATTCTTCGGGCGCTAACCTCCTCCCCCCCACCCCCCGGTAAGCCCACCTCCCTCCTCCCCCCTGGCCTACCTTTCTCCGTGGGCAAATGCCCCTAAGTGGCTACCTACCCCTTCGTGCAGGTTCCCGGGCACCCTTCTTCAGCAATGTCTTCTTCCTGGATCCGTCGGCGCTTGGCGGAGCATGTGCAGCAGGACACATTTGCCAGTTTGTACTACTGTGCATGCTCTGAAAGTTCACGAAGTTTGGCGATTGAACTTCGTGAACTTTCGGTGCATGCGCCGTAGTACAAAAAAATATGTAGTTGTGGAGGACTTGATCACCTCTTAATTGTTTCTTGGTAGAGATCAGTGTTACATTCACAGAGGAACCTGAAATCCTAAAACTAATACATTACTTATTATCCATACTATAATTGTTTTATGGAAACACTTTTGACTAGAAAAACTGTAATGGTTTGGGTGCTGATTAACCTGTACAGACACTCATCTGTTAATTCTCAACTGTTCTATATATAATTTCTGTTAATTCCTTACAGATACAGCTGTCTGTTAAATGTGCCCTTGCTAGCTTGCTAACTTCATTGACTTTGGAAACCCCCTAGTGACTGTAATTAAATAACAAAAAAACTGCAGTTAGCACATTGAGTGGGATTAGCTTGTGAATCACTCTTAAAAATCACAAAAAGGAAACATCTGATATGTTGTATATAGTTTAGAATGCTGATCAAAACTAATTGCTCATTGGTTCATGCTGGCAGCTGCTTTGGTGCACTTTAGCACCTATGGGAATTGAGCCCCATTGCTGTGTTTTATTATTTATTTATTTATTTATTTTTGACACAGGACTCTGCCCAAGAAATACTTTGAAGAAATCAGCAATAACATAAGCAGCTATAACATACATGGGCTGATCATTATCGGTGGTTTTGAGGTATGTCGTGAAATCATTATTTTTTAAAAAAACAGGTTCTCCTATCCTATTCCCATGATAAAGAATTTAAAGGGCCAGTACCTAAAACCATATAGACATATTTTACATTTCAGTTTCATAAGGCCAGAGAAGCTTAAGCCCAGGGGTTTAGCCCGGGTGTATGTTTATACTTTAGCTATCTTAAAGAGAGATGTAAAACTGCTCATGACATGAGGAGAAGCTATATTAAGAATCACTAGATTTAAAATGGTGTCTGATACTGTTTTCAATTATATCAGGCATTAACAGGCAGCTTGGAACTCATGGAAGGCCGTTGCAAGTATGAAGAGCTATGTATACCCATTGTTGTCATCCCCGCCACTGTATCAAACAATGTTCCCGGATCTGATTTCAGTATTGGAGCAGATACTGCTCTCAATACTATTACAGTTGTAAGTATTTCTCAATCCTACTGTCTTCTTTCATTGCCTAAAGTCTACATTTATATGGCATTTTAATAAGTTAATATCTACTTGTGTTTTTAATCTATCAGAAGAGAACATATACCATAGTATATGGAGTGTTTACATTGCATTTACTTCACAATTATTAAATAGAAAATGGCAAGAGTATAGCTTATTATCGCTAGTTCCTTTACCTATTTGCAACAAATTCTATCCATTCCACCATCAACTGCAATAACCAAAGTACAATATATTCATGACCAGTTGGTGTGTTCTGGCTTTACCCCTGCCAAGGTAAAATATGACATGTCCCATTCAGAGAAGTTTCTGTGCTGAACCATGGTAATACCTTTACATGGGAAGACTATAATATTGTGAACATGTGTTGTAGCTCAACTAATAATGTGCATAATAAAAGGTGAATTTGGGTAAAAAAGCCCTTCTCTGTAAACCAAACTAAATTCTGTAGAGTCAACTATTCACATATTCTCTGCTACACACTTAGGGGAAGATGTCCTATTGGTCAAATTTCGAAGTAAAAAAAAATTAGAAATTCGACCATTGAATTTTTTGGGGGGGTCATTTTCGATCGAATTAAAATCATTTGAATCCAATGATCGCATTGTTTGATTCGAGCGTTTTTTTTTTAAAAAATTAGATTTTCCAGGACTTAGAAACATTTTCAGGGAAGCTTCCAGGAGGTCCCCCATAGGCTAAAATGGCAATTCTGCAGCTTTAAGGTGGCGAATAATGGAATTAAAAAATTTTTAAAGGGCCAGTACTTTGAAATTTGATTTTTTTAAATTTTTTCAATTGGAATCGAATTTTGGGCTTTTCAATAGTAGAAGTAGCCCAAAATTACTTTAAAATTCAAATTTTATTCGAAAATTCACTTTGACCCATAGTAAATGTGTAAATTACCTAAGTGAATACATGTGAATCAAAATTTGTGTGCCCCTTTGCTTACCTATGCATTCTGTAGTGGGTATCTACAGCATTAGACATAAAGATATAAGGATGGAAAGTAGGCCCCAGAGATTCTGGCCAATGGAACCAGTGCTCCTTGCTTTACTCACATAAACAGCTTCTTCCCTCTGTTCCTATCAAAAAAACAGAATAGCATTTCATATTCATTAAGTCAAGAGTTGAAAAAGTTACATTTGTCTTCAGATTTCCTCCCGACAAGTTCTCCGTTTTTGACTGCTAGCTGGAGGCTAATGAAGTATGCCATGTCTTTTCAACTAAAAGACAGAACACAGAATCTGCGGTTCCCCCCACCACCCCTCTTCAATTCCAGCAGCTGGCAAAAATATCTGACACATGAAAAATCATGAGCATAGCATTTATGTAATACAAATATAATACACAGAAGTCACAAATAATCCGTAAAATGCATTCTTCTAAACACTGCTCAGTTATATCATCGATTTTAATGGGTACTGCGTGATGTCATCGAAATTCATACTTTGGCTTTGTGCTTTTATATGGTCATGGAACTTCTTGGTAACTTATGATATCCTTATAGTTTACAAGAGGGGATACTTTTTTCACTATATATTTTACATTTACATGGGGGATATATTATTCCTTGTATAATTACCAATTCCCATCTCAGCATTGCTAATTAGAGTCCATGTAGGTTTGCTCATAAAAGGTGCATTTGTAATTATAAACATGATAAAACCAAGCATAACCTAATCTTTTCTGCTTCCCTCAGACCTGTGATCGAATCAAGCAGTCTGCCGCTGGCACTAAGCGAAGAGTCTTTATCATTGAGACTATGGGAGGTTACTGTGGTTATCTGGCTACTATGGCAGGATTTGCTGCTGGGGCCGATGCAGCTTATATTTATGAAGAAACGGTCAACATACATGATTTACAAGTAAGGACAATGAAAAATAATACATTTGACATTCTGCTCTGCACTGGCCACCCTCCCTGCCTCCCCCAGCACAGTGTTACCCCAGAATTGTGT
>CM044433.1:148503613-148520227 GCA_024363595.1 Xenopus borealis | reverse complement strand
AAAAATACATTGCCTAGTTGTTCCCGGGGTAGTGTGGATCACTGGCAAGGAAAGGGTTAAACAGACCTGTAACCACATAGCTTAATGCTCACATTATGTACACTATAATAACATTCTCAATCAGCCAAATTGCATGAGAGCAACAATGCAGAGAATATGTGAACAAGAGACTGTGTATTAACTAAAAGCAAATCATTTCATTTTGTTTTAGGGTGGAACCCCTACTCCCTTTGATAGAAACTTTGGCACAAAAATGGGTGCAAAGGCCGTCCTTTGGATGACAGGGAAAGTAAAGGAATTCTCTAGACATGGTATTTATCTCAAAAGAAAACTTTCTCTGAAATCATGTTGTATGTTCCAGAATACTGAATAATGAATCATTTTCCAATCTTGTAGGCCGCATTTTCGCTAATACACCAGACTCTGCTTGTTTGCTGGGAATGCGCAAGCGAAGTCTTGTTTTCCAGCCTCTGGTTGAACTTAAGGAGCAGACTGATTTTGAGTAAGTTACTCTACAGTTGCACCGTTCTCTTTGTAGCCCAGTATTAATTATTTTGTGTGCTACATTCCCAACATATATTCCTTATTGCTGAATTTGTTCTGTGCTGTACAGGGCAGGTTTTATGGTTCGCCAGATATGGTATCTGACCCTCAGAATTAAAGGGCCCTTTCTGGGAAAACACATTGACAGAACTGCAAAAAGTATAGTATACTGTATAGTAGCGAGAAATAATAACATTCTATGTATGCAGATTCCCCCTAACTTATGGATTATGTTCTCAAGCTAGCTTGGTCATTATCACCTTGGTCTTGAGGAAGAACCATTGCATTGGTTATTTGAGTAGTTCTTTGTTTCTCTGTGCTGTGAAGAGATATCGCTATACTCTCACAAAGAATTAAAGGGCCCTTTCTGGGAAAACACATTGGGAGAAATTCACTAAGGTGCGAAGTGGTGAACGCTGGTGAAAATTCGCCAGCGTTACGTTATGTAGTTACTGCACATATTTACTAACGGGCACTGGCGAAAATACGCTAATGAAGGAGACAGGGATAAAGATTGTTACTACGCAGAAGTTGCTTTTACTGAACGTTACCGCTTACACCAGACTTGCCTTCGCCAGCTCTGACCTGGCGAAGTGCAATAGAGTAGACAGGACTTTAAAAAAAAAAAATGCTGTGTCTTTTTCCATTTTCATGGGTGATAGGCTGCAAAAGGACGAAAAAATTTTTGGGTACCCTGCTTCCCCCCTACTTTTCATAACATGTGGCACATAAACTATACTCTGGGAACATGGGTAGGACAATAAAGCATCTGTGTTTGCATTTATTAAGGTTCCCTGGGCTTGTGTAGTTTTATCTATTTGCAGTAACATATACGTCCATTCAAATTTTAATTTCCCACAGTATGTAAATACCACTTCACTAGCGCAACTTCGCTTTGGCTGGTGAATTTTCACTAGCGCAACTTCACTACCTTTCACTTTGCTGTGTTCAACTTCACATTTTTGCGGAGTGCTGGCAAAATTCGCTATGCAAATTGCGGCAAAGGCTGCACTAGAGCATCTCCATCTGTTACTGAATTTGCCCCATTGACAGAACTGCAAAAGGTGTAGTACTGTATAGTACTGATCAATAATAAAATTCTGTGTATGCAGATTCCCTGAGCAGCCCCCTGACTTGGATGGGTTCTGTTCTCAAGCTAGCTTGGTTATATTTCCTTGACCTTGAGGAAGAACCATCTCATTGGTTATTTGAGCAGTTCTTTGTTTCTCTGTGCTGTGAAGAGATATATCTGTGCTTTCGCAATGGTAACATCCTTTTATGCCTGTAAGTTCTGATTGTCATACGTTCCCAAGTTTATAAAAACTCCATCGTTTTTGACACAAGGCCATGAAGTCTGAACTCACAAAGAGTCAGATCTTTATGAGTTCAGACTGCACTGAGCTTGTGTCAAATCAACTTTATCTTCTCTTAACTTCTCACTAAAATAAATGGAAAACAAACTTACCCCACAGGCTTAAAGTTAGCATTGCTGCAGATGGTGGAAATAGTGAGCGATTAATACTTATACAACAGCATATTGAGGTTTCTTTATTTTTCTTAAAATTGTTTCTATATCATAACAATGTCCCTGTATACTGACTGGGTCAGGTGTTTGCTATGTGCTATAATTTTTGTCATGCTCTTCTTCATTTTTAGTCATCGCCTCCCCAAAGAACAGTGGTGGCTGAAACTTCGCCCCATCCTGAAAATTCTCGCAAAATATAAAATCCACTTGGACACATCTGAACACGCACATATGGAACACATTACTCGCAAGACATCTCCTCCAACCAACATCTAGTGAAGGTGCCGTGTTCCTGTTGCAGTGGGTGCTGCCTGTTATGGAAGGATGGGGGGGACATACAAAAGCCTGAATGGTTTGTTTTCAGCATGCAGTGAACTTATTTTGCTATTTTAAAATATTAATTATTGAGATGTTCGCTTTGTAATGTAGACAAGAATTTTTAATATAAATTAAAGATAAAGGTGCTGTTCTGAGTGCCCACTTTCCAAGAATAAACTCATTTCTGTGATGCCAATGAAAGTATTCTAAGACTACTGATATGCCTAAAATGTGCACATTAATCTATGTAACCAGCCAAATGAGAGTCTGTATCAAATAGGGATGCACCAAAATCTACTATTTTGGATTCTGATGAACCTCCGAATCCATTGCGAAAGATTCGTCCGAATCCGAACCCTAATTCACATATGCAAATTAGTGAGAGGAAGGATAAAAGCCAGTCGCACAAATTTTTTTACTTCCTTGTTTTGTGACGGAAAGTCACATGATTTTAAGGATTCGGCCAGGCACAAGGATTCGGCCGAATCATGCTGAAAATGGCTGAATCCTGGCCAAGTACCGAATTCGGTGCATCCCTAGTATCAATCTGCTGCCTTGGTTGTTTATCTTAATAACTTCTCAAATGGATTGTGTCACACCACAGTACTGCTTACAACTATTTAACTAAATGAAATGATATGACACATGTCAGTTTCTTTCTCCAACAAGCACAAAATACTGTATTAATGACATGTAAATGTATTCAAAATATTGCAATTAAAAACATTCAAACAAAACGATGGTGTTGTATTTGGGATTTTAACACTGAAGAACAGAAAATCGGGTTGATTTTGGGTTGCAAGTCAGGCTTCATGGCTTGTGACTATAGTGATATATAGGGGATGAATTATAACCACAAAATCATTTTTTTTTTTAAATTTAGCCAAGGAATGAGCATTGTTTAGTCTTGGGTTAAAAACAAATATCCTCAATACAGAATTGTTTTACAACATAAAAAAGCAACAAGTTATTTGATAGATATTTATATATATTATTTTAGATTCCCGAAGAAGCAGAATTCATTCAAATAGGAACCTAGAAAGGCATTTCTCGACAAAACTAATCAAAACATCTTACAGTTCACAGATGATGCTTAAAATAAAATTCTTAGATTTGAATACAGGCATGGGGCCTGTTATGTAGAATGCTTGGGACCTTTCTAGATAATGGATCTTTCTGTAATTTTGATCTTCATGCCTGATACTGACACCTGAAATTAAACTCTTTTTTACATCTATTATAATATTGGCTTTGAAAGCTACTTCTAATTTTGCCATAAAGTATTTGCATGATGCTTTTACATTACCTGTCTGATCCCCCATGTTCCTGTATGAGGGGGCTGCCATATTTGTGCAGCAGGAGTCCATTAGCATTAGAAACTGACTTTGCCAACCTGACTGTCCCATCTCAGCCTGTTAGTTACAGAGTGTCAGAGAGTCAGGCTTAGGAACTTCAACTAACAATTATATACAAAAGCAAACCTCTTAGCAATCAACATGACCTATAGGTAACATTTAGGGGCAGATTTACTAAATTCACCCAAAAATAATTTGTTTTTCCTCGATATTCGATTAGCATTCGATTTTCGAATGCTAATCGAATAGTTTTAGGCTACCCTTTTATTCGATCATTCGACGATCGAATAACGATCGTTCGATCATATGAATTAATTACTCGATCATTCGAATAATTTGTACGATTCGAACGATCGAAGACTTCGATCATACGTATCCTATTCGATCAGGATTTAGCCTCATTAGCCTATGGGAAGGTTCCCATAGGCTTCTATTACAGTTCGGTAGGTTCAATCTGGCGAAGTAGGCAGTTGAATAATTTTAAATCCTTCGATGATCGAATATTCGATCATTCGATCGTTCGCTATTCGACAATGGAATAAGCCAAATTTGCATATTCGACCAATCGAATTAATCCCACGATCGTTATTTGATCGAATTCGATCGACCGTCGATCTATTCACGTGATTTAGTAAATCAGCCCCTTAATGTACATTCATATGTCAAAATTCATTTTTTAGTGTCAGTATCACTTTAAGACTGCTAGAAAATAATAAACATTAAATAAACCCAACAGGCTGGTTTTGCTTCCAATAAGGATTAACTCAAACCGATTCCTTACCTGTATTAAGGATTAATTCTAACAGATTCCATACCTGCATATGTATAAGGATTCAGATTTAATGATATTCAGCCAACTCTTTTGTGGCCCATTAAATCATTACTAAAGGGTGCTTGCCAACAGCTCCATTCATGTGCATCACATAAATGTGTGCAGTATTATATAGGGTTGCCATATTTTTGCAAAATTTTACAACCTTCCCTATATTTCTATTTATCTGTTTTTCCTGTCTATGTAATTGGCATCAAGCATACGTTTTATTGCCCAGGCTGGTGAAATGCAAGACAAGTGACAACTTAATCTCACGTAGCACTGGAGTTCCAAACCCTACTGCCCTACTTGGACATTATGGACCAGACTTTAAAATACAAAAACAAAACGTTATTGCTTACAGGATTTTATTCTGGCAGAGCCCAGACTGTACTAATTTCCACAGTCTGTATAAATCAAGAATCAGCAAGTTGTCATTAATAACCCAAATTGCTCTTTTAATAAACCTCACAGCTTGCCTCCTGTGGCATTGTTGCTGGGGGAGCAAAAATGAGTTTTAGTCAGGCCTCTCCTGTAGAGCTGAAGGGTCACTCTCCTGATCTACTGAGGACTATTTCTATTTATTTGCTGTCTCTTGGTCGCTGAGAGCTGTTGGATAGCTGTAGAGTTAATTGTTTTTATTTCCACTGATATATCCTTAGGAAGGAAGGTCATGTATTCTATGCTTGTTTTACACCAGTGACACTCCCTATGCTGTGTCACTGCCAATTCAATTGTTTGGGCTTTTGTGCTGAACAGTGGTTACTATGCGATTTTTGTAGTTAGACTGGCTTGGCAAGATTTTAAATTCCTCCCTCTAGGACACTGCCTCCCATTTACATGTCAATTTCGAGTGAAATTGCTACTCCAGTAAGTTATGGGTTGCAATAAGAAGCTCCTAGAGAGGAAGAGAATGCGCTCTGAAAAGATGAAGCCTCGTATGTAATAGAAGGCAGATGCAGTATTCCATAGCAACCACTAAGAAGTTTATGTTTAAGGCTTAGTCCAGACGGGGAGATTCGAGGGCGATCCATCGCCTGGCGACTTCTCGCCGTGACGGATCGCCCCCGAATAGCTAGGCACCGCTGCGCACCGGCATAGCTTAAAAACGCCGGCGCGTGTTCACACTGAGCGGCGTGATTTTTTAAATCGCTCCAAATTGCCTCGCCAGGCAATTTGGAGCGACGCGATTTTTTAAATCGCTCCAAATTGCCTCGCCAGGCAATTTGGAGCGATTTTAAAAATCGCGACGCTCCATGTGAACACGCGCCGGCGTTTTTAAGCTATGCCGGTGCGCAGCGGTGCCTAGCTATTCGGGGAGATTCGGGGGCGATCCATCGCGGCGAGAAGTCGCCAGGCGACGGATCGCCCCCGAACCTCCCCGTCTGGACTAAGCCTAAGGGTCAGTCCACACAAGGAGATTCGGGGAGATTAGTCGCCCCAGCAGCAAATCACCTCTTCTTTGGGGCGACTAAGACCTGTCTTGCACAGGCTAAAATTAAGGCAATTCACATGCGTCGCTTCGTTTTCCGAAATCGCCTGAAGTTTCCTTGTGAGGCAACTTCGAAAAATGACGTGTCGCATGTGAATTGCCGCAAGCGATTTTCATTTCAGCAGGCGCGAAATGAGGAAGCAGTTTGGGGAGATTAGCCGCCCGAAAGAAGAGGCAACTAATCTCCCCGAATCTCCTCGTGTGGACTGACCCTAAGGGTGGTGGCACATGCTACTTCGTTTGCGGACATATATCTGTGTCAGAAACTTTGTTATGCCATATGTGAAATAAAGGTGGTTTTACCAGGGAATGGGAGTGGTGCAAGCCTTGTGAATTTGAGGTGGAGGTGAAGTTTACCTCTTGAAGGTAAACTTCCAAATGTGCTGGAAGTTGCTGTGAATGTTCTGTAACCCATTTTAACAAAACAAATATTTGCTTTCTTAGCATTACCTGCGGCTGGCTGGAAAAAAAAAAAGCTAATCACTGATTGGTTATGGCTCTACTGCTATGGGTCTGTTGTCCTTGTGCAAATTTACCTAGTATTGATAAATGAGATCCAGTGTCTTTTATCACATAACCCCATCAGAATCAGAAATCACGGGGCCTTGTACCACTACATTTTCTGGGCCCCACCCCAGATCCTGCTCACCCCACAGTAAAAAGGAGACAAATACATCAGCCCTAAAACAGGAGAACCCCCCCCCTCACACATACACAAGTTGTGTTCATGACATCTTCTAGTCAGTTACTGACAGGGGTGGATTTATATAGCAGGTGTCCCTAGGCCAGCCTCCATTCATCCCCTACCTTTCCATTATGCCAATGCACAAATTTTCTGGGGAGTATTGGGGAAATGTTAAAAAAGTATTGTATCTCCTGCAAATCCCCAGTGATTCTGAACCAATGCGGGTGGGGTTGGGTGGCATGCTGCCCCATTTAAATTCTGCTGCCCTAGTCAGGGTCAGCCGTCCCACCCCCGTCCAATCCCCTTAATGCAATCGCCCACACTGGTGCTGGCATGCAGCGCGGCCACGTTTTTTTTTTTATTAAATAAGGGGGGGCTTGGCTTGGCAAATCCGACCCTGGTCCTAGTCCATTGTAATCTGGGCCTGGTTACTGAACTGCCAGTCAGGTAATGAATTACAATACTTGCCAGTTATTAAGATAAGGTTCTTGCAATTAGTACATGAATATGAATGATGACAGGCTTTATTAGTGGACAATGAAGGCTGGAAGGAGCCCTCTGATCTGAGCTGGGATGGAGTGATAAGGGAATTTTTCTTTATTAAAATCAATATCATACAAATACAGAAACACAAAGACAATGAACATGAAATCACCAGAATGAAACATCAGAAAGAAATATTAAAATGTTTCCATAAGATTTTCCTTAGATATTTTAACCTCCAGTGCATTAATAAAGAGAATTCCCTTATTACAGCATTGTCAGTATATTCAATGGAACCTACAATGTAATATACAATGTAAATGCCCCACATTATACCGGATTATTGCAATTATGATATAGAATGTTTCCTTATTACACAGTATCATGTATGCAATTTCAGAGAAACAATAATTACTCAAAAAAACAAATCCCAGTTTCCTACAGACTTTATCATTAAAAGCTTGTGTTATTGGACAGTCTACCAAAAAATGTTCCTGCCCCACCACATTCAGCCAGCCAAGAAATATCAAAAACAAAATTTAGGCAGCCTTTTACTATTCAAATACTGTATACTTTGATGTTTAGTGGCATCGGGGCAATCTCCTAAGCAATTCATTATAAAAGGTTTTTCTGTGGGCCAGAGTTAATGTTCTAGGGCTAATAGCCCACTTCCTCAGCAATTTAGCAATTTCAGTACCAAAGTAACATATAATGAGATAGAACTACCACGGACGTGTACCTGAACTGAAAAATTATACTAAAGAACAACATGGGACATATAGTTCCCAGACCCCCCCCCCTTCTCTGTAGGAATGTTATCCCCCACTTTACAAGATTCAGCCTGCTCCCCCTAAGCATTTAAAAGAAGAGGCTGTACATTTGGGAATACAAGGCTTCTGGTAAAGGGATACGATAGGAAAATGAAGCTCAGAATCAAGAAATTCTCCATGATTTCCATGTCTGAATCTTTGACATGGCAGTAACCAGTTTTTCTTTCCAATTAACCTGCGCCTTATCAACCCTCCCAAATTTGATACCCCAAATATAAACCTGCGCAGGGGCTACTGGAAGATCCCCACACTTAAAAGCAGGTTAATTTTCCAAACCGAAAAAGTCTCCAATTTTTCTCGACTCATATAAGAACTAGAGGCCCTTGAATATTCTTGGATGCAACTATCTATGGCCTTAACCTTGTCCGAATTGGAAATGACAATAGTCACATGTCCACATAGGCTACTATTCTTGTGGGCTGACAGTCACAGACACTGATACCCTCCACGCTAACAAAGGGTCTATACAAAACTATACAAGAGTTGGTTTAAAGGGCACCCCTGCCCTTGTTGACCTGATCTAATGACAGCTAAACTTTCCATAACCAAGAGTCTTACACATCTCCAGAATCTAGAATATTGTCAATATTCTCCTCAACAAATACTCTACTTTTAACCTGAAATCTGGGCTGCCCACTCAGCATTAACAGAATATCCTTCTTTTTAACTTATCCCCTTCACTTGCCCTACTCCTCTTCCTCCTAAATTGCCTGGGGACCTCCTTAGCACATTTCTCATTTTCCTCCTGTGAGGACTCCTACCGGACGTGGCCGCACAGGAGCGCGTCATGGCGTTGGTACACGTCACGGCGTCAGCGCGCGTCCACATGGGCGCGCACGTCAAGGTCTCGGCGCGCGTCAAAGTCTCGGCGCGCGTCCACATGGGCGCGCGTGTCAAAGCGTCAGACGGCCGAACGCTCTGACGTCATCACGCTGACGCTGTCTCTTGGCGCCAAACAAGGCCTATTTAAAGGAGCGCTGAACACTTACTCATTGCCCGTTTATAGGTTCTACTACTTGTGTTCCTGGGTGTGCTTTTGAATTGGATTTCTTGTATTTGACCTTCTGCCTGAACTTTGACCTTGATACCTTGCTGCCTGAACTGACTTCTTGCCTGGATTTGACTACTCTTTTGCCTCAACCCCTTGTACTTCGAACTTGCTGGCTTGTGCTGCTTCCTCCTTGGTCCGCACTCCAAACTACGCCTTCGGGCCCTGACACCTCCTCCTTCTTAAGTCTCCTCAAATTATTATTCATCCTCTTCTGCAAGTTCCACCCAACGTTTCCCCTCAGGGAGCATTAATATGTTTGACACAGGGATGCCTTGCTTCTTCTGGGAAGGGGCTATGAGGGAATAGGCTGGCTGGTTGACTAGCCAAGTTCCTGCCAAGAACTACTTGGCAAGGGTCCGGCAAACAATCAGATCTGTGTGTTAGCAGGTGAATAAGACGCGTGGTTGCTAGGGGAATTTGGACCCTAGCAATCAGATAGCTGAAACAGCAATCTGGAGAGCTGCTGAATAAAAAAAAAATAACTCAAAAAACAATGAAATAAAAAAACAATTGCAAATTATCTCAGAAAATCACTGTCTACATCATACTAAAAGTTACCTTTAAGTTAACTTTTAGCATATTATAGAATGGACAATTATACACAACTTTTCAACTGGTCTTCATTATTTTTTTTTAATAGTTTCTAAATTATTTGCTGCCTTGACTCTTCCCAACCTTAAATAGTGGTCACTGATCCCATCTAAAAACAAATGCTCTCTAACGCTACAAATGTATTGTTTTTGCTACAAGCAAGGGTGAGGTATGAGTTGGGGGTAGGGTTGCCACCTGGCAGGTATTTTACCGGCCTGGCAAAAATGCCAGGGTGGATCCCAATGTTATTAATAGGGCCTGTATTTTTTTCAAGAAAAGGTGGCGAACCTACTTGGTGGGCTTGAATGGGGAGTAGGGTTGCCACCTGGCCAGTAGTTTACCAGCCTGGACGGTAAAAATGTGGGTTGATCCCAATGTTATTAATAGGGAAAAAGGATAAATATATAGGAAGGCCGGTATTTTTTTCCATTAAAGGTGGCAACCCTAATGGGGAGAGCACACAATCAGAATCCCACATCTGTGGTTAGTGTAAACTGCTTTTTTATATTATACAGAACTTTGTTTGATTACATATATGTGTGTGTGTATATATATTGATATTCTTATAAACAGTGCTGCATTCAAGGGAAGAAAAGCAACTCATTCTTGAGTTCTATATGGATTATAATCTTGATAATTTGGATTCCCTTACCTTTCAAGAGAGTTTTTTGAAAGATAAAAAAATGTACACCCTGCTTTGAAACCCATTATAGTAGCATGCGGGTGTTTGTGATACAATAGCAAATGCCGATGACCTTATGTTATGTAATGTGATATTTTCAGGGTTAAGTCAATAACTTGATCCTAATGTTAGTGTGCTAGTTCAGCTGTCCTTACCCTTGTAACTAGTGCTGAACATTGATTTAAATGTGAAGGGACCTAAGGCTCCTTGTCACTAGTACTTCCATCAAATACTATAGCATGTGGCCAACTGACAGCTGAAGGGCTAAAAAAAAGGGTCTGCTTATTTCCCTAAGGAAAAGCCATACTTAATGCAGACAAACACATCATGAACCTTGTAAGACACTGTGATCATTTAGGTGTTTAGGAACTGCTGCTGTTAATCCTTCTGGCATTTGCCAAGCAGAGGATATATGTGACAGAGCACAAGCAGCAAATAACAATATATGTAGCCTTAAGCATGAAAAAAGCAGGTCAGAATAAAGAAAATAGGTTTTTTAAAGAAGAGTGGCAGGGAAAAATGGTGTTCATTCTAAACTTAACTGCAGTACAGCAGTAAAGAGTGATTAAAATTTATCAGAGCACATGACTGAGGGCAGCTGGGAAACTGACAGTATGCCTAGCCCATTGTCAGATTTCAAAATTAAATATTAAAAAATGTGTTTACTCTTTGAAGACATAAATTGCAGTGCAGAATTCTGCTGGATCAGCACTATTAACTGATGCGTTTTGAAAAAAAAAACAAAAAGCATTTTCTCCCCATGACAGTATCCTTTTAAAGGAGAAGGAAAGCCAAATTTAATGATCATCTTCCCTGATCAAGTCTCATAGAGTAGGGTTTGATCGCTAAGTTTACAGCTCACCTAACTGTACAACCAAGGATATTTTCATGTCTCTTTATCGCTGCTTCTTTATCAGAACGCAGCGACCATCTTGCATATGGAGTAATGGCTTCATTCCCCTTATGGTTGCTAATGTGCATGCTTGAAAATCAGTTTCAATGACCCCAAGCGCATATCATTATTAATGTTGCTACTTGTTCGGGTTTGTGGCTGTGTGTCATCAGGGAAGACATGCGCAATGCGATTCAAGACTGCCGCTGGCACAAGCAGGAAGCACAGCGGAAAATCTGTGACATCACCCAGGTTGGGTACTTACTTTGTCGGCAGCGCACATATCCTACTACTGGAGACCAGGGACACCGGATTAAAGCTGTCCAGTGAGTGTTTAAACAGTTAGTCTTATCAGTCAGATTGATTTGTTTTTTCACTTTCATTGCCTTGAATTGATCGTGAATATAAATACTGATTGTCAGAATTCTTCCTAGATGTCAGTTGCCACAATCCCTTATAGAACTAGATGCTAAATAGCCAAATGGGAAGAAAGGGACACATTGGGAGTGAAAATAAAATGTATTGTTGTACTAGAGCCTTGAAGTCATAAAAGCTTTTAGTAAACAAAAGCACTGACCCAGGGGATCAGGTAAGTGTTTATAATTATTATGGGTGATCTAGAATTTTAGAAACACTCCACCTCCCCCCCATTATACCTTTAATAATGTCCATTTGGCAGATAGATAGGGATCTACATGTGGGATTCCAAGGGTAGAATAAGAGGACAGCTGGTCAACATATATTTATACAGCACATATTTTTGACCTGTGTATGCAGGTAGGGTTGCCACCTGGCTGTTTTTTTACCGGCCTGACCGGTATTTTTGATGGCTGATCCCAATGTTATTAATAGGAAAAAAAAGCTAAATATATAGGAAGGCCAGTATTTTTTTTAAAGAAAAGGTGACAACCCTATATGCAAGTAAGTTGATCCTGATCAATGTACTATGGATAAGGGTCAGTTAATTGATGGGGCAAGTTTGACCAGTGGTATAAGTCACTGGGCCCCAGAGTAAAATCTGTTAGAGAAGACAATTTTCAGAAACGTACCAAAACAATGTTATAAGTCAGTGCCCCAGTGTAGTCCCTATGTCTCACATATTAGAGTAGTGACACACGGGCAGATTCAGTCGCCTGGTGACAAATCGTCTATTCTTCTGGGCGCCAATATTCCCGAACTGCCTCAGCACTAAGCACGTGACTCTTCGTTTTCCGAAGTCGCCTCACGAGAAAACTTTGGGGGACTTTGGAAAACGAAGCGATGCGTGTGCTTGGCGAAAGGCGACTTCGGAAGGGAAGACACGTGAAGGCAGTTCGGGGAGATTGTAGCCCAGAATAACAGATTAGTTGCCATGCGACTAAACACATGTAGCTCTTCGTTTTCCGAAGTCGCCTCACGAGAAAACTTTGGGGGACTTTGGAAAACGAAGCGATGCATGTGCTTGGCGAAAGGCGACTTCGGAAGGAAAGACACGTGAAGGCAGTTCGGGGAGATTGTAGCCCAGAATAACAGATTAGTTGCCATGCGACTAAATCTCCCAGTGTGTCACTACCCTTAAATATAAGGCAAAATCTTAGATAAACTGCCAAATTGTTTTTTTTTTTTTCAGTCAAGCCATGAAGATTTTGAGGCCGTGAAGGCACAGTTTGCCCAAAGCGCCTCTATCCCCCTTCCCACATGATGCACTGGTCGAGATACGTCACACGCTGGAGGTAAGTAGACCCCCACTCACAGCAGGGCAGCACACTGACTGAAAACAGGGCTGTTCCAAGGTCATTGTTAATGTGATTCTTTTTATTGGTCGCTTTCAGCAGGCTTTATCTCCCAGCATTCCCTAACAACCGCTGCATAGCAACAAGCCGCGTGTGTAACGTCCACGTCATGGTTGGCAAAGCCACGACATTACGAAAGTGCAGTTTCTAGATCCTTTGCCAAGAGCAAGCAGCCATTACTATAATTTCCAGATTACTTTAACTACAACTATCAGGCAGCAACCTGTCGTAATTCACTAAGGCAATCTGGGAGTTGTAGTTCACACACGGCTGGAAGATCAGTCCGTGTCCTTGCGGTAAGATGGCGGCTCGTGCTCTGACCTGCTTCGGACATTCCCTGGGCCGCACGCGCTATCATGGCGCTAGTTGACGACCTCTGACCCGCGGAAGTAGTAGCGCGCGGCGCATGCGAATTGCCGCCGCAAGGGGAAGACGCAACCGGAAGAGGCGGTGCTGTTGCGCCGCAACTCTGGGAGGGTCTAAGTGACAAGCAGTGCGGGCCCCGGCGCTGTCACTCACTCGTCCTTCCTCTCCGGGATTTCTTTCCCCCCCTCTCTACCCTTTCCCAACCCCGTGCCCGATCCCCTCCGTCGGTATAGAGCCGTGTCCAGCACGCGTGGGGCTGGTGTGTGGGGATAGGATGCTTTTGTTCGTTGAGGTAAGTGAAGAAGCCGGGTGAGAGGGGAGGGGACGTGCAGGCAGCGTGCCGAGCAGAAGGCCGCGCCGCCATGTGACTGAGGCCGGCCTGAAACAGCAATCCATTCAGCTCGGCTCCGGCCAAGGCACTTCAGCTGTGGGACTGAGCGCTGCGTCTCACTGAGACCAGTGGATATGTTTGTGAGTGATTCGGAGTGGGGCAGGAAGGGGAGGCCTGGGGACACTGCAGTGACCTTCCTGTCACCGCTTTTACATTAGGGAGGTGCTGGCGGCGGCTCGTCACTCGCTGAACTGCACCTCTCACATTCTTACTCTATAACAGCTGGAGGTCCCTCGTGGCTGGTATTGCCTAGAGGATTCAGGCCTGATTGACCCTGTAACATATGGATTGGGCATCATCTGCCTTGTCAGCGCTATAACTTGTTTTTACTTGGCTATTTCCTAAACTTACGGACCTACGACTCCCAGAATCCCACAGACAGCTGCTGCCTCTTACACAGAGTCCTACAAGAACTGGGGGTCTCTCGTTCATGTACAGCACATACTAACTTTATACAAAACACATGTACACACAGAAAGTCGTTCTCGCTTTGTTTCCCCTCGTTTTAAAATCTTCTAGAATACAGTTTCATTATATTCCAGCTGTCTGACTACAGCAAACATCCCTGCTGGTCTGCCCAGTGCCCTGCACCTCTCTCATAATGTTATCATGCTGAGTGATGCAGCAGGATGAGCAGTTCTGCAGCAGGAGAGAGCACATTCACAATGTTTATGAGGGGCTATGCAGTGTAAAACTGGCCATAGACTCAGATCCACGAGCGGATCTTTCCCCAATATGCTGCAAATGACAGGGCTATATCAGGGGTAATCCGAACAATCGGCCATATGGTCTAACGTTGGGATTACGATGACACAAGTCGGTCGGAAGAAAATCAAACCTTCCCAGTCGATATCGTGGCCAGATATCGATTCAAAAAGACCTGTCATACAAGTGCAGATAAGCTGTCAAATTGGTCTAAACAACCGATATCGGCAGCTTTATCTGCCCGTCTATGACCAGCTTTAGTAGCCTGTATGCTAAAAATATAAATAGTATTCTGAAGATAATGGACCCCTGGTTGTTTACAGAACAAAAACAATTACTTTACATTATATTATTTTTTTTTTACTGTTTTTCCAAAATCTTAGTTTAAAGATGAATGCTCCTGGCTCTGGTGTTTCTACTCAGTAATTCAGATGCAGACTCTAAACTGTTAAAATTTTGCAACATTTACTTGATCCATTTCTCAGCAGCATCTAGGGTGTATTAGTAACAATTGTATCAATTCTAACAGCTGCCTTTAATGAAATCCAGTGATTCTGCTCAGCAGGGACAAAGATAAGAAATGTATCCATTAAATGTATCAGTTTAGAACAGTTTACGGCCTCAGTGACCCCCCCCCCTTCCCAGAGCTGCTTTAGGTGAAAAATGACACTTTACACTTGATTATTAGAAAAACAGCGACACATAAATAATAGAAAGTAATTGGAAACGGTTGTTATTTCCAGTTAACTGAAAACAACTAGTTGTTGGTTAAAAATCCCTTTAAAAATTTCTAGAAGCTGTCTAACTAAACATCCCTGCTGGGTGGCCAGTCCCCTGCACCCCTATCTCAGTGTAATAATCCTTGGCTATTCAACAGGTTGTGCAGTGTAGCAACAGGAGAGAACACACACAACATTAGCAACTGATAAACAGTGTGAGTAAGTAGCCTGTATGCTTAAAATATGAATACTATTCCGAGGATAACAAACTTAACCCCTAGTTGGTTACAGAACAAAAAACAATTATCATTTTGTAGCCAACCAGTATTTTAAGGCCATTCTCTTCGGAATATTATTTATATCTGAGAGTTATAAAAGAAGGACACTGGCAGCCAGAATTACAATTTGGAGATTTAAACACTTATTAATATATCCACACGGGACTAGACAATATACTTTGCTTTTACTATCACAAATGTGTTGACGGAACAGGACTTGAGATTTGAAATGAAAATGAAGTGACTGAAATATGTTTCCAAAGTTCAGTCGCTTTGGGGGAGGGATTAATCCCCATTGCAATGCTTGTATCCTGGCCAATGTGCAAGGCTTTAGCTGTTGAACTACAAATCTCGGCATCATGTTAGAATAGCCTAAATCTTGCAGCCTAAGCTGACTGCTATTACAGGATGCTGGGAGGTCTGTTCAACAACTAGAAGGGTGATGGGCATCCTGCTTTACCTGTGCATCAGACATTTGTGACCCCCCCATGTGATGAGCAGCAATTCATTCAGGTCTAACAGTAGCAGCACTTCCTGGTGGCTACACAGCCATTCAAGGACAAATCTGAACGCCTACTTTTTCCATTTTGTTTCAAAGGCTTCATAACATTATTGACTTAAACTGCTAAGTCCCTGTTTGTTCTTTTACTGAATGAATAGTGGCAGAGATCCACGGGAGTCTGCAAGTTATTTTCAGATGACTGCATGGAATTACAGGTGCAACTAGATGAGCAGTTTGCTGTTTATTCTTTTTGAAAAGCAGTCTTAATTGCATGTCCTGGATTGTTTCCATCCCTGTCGCATACATTTAGGATGTCCTAACTTTTATTTGTCTTAGAAGCGTCGGTAGCATTCACCTGCCTGTTGAACTTGTTTATTTATTATTTTAATTGAGCCTTCCTAAAGTTCCTATATGGTTTAATGGTGTCTGATTTGGTACATTTTTGATCAGATCTCTGTAAACATCTCTTATAAAGGCCCCAGCTATGACATTGAAGCAAGGTTGCAGTGTGGCCTTAGGAATGCTCCCTTGCATCAAAGTTGTAGAGCTAGTGTGTCCCAGGCTGTATTAGGGCTAGGCCAGACGGGGAGATTCGGGGGCATTTTATCGCCTGGCGACTTCTC
>CM044433.1:148474126-148487665 GCA_024363595.1 Xenopus borealis | reverse complement strand
TTTTACATCGTTTTTCCCTGGTCCCCTGAAAGACTTAAAATGGGGGTTCTACTGTATACTGCAGTGTTGCCCTGCACTGGTAAAACTGCTGTTTGCTTTAGAAACACTACTGTTTGTTATATAAATAGACTGCTCTGTGACAATGAGGGGGCAGGCATTCAAAGCAGAAAAGGCTCCGGTTACACAGCAGATAAGCTCTGTAAAACATAATGGTGTTATCTGTTATCCACCGTTTAACTTGTGCCATGTAGCCTATTTTTGAATTTCCACCATTGCTACACATTAGCTTGTGTATAGGAACTATAGTAGTATTTCTGAAGCAAACAGATCAGTTATACCAGTGCAGGGAAATGGTACATGATATTTTTATTACTGCAAAGCACTTTCGGTTTTTGGTGTTGCTGTTCCTTTCATGGTGAGCTAACCCCATCTAACCATGTACTGACCACAGCAAGGTATGCTGACTGATTTTCATATTTAGGGTCGTAGTTCAGTTTCACATTTTCTTTGCACCTTGCTCCCCAATTGCCCTTGGCTATCTTTCTTATGGGCCTAGTCCCTAATAAAGTCGTTTTGACTGTATTATTCCTAGAAATTAGATGCTCTTGCTGTTGTTTTTTTTTATGAAGACTGCTGACTTTTCAGCAATGCCATCTTCCAAGAATCTTAATCTTGTGGTTAGGCTTTTCTGAAAAATACAAATACTCTAAACCCTAAAGAGGCCATCAGTAAGCAAACATTACATTTTGACAGATAGGGTGTGGGAGAGGTTTGGAAAACCAAATAAAATCAAAGCTTTTTAAACCGTCACATTTCCTCACGTCAGGACATTTAGAAAATCCAAGTGAGTCTGATAAGCAGTTTGAAGTAATGTATTCCCCGTCTTGTGAAGTGAGCAGAAATGGGCTGAACGTAGAGGAAGCAACTGCAAACGGAATGGACTTAATAGCACAGGATGAGATTGGATACCAAATGTTTGAAGTTACAGGTGAGTCACTATGCTGCTTGCAACTCTGTTTTGACACAGTTATGTAACATTGGCATTACAAGGTCAAGAATAATCAAAACAATGAAGTAGCTAGGCAATCATTTCTGTTCAAGTTTGATTTTCGGCATTGAGGCTGCTAGGTGGTTCAGGGGTGGTCCAACCTTTTGGCTTCCCTGGGCCGTATTGGAAATAGAAAAATTGTCTGGGGCCACACATGAAATACACAAACACTTTTGATTTGTAAAAGTAAAGAAAATAAACAGAAAAGAAGTAGAATTTCAGTTGGATGACCAGATGGAGCTATACACTAGAAAATGGGACACCTGGATATTAAAGTGGACCTGTCACCCCAAAAAAATATTCAAAATCATATTTTATCACGTTAGTCAAGCAAAATGAACATTAATTACACTATATAAATTATTTTAATCTTGTTTCCTTCAGTCTGGGAATTCATAATTATAGCAAGCAGGCAGGAGCCATTTTGAGGACACTGTTGGTAAGGCAAGTCTTGCATCATCTCAGAATCTTGTTTGTGCACCAGAATGGGGGACCCAATGTCTATCCCCATGTCCTGGCTACACAATTAAATGGTTAAGAGAACTGGGGGAATGTGTGGGGAGCAGTGACATCTAGGAAGTGCCGAATGGAAAGTGAAAGTAATTATCTGCCTTGCCTCTATGCCTAAGGCATAGAGGAGGGGCAGACAATATTTGATTGACAGCTGAGATTTTTAAATGAGCTTAAACCAGCTATGAATGTTTTAATAAAAATTTTAAATTGGATTTCATGTTTAATTTGAAAAGGACTTTTATTATGCAGATTTTTGTGTCGGAGTGACAGGTCCACTTTAATAAATTTATTCTTGTATTATTATAACTAACTGGGCAATGGGCAGAGCCCCCCCCTTGTATATCCTTTGCGAAATGGCGTTTTCTTGGGAACCAAGCGTATCAAGCTGGGCCCCATTCATATGCAACTTGGGCTGCAGGTTGGACACTCCTGAGGTAGTTGAAAGGAACTCCTTTTTTTCAGAGAGTCAGAACACTATTAGTTATTCATTAAATACTTCCTATATAAAAAAATTTTTTTATTTTGCACAGCCTATACATTTAACTGATTTTATTTTGTAAACTGAAAAGTTCATTTCAAATGGAACTAAAACCTTCTCCAACTAGCATTGCTGTTTAAGGATTCAGTGAGTTGGTCATTGTTTATTTCATTCTCTCAAAATCCTTTGGATTTTTTCCCCCACACTTAAGGTGATGGAGCATCCCCAGTTCCTCAAGTTGTTAGTGCAGAAGATTTGAAAGAATGTTTGAAGAAACAACTTGAATTCTGCTTCTCAAGGTAAGATGACACAGGTTTTACCAGTGAAATAAAAAGTCTTTAGCTTGAAAGGAAAGTTTCAGGATAAATTGAATTGGATATATTGTGGTTTTATTGAATTTTTAATTTCCAAATTTGGAAATTATTTTGCAGAGAGAATCTTTCGAAGGATCTGTATCTAATGTCACAAATGGATAGTGATCAGTTTGTTCCTGTTTGGACAATTGCAAATATGGAAGGAATTAAGAAGCTAACCACTGACATGGACCTTATTCTTGAAGTATTGAGATGTAGGTACAACCTAAATAATTACAACAATGACTCACTCTCTATCACTTAAATTCTGCAACCCTTGGGAATCCTCAATAAACTTCTGTTAGATGATCCCACAGGATGTAACTGCTGATGTCCCAGATTAGCTGATTGTAATTAAATGCATCTACAGTAAGATGCAGGCAATCAGCCTGGCAAACTGTCCCTGATGATACTGTCCTGATGGATTATTCTGAGCAAGCTGAATACGATTTTAGACTACCTGCAACTTTAACCAAATTACATGAATTGATCTTCTGCCCCACACTAGGAGGTCTCAATATAAATTCTAGGTTGAGGAGCCTAATAAATGCAGGTGCCAAGTACTGTAGGATTAGTTAAAGTTTTGAAAATATTTCTTTTTCAAACCGCCAGAACACACACACGTTTTCAGTGTGAAATATAACCCTATTCTTTGCTGATTGTTTAAAATCTATGAAAACTACAATGTAAAAGCTAGTCTACTGTTTTAAGGAAACCCCTAAACTGTTTTTTAGGCAGAGAAAGTGCACTGTTTTGGAACCACTGTGCCCAGGACCATGCCTGTCGACTGTGCTACTTCATTCTATGCTTATTCTCACAGTACTTGTTTCCTGATCTGGTCATGTACATACCATCCAAAACCATTTATATAACTGTTTTTGGTGTTGCTTTAATTATTTGTTTCAGTGATAATGCAGAGTTGCCAAATTTTTAACACATATCCATGTTTATAGGTAGGGAATGTGGTCATATTCTCACTCATCTTTAATATATCCCTCATTAGGCCCTTAGTAATCCACACTAATAGAAATGGTTCCTCTAAATCTGTTTACTCTACCTCAAGAGCTTTTCAGTAATGCTAAGCTTGCTCATGTGTGTTCATCTATTAATGTTGTATACCTTTAATTCACTAACTATGCTGTTTTATTTTAGCAACACCTGTGGTGCAAGTTGATGAAAAAGGAGAGAAAGTGAGACCGAACCACAAGCGATGTATTATTATTCTTCGAGAGATACCCGAAACTACTCCTGTGGAGGTATTTGTTGACTAGTACTATTGAGTATTCAATATACCATTCTAGTGCACGGAGAAGCCTCAAAACCTGAATCTATTACGGGACATTTATTCCTTTCTTGGGTGTAATTGGTGGCCTTAGACTTGCTTCTGCACATTGAGTACAATTTTTAGAATATAGATAGGTTTGGGAATACCTTTAAAAGTAATCAAAATTTTAGCGCTACGTTACTTTTTTCAACTGCCCTGTGCATTTTTTCCTAAAATGGCCCTGGAATAGGCATTTGGCATTCTCGCCCTCACCTCAGTGATTTAGTTTTTCTTTTTTTTGTAGACTTTTTTTTTTGTAGAGTTTTCCTGCTCTGTTGTTATCTAAGCTGCCCAACCCTAGCAAGTGAACACCAAGCTCACATTACTGATTGCTGCTACCGACATCAGATAGGCCAGTGGATGATTTGGTGGTTCTTTCTTAAATTTGTAAATACTGTTCATAGATATATGTAACTACTATGCATCCATCGGTTTCCAATTTAAATTTATGGTCCTGACCATATTAAACTTGTCAATATTTCCTTGTACAAAAGTAGAATTTTAAAATGAAGTGCTGACTATTCTATGAGATTGTATTTTGAGCATATGTCGTTGATCCATCTGTAGTACCTTCTAATGTAACTTTGTATTTTAATTTGTAACTTTTTTTTTTGTGTGTTTTTAGGAGGTTCAAGCACTATTTGATAATGAAAACTGCCCCAAAGTAATAAGTTGTGAATTTGCTCACAATAACAACTGGTATGTTACATTCCAGTCAGATACTGATGCACAACAGGTGAGCATTTTGCACCTCAGAATTTCTGTATGCAGACAAATTATAAATTAAGGAAACAGGCCAGTATAAATCTAGTATTTCTTATTGTACTTGTGTATTTAGGTGGAGATGAATATGGCATATACCTCCCAACTTATTTCTAAGCTGTTGTTCTATGTTCATGCACTCTCTTCTGTTCTGCTCTTCTGTCTGTCCTGTTTGCCAGTTTTTTGTTGTTCTACAAGAAATTGCTATTTTGCTTTGCTACATGAAAGGTTTATTTCCTATCCATAACATTAAGTTTGGCTAACTGCTAGCAGAAACAGTGACTTCTTGGTTACATATATGCTAACATTGCTCCAACTGGCTACCCTTCACATCTGGAATGATAGGTGAGTGCAGGGCAGGGAGGATTCAACTTTGAACTCCTGACACTCCGCCCGAATCCCTGAATGCCGCACTGTCCAGTCATTCCGGAAGTGCAGGTAGTAAGCTGGACCAAGTGTTTGTATAAATGTGTTGAACAAAACAAAGACCCTCCAGCTGTGGTCTAAATGCTCCCTGTCCACATGTCACAGTTTGTAATGTTATTGAAATAATTGTGTTTGTGTGGGGGAAGTTGGCCTGTCACCGCCCTGTAACCAGCAGTTTAAAGTACTGCTTCTGCTGAAATTATTTTGCTGGTATTCCCACATTTGGAGATGTCTCATAATTAATGTCTAATTAATTAATTTCTTATGTTAGTAAAATTAATTTGCAGTACTTGTTTCCTCTTAAAGGCATTCAGATATCTAAGAGAAGAAGTGAAAACATTTCAGGACAAGCCAATAATGGTAAGAATACCATAGGTGGTGGTTTTTGTTTTTTTTTTTTGGCTATGTTTTCCCAGGATAATATTCATGAGAATTTCTAAGTGTAGTGTATATGCTTACAGTCTCCGGAAGTTTACCAGTATGTCATGAGTGGTTTAGAAGTCTACAGAGAAAGTGGTATTGGTAGAGGTATAACCAGATTGATAGTGTGGTCAATAAAATTCATACAGAACATTAGTTAACATAACTGCACAATAGCAGTTTATAAATTGATTCTAATCATTTAATTTCCTACTGAATTGAATTATTATGAATTATTACTGAATTGATACAGAATTAATTTTCTCTCTAAAAGGCTAGGATAAAAGCCATCAATACATTCTTTGCTAAGAATGGATATCGCACAGTGGATTCTAGCGTTTACACACAGCCAGTTCAAACCCAAGCACAGTTTGCCTCACCTTTATTTATGCAACCTGTATATAATGCTCATCAACAGTACTCCATCTATAACATTGTGCCTCAGACATGGTCACCCAACCCAGCACCTTACTTTGAAACACCACTGGTAAGCCATTTATATTTATGTTTCAGATTGACCATAGTGTCCTTGAGTCCATAAGTATTAGAAATGAACATTTTATTTTATTTTTTAATTTGTCAAATTACTTTTGAGCCCCTGAAATAGTGATTGTGTTAAAAAAGGCTTTAGTTAAAGAACTTTATTGCACTGTAAGACCTGTGTGTGTGTGGCCTCTTCCAACAACTTCTATCAATTTACGTTGTGGATTGTACCCAGGCTCGAGTGATTGAATTCTCAACTTTCATGTCTATAACAGGGCATACTGTACTTTGCCTCTAAATATTTTAATAATTTTCCTGTTTCTTTCTTGTGCTCATGTTACTATTTGGTTCTATCACAACTCTTGTTGCTTCTTTTGCTGCAGGCTCCATTCCAAAATGGGGGATTTGTCAATGGTTTTAATTCATCAGGAACTTACAAACCAAGTTCTGCTTCTTTGAGTGTAGGTCGGCCATTCCATAGGAACCGGTGAGTAGAATTCGCTGCAGGATGAAACCAATGGGATGTCATGTCTGTGATGTGTGGAACATACATAGCACCTTGCACTGTCTACATAAAATCTTAAATCATTTTTTTTGCAGTATTGAGTAATAAATGGGGATATGTTTGTTTTTTCATTTTGAGGCAGGCTATGGCCCTGTGAACCAGACATTCATAGTAATTGTGTTAATTTCATTATTGAACAAGCATGTTGAGTCAAATCATGTAGTATATTGAACAGCTAATAAATAACTTGAAACCTCATAGTTTTCTCCATTTGTTCCCTCCACTTTATTATTGTCACTGTTAAAGAAAGAGGGCCATTGTAAGTTCAAATGGAAACAAAGTGAAAACAGTGCCACATGTTACTGCTTTCCACTGTAAACTATGGAAATGCAGTGTCTGAAACACCTGTAGTAGTGTAAATCGGACTTCCATTCAGAAATGCTCAAGCAAAAGTGTTTGAACTTTCACGGTTGTAGAGTGAATTATTTGCAGTGTAAGCCATGTGATTTGGAAATAAAATCTACACCATAAAATTCAAAACCAAGTCCCTTTAATGTTCTTCCCCCTCTGTGCAGTGGGAAGCCTCCATTTCGAACATCTGCCAACCCTACCGAACGTCCAAATGTTGGCACAACAGCAACTCCTGTATCGCTAGTGGATGTGTCTATAAATAGAACAAACTCAAGGTCGTATACTAATGAGAAGCATGGCACTTCATTGGGAAGCCAACATGATCACAGTTTTTCATCTAAGGACTCTCTGTCCCTACATATTGAACATAATGGTACAGAAGGAGCTGTCCGGGGCAGGTTTGTTTGTTTTTAATTTAAAGTTAGTGAATGAGAGAATTTTCTTCCTGTTCACACACTGAGCCTTATATGGTGATTTCTTGCCTGAGTTTTGTATATATTTGAATAACCTTTTCTGTATCTTCAAAAATCACCCAACCTAGATGGATTCTTTTATGTCTTTCAGAAGAAATACATTTAGAGGCAGAAGGCGAAAAGATGATGATCGTATCTCTGTGAGTTTATTTCTGTTTGTGATGTTTTTAAACTTTGTTTTCCTGCAACCACAGCTTGCACTATGGTTGTGGTAACCGTTGCTAATCTCCCCCCCCCCCACTCCTTGCAAGCACTATGACACCAATACTAGGGGGGGAGCTCCCAGTGCAGTCAGCCTTATTAGGGAACACTCGTGTGCATAAATGCACCAGCCTGCTTATTTAAAGGAAACTGTCATGGAAAAATGTTTTTTTTTTTTTAAAACACATAAGTTAATAGTGCTGCTCCAGTAGTCTTCTGCACTGTAATCCATTTCTCCAAAGCGCAAACAGATTTTTTTATATTCAGTTTTGAAATCTGACATGGGGCTAGCCATTTTGTCAATTTCCCAACTGCCCCTGGTCATGTGACAGCACTTTAGGAGGGAACTGCTTTCTGGCAGGCTGTTGTTTTTCCTTCTCAATGTTACTGAATAGTACGCAGTGGGACATGGGTTTTACTATTGAGTGCTTTTGTTAGATTTACCAGGCAGCTGTTATCTTGTGTTAGGGAGCTGCTATCTGGTTACCTTCCCATTGTTCTTTTGTTAGGCTGCTGGGTGGGGGAAAGGGAGGGGGTGATATCACTCCAACTTGCAGTACAACAGTAAAGTGTGATTGAAGTTTATCAGAGCACAAGTCACATGACTTAGGGCAGCTGGGAAATTGACAATATGTCTAGCCCAATGTCCAATATCAAAATGAAATATAAAAAAATCTGTTTGCTCTTTTGAGAAAAGCATTTCAATGCAGAATTCTACTGGAGCAGCACTATTAACTGATGCATTTTGAAAAAAATTTTTTTTCCCCATGACAGTACCCCTTTAAGGATCTCTTTATCATGTTGTGTAAAAAGTGCAGTGTTGTGAAATTGCTACCAGTGCTGTACTTTACTACTTCAGCAGTCTTCCCACAGCCAGTTAGTAAGAATTCGTAATAAAGTCAAAAAAAAGCTAAATTTCATTATTATTAATATTAATAACTTCAAAAGTATAATATTTATACTAAATGATAGTATCATATCATTTAGTGTTTATAAATAACAATCTATTCCTCATCATTGTACAATAGATGAGTGGATACATCAAACATACACATCATTAATTTGACCTCTCCGGGTTATATAATTATTTGTAATAAAACAAATATCCCCTGCCCGGTGATGATCAAGTATCGCGCTTAGAGGGAAAAGGACTTGCAAACATTAGTCTGACAGTCTCACTTTCTGCCTTCTAACTCTTCCATCTCTCTTTTTACAGTATGTTTCTTTCTATCTTTTTTTGCCTTTTCTGCTCAGGCTTTGCTTGCAATGTCCCTCCAATGATCGCAAGATTATGAGATCTGAGGGCTTTTCTGTTTTTTGTATTTTTTTATACTTAGTCCCCAAAGTTGGAACACAAGGTTCCCAGTAGCCCTGGTCTGCTGCAGTTTTTGCCTATCCCTATTGAAAATATAATTGTGTTCTAAGTCACCAAGGAGTTCCATGACCATGCTGCAGACTTCCGAGGGATTTTAGGTGTGTTTAAGAAGTGTAGGAACCTCCTAAAATTTGGCACTGCTCCCTTTAACATAATAATCCTTTTGAACGTGTGACGTTGTAATAGTGTCATTATTGTCATTTTATTATTGAACATCTGTTTAATTTTTCATTGATATACCCTTAATTTATGTATTTCTAAATATTTATGTAGCGCCCATTGAATTCAATGGAAGAGGTTCCACAGACACCAAAGTTTGATTTGCTGGCATCAAATTTCCCCCCTTTGCCCGGAAGCTTAGTAAGCAGTCCGGGAGAACCTGTACTCGAAAGTAGGATGGCTGATGTTGTTAAAGGAATTTGCAAAGAAAAGGTAGGTATTTAGAGCTCTTGGGTTTGATTTTGACCAATATATTTATAATTCTGCTTTGTTACAAGATACATTAACTAGGGATTTAATTGGGGAAAAGTACTTCAATACATATAGTTTTTTTTTTATAAAGTAAGAGAAAAACCATTGTATGCTAATAAATAAAAATAATTAGTAGTCACTGATTTTAGAATTTTTCCATTATTTGTGGCTTATAACAAATTAAATATATTCTTTTTCCCCAGGAACATAAAGAGCCCCCTGTGAACTTGTCAACAAATGCTCAGGAAGAACCATCAAAAATCATCCCCCAGCCTATAACCCACACAACACATTCTACAACAGATGAATTAACACCACCACCAAGGTGAGCAACCAACGTGCATTCCTTTTGCAGTATGTGAATTTGATTAAATGAGTAAGAGAGGCTGTATAACATTAATAACAAATGCTTCTTGAAGTGTTAATAACATTAACTTTACAAACACTTTAAAGAAGCAGCATACACTGATATATAATTGTGTTATGGGGTAATTTCTGTGGACTGGTGAATTTTTTACTACCATCATCACGGCAAGCATCCACTCTGCAAAAGCAAGAGGTAGAAAATTAAATGGTTCAATAAATGGTTAAATAATCTTGCTTAGTGCAATAAATCATAGATTTTTGCTTATTTAAACACAACTTTGTCAATATAAAAAAATTTTCAATTAATAATACAAAAGTTTCAGATCTACCCAGACTTTAAATATCGCCCAGTGATGATCAAGTATCGCGCTTAGAGGAAAGGGACTTGCATTCATAAGTCTGAAATCCTCTCTCTCTCTCTCTCAGTCTCTCTCTCTCAGTCTCTCAGTCTCTCAATCTTTTTCTTTGATTTGCTATAACTTTTACCTGCAGTTTTTACTTTATTTTTTGCTTTATCTCATTCTCCGTCTATCTCTTGGCTCCTTTTTTCCTGCCCAGACTTTGGGTGTATTGTCCATCCAATGATTGCAAGATTATGAGATCTGAGGGGTTAAGTCTGGTGTCCTGTGCTGCAATATCTATGTACACACATTCACTCTAAGTATACTTGTAGCATGGACACAATGCCGTTTTGGTCAAACAAGTGGTGTTATTAGACTGTTTCATAGTTTTATAATACTTTGCTTTGTGGTTGTAGCACTTCTAATCCTGATCTTTGCAGTCTGGTCTTTGCATATATGTATTCATCTTGGAGATCTCTCCTCTAAAAAAAAAATAAGCCACAACAGAAGAAAACCAGAAGTTCTGTTTCTCATAAAAGAAAATGCAACTAGGTAGTGGGTTCCAGCCTATGGAAAATATGTGCACTATATGGGGTTTACCCTAATGTGAGTATGGTGGATTACTGGTCCCATGCAGTTTATATTGATCCCTCCTTTGTGTTGTTCCCCTCACAATGCACTACTTAAACTGCTGCATCCTATAAACCCAGTATAAAGTATTTATCATGCAGATATGTTCTAGCAATACCTCCCCAGATGAAATCTGTTTGATAGAATATACAATGGATAAAATATATTCAGTATCTTACAATTTAAATGTTACAACATCAAAACCTCAACAGCAATTCTGTTTAGAATTCCTTTACAAAAAGTTGCTAGTGCTCATATTTTTTTTTTAAATAGTTTTTGTTCTTAACCTGAATGCTTTTTTTGTTTTTAGTAATACAGTTCATCATGAGAAAAAAATAGAAATATCCTGCCATAAAGATGTTGCAAGCCAGACGTCTGTGGCGGTACCTGTATGCACTTCTCCTTCTGGAAAGCAGCCTAAAGCCACTTCAGCTGCATGTGTGTCAACTATGTTAAATACACCGGTAAGAAAGTGTGTTTCTTTAACACAAGGGGAAGTTATGTGTGTCCGCTATATTCAGTATTAAAGGGGGTTGTTCACCTTTCAACACTTTTCAATTTTCAGTTGTTTTTAGATAGTTCACTTTGTCTAAAATTGAAGTTTAAAGTTGAATTTTTCTTTCTAAAACAGCTCTGGGAGGGCTCACTGCCCCGTTAGCTGTTCTAAATTGATACATTATTTGAGAAATTTCTTATCTTTGGCCCTGCTGAGCAGAATCCATGAGTTTCATTACAGGAAGCTGTTAGAATTGATACAATAGTTGCGAATATTACATAGATGCTGTTGAGAAATGTATCCACTAATGTAGCAAATTGTAATCGGTCAGAATCTGCACCTGGATTACTGAGGTGCCATACTGAAAAACCAGAGAACGGGAACATTTAAAGGGGTTGTTCACCTTTGATATAACTTTTAGTATGATGTAGAGAGCGACATTCTGACATAATTTGCAATTTGTTTTCATTTTTTATTTTTTACGGTTTTTGAGTTATTTTGCTTTTTATTCAGCAGCTCTTCAATTTGCATTTTAAGCAGTCTTGTAACTAGGGCCCAAATTACCCTAGCAACCATGCACTGATTTGAATAAGAGACTGGAATATGAATAGGAGAGAGTCTGAATAGAATGATCAGCAATAAAAAGTAGCAATAACAATACATTTGTAGCCTTACAGAGCATTTGTTTTTTTAGAAGGGGACGGCGACGCCCATTTGAAAGTTGCAAAGAATCAGACGAAAAGACAAATAACTATAAAACTATAACAAAAATAATAAAAACCAATTGAAAAGTTGCTTAGAATTGGCCATTCTATAACATAATAAAAGTTAGTGTAAAGGTGAACCACCCCTTTAACTCTAATTCTGGAAAAACAGTCAAAATTAAAACATGCAGAGCAATTGAAAAGAGTTCTTTCTGGTGAACAGTCTGAAAACAACTGAACTGAAAAAAGTTTTGGAAGGTTGACAACCCCTTTAAAATGGTGGTTTACCTTTTTGCTAACTTTTAGTTTGTTTTAGATTAGCTAATTGTAAGCATTCATTCATTTTTTTTATATAGTGTTTTTGTTTTGTTTTTTAAATTATTTGCCGCATTCCAGCTTTCAAATGGGGTTCATTGACACCCTTCAAACAAATGCTCTGTAAGGTTACAAATGTATTGTTACTTTTTTTATTACTCCTCTTTCTTTTCAGGCCTCTCCTATTCATATTCCAGTCTCTCGTTCAAATAAGTGCATGGTTGTAGGGAAACTTGGACCTTGCTAAAACTGCAAATTAGAGAGCTGCTGAATAAAAAGCTTAAAATCTGAAAAACCACAAATAATAAAACATGAAAACCATTTGCAAATTGTCTCAAAATAAGAGTCGCTGCATCATGCTTAAAGTTAATTCAAAGGTGAACAACCCCTTTAAGAAGAAACATACCTAGAACAAGTACATTTTTAATTTACTATTATTACTGACAAAAATTTAATATCTAAAAATATGAAAGATGTCTGACAGCATTTCATGCAGATAAAAAAGTAACATTATTAATCATTATGAATCGTGATCCCCATAAGGGACTCCAAACTGTCAAATCGATTTTAGCAATAGTAGAGATCATTATTCATTAACTTTGACACAAAGTTAATGAGGGGAAAAAGAGGCAAATTGTGTACTTGGATGGTGATTGTGCTCTGGGCTACTGCTAAGCACTACACCTAATCACAAATCTCATTGAATGCATTAAACATTTCAAAGAAATTGGAACAATTATGATTGAACACGTGTTTATTAAAGGGGTGGTTCACCTTTAAGGTAACTTTTATTATGTTATACAACGGCAACTTTTCAATTGGTTTTCATTATATATTATTTATAGTTTTATAGTTATTTGTTTTTTTCTTCTGGTTCTTTGTAGCTTTCGAATGGGCGTCGCCGTCCCCTTCTAAAAAAACAAATGCTCTGTAAGGCTACAAATGTATTGTTATTGCTACTTTTTATTGCTGATCCTTCTATTCAGACTCCCTCCGATTCGTATTCCAGTTTCTTATTCAAATCAATGCATGGTTGCTAGGGTAATTTGGGCCCTAATTACCAGATTGCTTAAAATTCAAATTGATGAGCTGCTGAATAAAAAGCTAAATAACTTAAAAACCCCAAATAATAAAAAATGAAAACCAATTGCAAATTGTGTCAGAATATCACTCTCTACATCATACTAAAAGTTAACTCAAAGGTGAACAACCCCTTTAAATACTTTCCTGTCAGCCAAGAAAATGTTCCTGGGAATTTTTTGCATATATGATGGGAATCCTTCAGGATACCTTAGTTCTTGCTTTAATTGCTACTTTTTATTCCTTGTGCCTCACCTGTAATATTCTTTGAGAATCAGATCCGCAAATGCCTTTTAAAGGGGTCGTTCAGCTCTGAGTTAACTTTTAGTATAATGTAGAGAGTGATATTCTGAGACAATTTGCA
>CM044433.1:148401899-148416034 GCA_024363595.1 Xenopus borealis | reverse complement strand
AGGAAAAACAACAGTCTGCCAGAAAGCAATTCCCTCCTAAATTGCTGGCACAAGTCACATGACCAGGGGTAGCTGGGAAATTGACCAAATATCTAGCCCCATGCCAGATTTCAAAACTGAATATAAAAAAAAATCTGTTTGCTCTTTTGAGAAATGGATTTCAGTGCAGAAGTCTACTGGATGCATTAAAAAAAAACATGTTTTGGTGAACCACCCCTTTTAAATTGTAGGTTCCTTTAGTAGTGAGTACATATACCCCTAGAACTGGCTAAGGGAAACTTTGGAGCTACAGATGTTGCAGGACTATATCTCTAGGCAAAGCTAATGGTGAAGGGCTGGAGACTTCTGTATAATAATGGAGTGATGCATTCATTGATTTCCCAAGACGTAATTGGACACACTCTCTCCTAGACAGCTCTTCTGCTATGTCAATACCATTTCCCGATTAAGAAGTGTTGAGTCTTAATGAAATGAATATCCCAAAGCTGTTAAAACACAGTGCATGGATTTCCAATAAGACTACGAATCGGTCATATCTTGCGAATACGACCATATACCGTTTATAATAGGTGACATCTATGCTCTGCATAATCCGCATAATCCTACCGCATTGAATTTATACGAAAATTGTGTGTTTTACCTTTCTTTTAAGGAACATTTTCTTATACTTTGTAGCTTTTAAAATTAAGAGTACACTTCTGCCTCTGGAGATTGCTATAATAATGTAATATATCTTATTATGCAGACAGGGTGTGGGCATTGAGATTTCCCTCTCCAATCAGAAGAAGGATGCCGGCTGCCTCTAAAATTAGTATTAGTTAGCAGTATTAGTTAGCAGTCTTCAAAAAAAAAAAAAAAAACCTTTTTCAAAACCCGATAATGAACATAAAGCAAAAATAAGATATTGAACATCCCATTAAAGGGATACTGTCATGGGAAAACATGTTTTTTTCAAAACGCATCAGTTAATAGAGCTACTCCAGTAGACTTCTGCACTGAAATCCATTTCTCACAAGAGCAAACAGATTTTTATATATTCAGTTTTGAAATCTGACATGGGGCTAGACATATGAATGGGTTAAAGGATAACATCCTTTAATGTGGCAGCCCTGACCTTATTATTTATGTCAGATATGCTGTAAGGCATTTTTAGCTGATCTCATTTTTTATACTGTGAATACCCCTGCTCGGTGGGGTCAGTCTGATACATCACACCATTGTCTGTAGCTCTAAGGGCCACCAATCTCCTTAAAGTCATCCATCATATTCTGGGTGAAGGCATTTCAACAGAAGTGCTTCTGGCAGCTTAGTGTAAGGGTTCATTACTGTCAGTGGTAGCTTAGGAATTCAGAATAACTCCTACTTATAGATGGTCTCTCCCCTTTCCCCATGAATACCCAAACGGTGCTGCTATCCACACAGGTAGTGGTTCGATTTGTAGTAGGTCACTGTGTTTCATTTGTTACTCGTATATTATTATATAGCATTAAATGCCATCTCCCAGCACTAACAACTGAGCCATGGACAGGGGGCATTTATTGCAGTAGAACAGAACTAGACTATTTACTCTAGAGAGGAGTAGAACAGATAATGGAACAATCAGTTCAACGGGATACTGTTATGGGAAAAAATTTTTTTTCAAAATGCATCAGTTAAAGGGGAATTCAACACCTCCAGCGCTAACCCCCACCTCCCCCTTAGGCAACCTTTCCCCCACGGCAAATACCCCTAAGTTGCTACTTACCCCTCCATGCAGATCCCCTCCAGCCAGGTTTCCGGGCACCGTCTTCCTTCTTCCATCAGCACTTGGCGGCGCATGCACAGTAGGACGCATTTGCCGGTCTGTACTACTGTGCATGAGCCCGAAGTTCAATAGGTGAACTTCGTGCGCATGTGCTGTAGTACAAAATGGCAAATGCTTCCTACTGCGCATGCACCGACGGAAGAACATAACAATGGGAAGGTCACTGATAACAGCTCCCTAACACAAGATAACAGCTGCCTGGTAGATCTAAGAACAGCACTCAATAGTAAAAACCCATGTCCCACTGCATTCCATTCAGTTACATGAGAAGGAAAAAATAACAGTCTGCCAGAAAGAAGTTCCCTCCTAAAGTCACATGACCAGGGGCAGCTGGGAAATTGACAATATGTCTAGCCCCATGTCAGATTTCAAAACTGAATTTAAAAAAATCTGTTTGCTCTTTTGAGAAATGGATTTCTCATGACAGTATCCCTTTAAATTATCTCATAACGTTAAAGGAGTTTGTTAACAGGGTTATTCACCTTTTAGTATGATGTAGAGAGTTATATTCTGAGACAATTTGCAATTGGCTCTCATTTTTTATTGTTTGTGTTTTTTTATTTTTTATTCAATAGCATTGCCAGGGTCCAAATGACCATAATAACCATGCATTGATTTGAATAAGAGACTGGAATAGGAATAAGTGAGGCCTGAATAGAAAGATAAAAATATATTTGTAGCCTTGCAGAGCATTTGTTTTTTTACTGGGTATAGGTGATCCCCATTTGAAAACTGGAAAGAGTCCAAAGAAGAAGGCAAATTAACACAATTAAGACCAATTCAGAAGTTGCTTGAAATTGGCCATTCCATAACATACTAAAATTGATCTTAAAGGTGAACCACCCCTATAAGTCTCCACAAAAGGTCTTCTTAGAAAAATATACAGTCATATGAAAAAGTTTGCAAACCCCTCTCAGCCTTCATAAAAATAACATGCTCCACTTTCAAGAAGAAAAGATAACAGTGGTATGTCTTTTATTTCCCAGGAACATGTGAGAACTGTGGTGTTTTCTGAACAAAGATTGTTAGTGAAGCAGTATTCAATTGTATGAAATTAAATGTGGGTACCCATGTAATTTTTGTCATTGTAATTTTGAATGCATGTAACTGCTCAATACTGATTACTGGCAACTCCAAATTGATTGGATTAACTCATCAAGCCTTGAACTTCATAGGTAGGTGTGTCCAATCATGAGAAAATGTATCTAAGGTGACCAATTGCAAGTTGTGCTTCTGTTTGACTCTCCTCTGACGAGTGACAGCATGGGATCCTCCAAGCAACTCTTTAAAGATCTGAAAACAAAGATAGTTCAGTATCATGGTTTAGGGGAAGGGTAAAAAAAACTCAGAGGTTTAGTCAGTTTCAACTGTAAAGAACGTAATCAGAAAATGGAAGGCCACAGGCACAGTTGCTGTAAAACCCAGGTCTGGCAGAGCAAGAAAAATACAGGAGCAGAATATGCAGAGGATTGTGAGAATGGTTACAGATCTCCTCCAAAGACCTGCAAGAGCATCTTGCTGCAGATGGTGTATCTGTACATTGTTCTACAAGTCAGTGAAATTTGCACAAAGAACATCTGTACGGCAGGGTGATGAGAAAGAAGCCCTTTCTGCACTCACGCCACAAACACACTTGTTGAATGCAAAAGCTCATTTAGACATGCCACAGTCATTTTGAAACAGTGCTTTAGACTGATGAGACAAAAATTGAGTTATTTGGTCATAACAAAGAGAGCTTTGCATGCTGCGAGAAGAACTGCATTACAAGAAAACACCTGCTACCTACTGTCAAATTTGGTGGAGGTTCCATCATGCTGTGGGGCTGTGTGGCTAGTTCAGGGACTGGGGCTCTTGTTAAAGTCAAGGGTCGGATGAATTCAACCCAATATCAACAAATTCTTCAGGATATCATTCAAGCATCAGTCACAAAACACACTTGGAAATCAACAAAGGCATTTATGCAGAGGGAGAAGAACAATATTCTGGAATGGCTGTCACAGTCGCCTGACTTGAATATCATCGAAAATCTATGGGATGATTTGAAGAAGATTGTCCATGCTCGGCAGCCATCAAATATAACTGAACTGGAAAGATTTTGTATGGACAAAAGGTCAAAAATACCCTCATCCAGAATCCAGACACTCATCAAAGGCTATAGGAGTCATCTAGAGGCTGTTATATTTGCAAAAGGAGGCTCAGCTAAGTATTGATGTAATATCTCTGTTGAGGTGCCCAAATTTATGCACCTGTTAATTTTGTTATGATGCATATTTTCTATTAATCCAATAAACTTTATGTTAGTGCTGAAATACTACTGTTTCCATAAGGCATGTTATATATTAAAAGGAAGTTGCTACTTTGAAAGCTCAGCCAATGATAAACAAAACTCCAAAGAATTAATAGGGGTTCCCAAACTTTTTCATATGACTGTATTTGCCATATAGAGGCAAAATGTTTTTACTTTTCTGTTCTGTCTATTCCAGCACATCTATCCATTGTCCCTGATCCCAAGAACAAACAAAAAAACATTTCCACTGTAAGAATTTTTATTTTTATTGTTATTTTTAATTGAACATCAGTCTTTTCTGACCCTTTCGTATTGCTCTCCTGTTCTGAATCAGTCATTTGAAACTGTTTGATGCAGAAAATTTTAAGCCAGTATATCCAACATGAGACCAGAAACAGGGGGGCCTGCAGGCTGGATATCTAACTTCTAATGTTACTGTGCTTTTTGGTTCTGGGTTAAAGGAAAACTAAAACCTCATTAAATATCAGTCACACCTGATTACCTGCATGTAAATCTCTGTATGATGCTTTTTCTGTTGTCATATTCCTCTGTGGTCTCCTATCTGTAGAGGGCTCTTGCTTTTGGCTTTGTAATGAAAATGTGAGCAGTGTGTTTCTCTGAATATTCAAAGCCTTTGACCACTATTTTCTCTGTTGGAAACAATCCATGAGATATTTTTGACCTCCTCTCTTTTTCAGCCCTACATGAGCTTATTTCCTTGGATTGTTCTTTTTCAGTTTATTTTTGTTTCTAAAATATGCTTCCCAGCATGATAATCCACCTTCTGTAAGCACACGTATATAAGGTTAGGATAATTCTTGGAGAGGGTGAATTGTCTAAACCCTAAATATATATTATACTGGCTGCTGTTAAAATCGGCTATAGTTTTAGCCTCTTAAGCAAGGCCTTTATAATTTTAGTAAACTACAGATCCCTACAGTACAGGCAGATCATAAATTGATTGCATACAAACTATGAGAAAATGCAATTGTGCCCATGGCTTGCATACTTGTCAGACCAAAGGCACCAAAGTATTTTTAGCCAGTGGAGAAGCACCCAGTACCATTACATGCCACCTGTTCTTTGGATTAATCGAAACCACCCATCACTGTCCATGACAGGTGCTTTCCATTTATTTAAATAAGCAGAAGAACAGAGGGATGAGGAGCTTTCTTTCATTTCTGGTCCAAATAATACTTACAAAAAATGTTATCCAGAATGCTCAGGACCTGGGGTTGTCTGGAAAACTGATCCTGCCTTCATTTTGGATCTTAGTACCTTAAAGGAACAGTAACACCAAAAAAGGAAAGTGTTTTAAAGTAATGAAAATATAATGTAGTGTTGCCCTGCACTGTTAAAACTGATCTGTTTGCTTCAGAAACACTACTATAGTTCATATAAACAAGCTGCTAAGTAGCAATGGCGAAAATTGAAAAATGGCTACATGGCACAGGATAAGTAATGGATAACAGATAACATTATGTTCTACAGAGCTTATCTGCTATCTGCTGTGTAACTTAAGCCCTTTCTCCTTTGAATAGCTGCTCCCATTGCTACACAGCAGCTTATTTATATAAACAATAGCAGCGTTTCTGAAGCAAATACAGTTTTACCAGTGCAGGGCAACACTGCATTATATATTTATTACTTTAAAATAATTTCATTTTTTGATGTTACTGGTCCTTTAAGTCTACTAGAAAAATAATGTAAACATTATATAAAACCAATAGGCTGGTTTTGCTTCCAATAAGGATTAATTATGTTAGTTTGGATCAAATAAATGGTACTGTTTTCTTATTACAGAAAAAAAGGAAATCATTTTAAACAATTTTGGATATTTGAATAACACGAGTCTGAGAGCTGGCCTATCTGTAATTTGGAGCTTTCTGTATAACTGTTTTAGAAAGATAATGGATCCCAGACCTGTACTTGCTTTGGCATTAAGGCAGACAGCTTATGCCTAAAGACATCATTATATTTCCCTATAACTCTATCACTGATGGGAAAAAAAAAAGTTTCTAAAACAGTTGTTTGGCATCTTGGGCTCAAAAAATCACTTTGTTCAAGTGTTAAAAATTGATTTAACCCAGATTTTATCATTCAGATAGAAACCCCAGAGATTTGGAGAGCAGTAGTGTTGGGGGAGAGCACGAACAGACTTGACGGATTTCTGCGAAGAAACACAAGACTTTACATTCCGAGAAGAAATCTGGCAAGTCTTTTTCGCGCCAGAGCTGACAAAAAGATTCGACTAGCAGTCGGGGGCTGAAATAAGCCTGAGGATTTTGGCAAGCTGATCTCTGCCCCATCTGGCCCTAGCCTTAGTTTGGCAACATATGCCTAAGTATTCTCTTTAAAATAGGCAAACTAAAGGGCCTATTGCCCTGGAACAGAGGCATTCTTCTCTAGAGGGGTTTTGGAGTTGTTTGTTCAGGAGTAGCTTGTGTTGAGTCAAGACATGCTGGTGCTTGTTGCCTCACGCGTGGCCTTTCTTAGTACCATGATACAATGTCAGACGTAACCCCTCAACTGCAGCTTTTCTCCATTATTTGTAGGATTTTGTAAAATAACCTTGTATTAGCCCATTGTATAGTGGCTGTAGTGATTACTGAAATTATGGCTTTATGCCTAACGTTAGTGGCTCTTTTTTCCACTTTCAATAGATCTTTGTGCCATTTCTGCTTGTCCCTAACAAAGAGACATTGTGTGTTCATTCTGGAAGACATCTCCCTCATTGTTTTCCATTGGCTGCCGTTTATCATTCAGTAGCAGCTGATCACATATCATTCAGTGACAGTGTAACGTTATATTGCTGGGTGACTTGTAGCAGCTTTGCTTTACCTGTTATTAAAGCTAATTAACTCGCTGCTAAATAAGATCTTGATAGCAGAGATCTTGCTTGTAACCAATGTATTTTCATATGAACTGTATATGAATGGCTTGCTGGCAACTGAAGATTAAAGCCCACTATTCATTAAATCTGCACATTCAGTGAGACCCTAAAAGAAGTGAATCTTTCCATGATGTGTCCATTGAATATTGGGTTGATCCGATCTATTCATTGAATATGAACGGCGTGTGTAAACTCTGGGAGATTTAGTCGCTTGTGACTAATCGCCTCTTCTACGCGACGACAATCTCCCCGAACTGCCTTCTTCCTGCCTTCTGTCTGCTTGAATGAAGAATCGCCTGCGCTAATGCACTCACAGTGCTTCGATTTTCCGAAGTCGCCCCACGTTGCCTCCCGAGGACAACTTTGGAAATCAAAGCGCAGCGAATGTATTAGCGCAGGTGCAGGCGATTCTTCGTTCAAGCTGACCGACGTCAGGAAGAAGGGGCACCGGGCAACTAAATCTCCCTGAATCTGCCCATTTGCCCCAACCCTAAGAGTAAGGAGCAGTAATCAATTAAAGGGTTGTTTATAGAATGTTATAGTATGGCCAATTCTAAGCTACTTTTAATTTGGTCTTCATTATTTTTTAGAGTTTTTTTTAGAGTCACCGACCCCTTCTAAAAAAACAAATGTTCTGTAAGGCAACAAATGTATTGTTTTTGCTATTTTTTATTGCTAATCTTTCTATTCAGCCCCCAGTCTCCTATTTAAATCAGTGCATGTTTCTAGAGTAATTGTAAGTGAAGAGATGCTGAATAAAAGGCCAAATCAAAAGCCTTAAATAATAAAAAAATAAAAATCAATTTCAATTTGTCTCAGAATATCACTCTCTACATTATACTAAAAGTTATCTCAAAGGTGAACAAACCCTTTAGGGTAGGGGCAGACGGGCAGATTCGGGGAGATTTAGTCGCATGGCCACTCGACTCTTCTACTGGACGTCAATTTCCCCGACCTGCCTTCTTCCTGCCTTCAGTCTGCTAAAATGAAGAATCACCTGCGCTAATGCACTCGCGTCGCTTCGATCTCGAAGTTACCCAAAGTTTCCTCATTCGTGCAGCAGATCAAAGAGAAAATCTGGACATTTCAGAAACCCGGGACTGTGGGCTGAGCTGTCAAAATTGGGACTGTCCCACAGGATATGAGACAGTTGGGAGTTATGATGCAGAGATATTAATGTAAGCCGAAAGAAACCTGACCAATCTCCGTGGTGTGAAAACCGTCGGGACAATCCCCACACACAGTCCAAAGATTGTACAAACCTTCAATCTGTATGACTGATCTAAGGCCAACTTGAGTAGCGATGTAATGGGTCTTAAACTCTGCATTTTTATGCTACTTGAAAACACACAAGTGCCACAAACAAGCCCCAGGTGCCATGTCTCTGTTGATGCCTTAGTTATGAACTGATGGTTTTGGGGTTTTTATAAAACCATGGGGAATGTTTCCCTAACCAATGTGAATCTCCTAAAAGCCCCATTACTCAGGAGTGAGAGCTGAACCTTCCTAGCCCTGGGTATTGTCACGCCTAGTAACCTTGAGATAAACACAGAGAAATGATTGCTGCCCTACTGAGTGATATGCATCGCTTGTTCAGTCTTGTTTAACTTCGTTATATGAGAGCGGAATGAATAGAAAGCTCCTGAGTCAGCAGAGCCATGGGCCGTGCTTTGTACCATTGCTCTTGATGGCCATTCCCTGTGTTGAATTAGGTTCATGTCCCTGCAACCAATTGATTCTGCAGCTTCCTACAGAGATCATTCATCCTTTGTGTCAATCACTGCCCCAGTGGAGCTTGCAATCTAATTTCCCTGTTACTTTGATACAACACTCTGCTCAAATGAATTGAGAATGAATTAAAGGACAATTAAAGTCTGAATTTCATTGCTTACCTCTTATTGCGGGCCGACACTCCTCTTCTTTAATACGTGAACCAACCTGAGGTAATTTCTCTAGTGTGGACCACCACCAACTTACTCCATCTTCCGAGGCCTCATACTTGGCACATGCACAGTTCAAATTCAGTCATTGACTAATATCCTCCCGTCTCTAAGCAAAAGCAGTCATCAGTAATGTGAGAAGGGAGTTGTATATACAGAGCTCAGTTAGTAAGTGTGAAAGCAAAATGTTATTAGTTTATACAGGTATGAGACCTTATATTCCAAATGCTCAGGACATGGGGGTTTCAGATAATGGTTCTTTCTATAATTTGTTATATTAATACAGAGTAAAATGAAATAATTTTTAAAACTTTTGATTATTTGGATAAAATGGATACACACACTGCTGCATTAGTTAAATAAATTCTTTTAAAGGGTCTTCAGAGCCAAATCTAACATTTGTCATGATGAAAGCAAGAGTTCAATAAACATTATGTATATTCAGTGATTCTATAGTTTTTTGTAGATGTAATTATAAACTCGATTTCCCACAGTGCTTTTCATACTTCGGTGATTCTTCTTCTTTATAGATCTGTGTGAAAGGCATTCCAGGAAATGGAGTCTGGCTGAAGGGGTGCTCATTACTGGTACATTTTTTTCATTAGTGCATGTAGTCAGGACCAGCAGTGCAACAAATTGAAGCGCACAGACCGATCATTTCAGCACCAGTTCTATAGCTATATGGGGCCCTCCAATGGGACTACCCAACCAATATCTGGGCAAAAATGGTCCAGATGTCAGTCATGCTGGTTTTATTTTCCTCTTGGATTGAGGATCACATCTGCACCTTGATGAGGCCCTCAAGCCACTTGCTGGCCAATTGGCAGTTATGAGCCAACCTACCTCAAGGCAAATATGTGAGAATTGCTTGTCTGGTTAATTAAGGTGGCCATACAGAGATATCCGCTTATTTGCCGATGTCTCCTCTATATGCCCACATTGAGGATCATAATGCAAGAGTATGGGCGGTTGGATTATGGGACCACATCAACAAACAGATACGACGGAAGGGCCCCATACACGGGCCAATAAGCTGCTGATTTGGTCTGTGGGCAACTTTTATCAGCCCATGTATGGCCACTTCTAGTCAAACAAATTGATCTTATAGTGTATGGCCAGCTTTAGATTTGTTGGTTTTGTAACCCCTTACACATTGGTTCCCATTGTTATTGTTTGCAATGTGTATGATTTCTTTTGTGTTGTGTTGTGTAACTGCTTCCTGTGCACCCAAATCTGAGTCACAGGTTTCACGCTGATTTTATCAGTACAGTTGATGACAAGAACTTTGACTGCTGGATCTGCCAGTGGGTGGTGATGAGTACCATTGCTCAGGCTGCATAAAGGTTAGAAAATTCACTGGCACACACATTCCTGCTTGTATTAACTACGTTGGTGTATTTTCTTACTTTCTGGATTGGGAGGTTGCCTATCCCTCCATCACTGACCATTGTCTGTTACTGTGTGGAAGTGTGTGCGGTTTTGGGCTTATTCCGTTATTTATAATTAAATCACCAGTCACACTAAAATAGAATGTTTTGTAATTTGATGTTCTGGTTTTTAATGCCACTCAGTTATTTTTTATCTGCTGTATAATCAAAGCTTTTCATTAAATGGATAAACCATATTGACAACCTTACAGACTAACTGAATATTGTTTGTTAATTGCTTTTACGGAATTTTAATGTTCTGGATATATTGGCCCATTTAATAATCTCACTCGGGAATTTGCTTGTACCTATACACTAACCATCCCATTAAGCACTTTAGCAGACAGAAGGCAGGAAGAAAGCAGTTCGGGGAGATTGTCGCTCGACAGAAGAGTCGATTAGTCACCAGGAGGCTAAATCTCCCTGAATCTGCCCGTCTGCCCCTACCGTTTGTTCTTAATGGGATGGTTAGTGTAGAGAAGTAAAGAAGATACCTGGTGACCCTTTAGGCTTCAGGCACACAGGCAGATTTGTGGAGATTAGTTTTCCCGGCTAAAATGTAAAATCCGGCATCTTGGGGAGATTGTCGCCCCAATGAAGAGGAGATTTGTCGCTGGATCGACTAATCTCCCCGAATTTGCCTGTGTGCCTCTACCCTTACTGTTAACTTAAGAAGGGATCCTACATTGTTCCTTGCTTCTGATAATATATTACAGCAAGTTTGCTTTCACCCCAAGTTTCACCCAACTGGCCTTCTGGCTGCCTACTCACCTCTCACTCCTCTGAGTAGCCTAATAATGTTTCACATTCCCCTAGATAAGGGATCCCCAACCTTGTGATTGGCTATTTGGTAGCTTCTATGTGGACTGGAAACCTATAAGAGGCTCTGTTAATCAGTACACTTGGAGCAAAATCCAAGGGGTTGGTGAGCAACATATTGCTCATAAGCTGCTGATTGGGGATCACTGTTTTAGAGGAACTCAGCCTCTGCCCAAGGAGGCCCATATACTTGTCTTCCATCACTGTTCAGTTGGGCATTAGCCCACTGATGCATGCAGATGTTCATTTTGGGCTTTCTGTGCTTTGTGGTCTTTTTGTTTTTTGACAGAAAGAACATGTAGTTTCAAAAAGTCTGGCATAAAATGGACCCACACCTAAAGAGAACTCTGCAGCCTCTTCATACCATATATTCTAACCTAACTAAATTTGCCCCCTTGATTTGTTATGAAAGGTCTACAGGGGTGCCAAATAATGGCATTAGTCTGTTATTAAAAAAAAAAAATACACACCTTTATAAATAGTTTAATTAGCTGTTTGTAACATATTATTTCTGTTGTAAGAACAACAAAGCTTCATAAATACAGTATGTCATTAATTTTTCACCAGCTTTTGGCTTAAAATATTTTACACATCTTTATAAATATGGCCCTAGTTGTTCATAATAGCCTTTTGGTTTATATTTATAAATCTGTTACCTTACCATAGAAGTCTAAAGATTATATTCAGTCTTGTGCTGGTATTGTTCTCAGTCTCCAGCATTAGAGCCATTTACTGTCTGCTGTCTTAGCTATGGTTGCCCTAGATAAGGTTGCGCATAAGTGAAATTAATAATTACCTCCCTACAATCAATGTGTTATAGGGGTTCAGTCTGTCTAAAAGCAATGACTACGGACCAGGACTGATAAATATTCTCAGGCCTTCTATTTTGTCAGAACTTTTGGACCAGCCCCATTTGGCTGATTCAAATTTGCTTGTTTTAAAACCTAGCCAGACAAAGGGCTTTTTTTTCATGTATGACTGCAATAAATTGTGTAATATTTTGCGCACTATATGATTTACATGAGCTATGGCAATTTATTCAATATCTAATCAAAATTCAGTAGAGATACATCAGATCAACTATTTGGGATTCGGCTGAATCCTTCACGAAAGATGTGGCTGAATACGAACCAAATTCAAATCCTAATTTGCATATGCAGATTACAGAAGGTAAAGGTAAAAGTGGAAAAAACATTTTACTTTCTTGTTTTGTGACACAAAGTTAATTGATTTACCTTCCTGGCCCTAATTTACATATGAAAATTCGGATTTGGTTCTACCAGGCACGAGGATTTGGCCAAATCCTTCTGAAATCCTGAGCCGAATCCTGTATTCGGTGCATCCCTAAAATTCATTAATAAGGGATTAGATTTCTCTCATTTGATACTTCATTTGTCTGTATCCATGAACACTGTTGGAGCACAACATCCAGAATGCTTAAACCCTTGGTTATAAGTTGTAGTCTAACAACTTCTGGCAACCCAGGGTTAAGGAACTGGTCACTTAAGGAGAGTTATAGTCCTACAGGTAAAGCTGGCTGATAAAAGCTGCCGACAGACTGAGTTTTATCTGGCCAGTTAAAAATCCCCTTGCGGCCGCATTTGTTCGTTGCAGTCCTGCGATTAGACTGACCATATTGGCTGCATCATAATCTGATCAATGGGCTCTAGGGCCCACGATCGCATCAGTCCGATATTGCCCACCTCAAAGTTGGGTGTATTGGGGAGAGATCCGCTCGTTTGGCGACATCTGGGAGTGTATCTCTGGTGGATCCATTCAGGTAACTCCTATATTTGTATGAATTAAAGCAGTGCTGTCCATCTGTAGGCCACTTAGCTTTGTGCATCCCACAAGTGATAATTCTGGCCACCAGGCTGTTCAAGGCCTCCTAAGACTTTTATGAATGGAGAAAAGGTGACCGTTCTTGTAGGTGACAGTTGGTAGCTCAGTGGACCCTTTTTGAAGTTTTAGAAATTAAATATGCAAAAATATTTGCTAAAAGATAAGTGGGAGGAATGGAGAGGAGTTTCTTCCTCCCGTGGGAACCCTGAATGCTCTGTGTAATCTCAAGGGAACAGTCAGACCTCATGCGTTATTCCAGGATCCTCTCCTGGATCATTTGACGAAAGAAGAGGATCAATTATTTGTATCTTTAGTAATTATACTTACACTGGCAAAGTGGGTTCACACTAAACTATAGGCTGTTTATTTGTAAATACACACAGTAGTGTTTGTGGTTGTGAAACAAGTGTAGCAAAATTGTTTGGCGTGCCCTTGGGGCTAGTATCAATAGGGTTGTATCACTTGTTTTTCATGAACTTTGTTTGTTGACTCTTCCAGTTATAATAACACACTATCTGCTGTATTTCTGGGGTTGTTTCATCCAACACTTACTGTAGGTGAAGGTTGGAGTAGGTGGTCACTTACTGTAGGTGAAGGTTGGAGTAGGCGTTACACATTTTTTTCTGTAACACTTTGTATTGATGGATAATACATTTCCAGCTATTCCTGATTGACTTTGTGGGTGGCCCTTTAAAAGCTTATCACCTGGTTATTACATTCTAAATTGCCGTGGGTGGGTTGTACTGACCACAAACCCTGCAAATTACTGTAACTTTATTGAGAAACTGGAATTGGTTGGAACTGATTGAGAGGTTTCCCCACAGCCCACGCCCTCTCTTGATGTTAGTGGAAGAACAAGTCGCTGTGGATTAGTATGAGCTGATGAATATTAATTTACCTTGAAGCAGTGAAGCTAAGACTTTGCCGTTAGAATGTAGGACATGCTTCTGTTCTAGGAAAAGAAGGAAGTGGTTTCTGTGACTCTTTATCTCACACGGCTTCCTCTTGGCTCCACAGTCCTCTGCTATCTAGAGAACTGATACCTGGCTTTCCTTTCATGCATATAATGCTGGAATTTCTTGTTATTGAGGTTGCTAGTCAAGTTCTGCCTCCTACCAGTACT
>CM044433.1:148367634-148379887 GCA_024363595.1 Xenopus borealis | reverse complement strand
TTGCGTTTATGGGGAGCTTAAGTCTCCTTTCATGATATCACTGCGATATCAACATCAATTTAGAGGGGGTTTATATTGGGATGGGTGGGGGGCATGGTAAAGAAAAGAGAAAGGTAGAAGAGGAAAGAAAAATGTATCAGGTCCTAGCTAAGTAAAAGGTCGGGACATTTCTGTTCAGCATGGGGTTTCTCTAGATTGCAGGTTCACCAGGTGCTGGTCCCATTTATACTACTCCAGCTACAGCTACTTTAACAGTTTATTGGGGAAATGTAATACAATTCAAATGGGTGAAAAGTAGCATTTCACAATGTCGTTTAGACACTTATTACAGGTATTAATTTTATTTTATTTATTTTTTTTGCCACCAGTATTGATATCGACACTACAATCAAGTACAACACTTTATTTTTACAGAAAGAACATATCATTTAAACCATATTGAATTGCTTAAAATGTATTCTATGGGAGACAGCCTTAGCCTGTAAGATTCTGTACTTGTGCATTGCTGATAGGAATCAGCCCCCTATTATAATTTGCTTGTAGTATTCTGAAAGCTTCCAATGGTTTAGTTTTAACTTTCAAGTGTTACCATTTTAATTTTATACTCGTATTCACATATTCACTTTTTAAATATAATGGTGATGTCTGTAAAGTACACAGGCTCATAGGTGGTCACAATGAACTCATCTGTTTGGCCGTGGGATAAAATGATCAGATCTCAGTGGAGAGGATGGCCACCCTCCAATCCAAACCCTGTGGTTACATGTTCTTAGTCAACAATATTTTCATTTTTGTGTGAGTGACGACCCCTTGCCCTTGACTGAGCTAGTCGACGCTTAATGTGGATACCTGCGGTGGACAGTCATAAAAGAAGCCCCTTGACTGCTTTCTGGAACTCAGTGGAGAGTTTTTAACCCATTTTTACTGGAATTAATGTCAAATTAATGTAACCGTATGTATGCAGAGGGGGATGCATTTTCCTGCAGTAGCTTTTAACGTTTTAACCTCTAGGATTCAGCAGGGTGTACCTGTTAAGGCTCATGTAGCTAATGTTACACACCTTAAATTAATGTTTAGAATATAAGAAAACCAGACAGACTAGTTTTTCCATATCAAAATTTTTTCTGTTGCTTATCCTTTATCAGATACACATGTACTGCCTGGCTTTGACTTTGGTTTTCCATAACTAGTTCTGTATATGGAAATTGTAATAGCAGCCATAATATAATGTGCCAAAAAAATATTGTTTTTTACATGCAAGTAAAACATGTCACAGTGAACAAAATAAATAGAACCAATACTGAAGATGTACTCTATTCTTTGTCTTTATTAAGAGTTAATCAATGTTTTGTATTTATACTTGGTACACCTCCCTTCCTATCCCTGTTTTTGGGTGAGTGAAGATAATTAACCCCAGAAGTCCTAAAGGCTAGGGCCACATGGAGCCGAAACCAGCCCGTTGAAGTCTGCAGGTCAATTTCAGCCTCTTCCGTGGGTAGTCACTTCCTTTGTGTTTGCACCGGAGGCCACCACAATAGTACTGGGTGTCCTCTGGTGCAAAAGCACTCTGCAGAATCCCGGGCAAAATCAAAGTTTTGTGTTTCTTCGCTGTAATCTGCCGAGTACGTTCGTGTCGGAGCCTTCACAATGGTTTCAGATACAAACAGAAGAGGGAGGCTACTGCCGTAGAGGCCGAAACCAACCTGTGGATTCCAACTGGCTCTGTTTGGCTCTAGAATAATGACACTTGGAGGCTTATCTAGCTCTAGATTTTCGATGCTGAAATATACTGCATGTGCCTGCAACCAAGCCAATGCAATGGTTTCCAGGTGCAGGCAAAGAAGAAAGAGATCAACCCCTGTATGGTGTTGGTCTTTGGCAGGTGGTTTTTCTGTGCACTGGAAGATTTATTTATCCATTTTCTTGCAAGGCTCAGGAAGTAGGAAGGTGAAACTATATTTTTTGCTCTGGTTTTTAGAAGATGTTTTCAGTACCAGTCCTATTAATTTAAGTGTAGGATTTGTTATTCAGTAAAATGAGAGCAAATAGTAACAGAGAAGAGTGTCTTTTGGATTCTGATGGTATTACTGTCCCCCCAGTGTCTTCGGCACAGACTACCTGGTCTAGACAAGTAGTTGTGCATATGTCTTTCTCTGTCCCTTGGCTCAGGCCAGACGGGTAGAAGGCAGTTCGGGGAGATTGTCGCCAGGCGACATAATCTCCCCGAATCTCCCTGTCTGCCCCAGCCCTTAAGCTGGCCATAGACGCAACGATCCGATCGTACGAATCCTCGATTGTCGTGCCATGCCGATCGGTCGTTTGGTCGATCGGCCAGGTTAGAAAATTTCTGTCGGCTGGCGATAATATCTTTGCGTCTATTGCAGATCGTACGATTTTCAGTGGGAGACTGTCACTAGGTTTTTAATCGTACAACTTTCGTACGATCCTTGTCAGGGGCAGAACGTCGGCTGTCTGTGCTTTTTACTACTTTAGTTGATCTGAAGGTTAGTGACAGGTCGGGAGATGCAAAGATCCGATCGTTGGAATCATCTTACGATCGGATCTTTGCATCTATGGCCAGCTTTAGGCTAGTGGCAGACAAGCAGATTTGGGGAGATTTAGTCGCCTGGCTACTAAATCTCCCCGAATCTGCCTTCTGCCACTAGCCTCATAAAGTGATAACGCCAACATTTATCTGCCAGACGTTTGTTTATGGAGGTGACTCATGTTGCCTGCTCAGGTTCCGTGTTTGCTTCTGTTGACTCATAGATAACAACTGGAGAACATTTGTCTGCTACAGAGATGATGTAGTTAGTCAATGACATCAGAGGGAAATAGGCTTGGTTGTGTTCTGTGTATTTATTTTATCTGTCGACTTCTCTTAATAGTCCTCATTAATAATGAACTTGCATCACAGAATGTTATAATAATGTTAATTGCTTTTTATCATTGCTTAAAGGAGCAATATACATACTTGGCAATTCCGGTTTCTTTAAATATGATTTTCAAGATGGTCAGACTAGGGTTATCCCTATCAATGTGACAAACCTTCTTGTGTAATGGTTCAGTTATAGAGCAGTTGGCTCTGCTGGTGAAGACTGAGCATTTATGATCCACTTAGTAGGGCTACATCGAATCCAGGTTCAGATACAGCCGAATACTGATTGCCCACCCTTTTATTACTTTAAACCTCTGTACAACTAGTTGAGACAATGTTTTGTTCACTGGAGTTGCATATTTCTCTCACTTCTGCAAATTACAATTTTTATTTATTTTGGTATGTGAAATAATAGGTATTCAGCACACAGCTCTATTAGACTCTACACATCAACATCTGAAACAGGATTTGCAATCCTTCTTTTAAAATCCTAATAGTGATGGGGCTGTTGGGGGGGTCACAGAAAAGGCAAGGGAACTTTTATTAAAAAGATTATTTCACTTGAAAAAAGGTTCTTGGGATCCTGAAGCACTTCAATTTAATAAAACTGCAAGTTCTCTTGACCATTCTATGCTCCCATATCACTACTTTGTTGCATTTTTTTTTACCGGCTTGGATCTACCTGGTCTTACCTGCAATGGCTTTATCCACTACTAGGGTTGCCACCTGGCTGGTATTTTACTGGCCTGGCTGGTATTTTTGATGGCTGATCCCAATGTTACTAATAGGAAAAAAAAGATAAATATGTATATTTTTTTTAAGAAAAGGTGGCAACCCTATCCACAACCCAACCTTCTACCAACAACTACCATAGAACCAGAAGCTGCAGAACTATTGACCATAGGTGACATCAACAAGGTTGCCAGTGAGACAGATAATGCATGAACAGCATGGGCCCTTTAAAATGGCAGAATTACTAGTCGACCTTTGGTTTACTGTAGTTAGTTCAGTGTGTAACTTGGTCACACCTTGCCATTGCCCTGAACTGAAGTTTCTGTATGTCACTGAAATTGCATGATTGCAGCAAAATACCGCAGCAGGCATTTCAGGAGCACATGTTTGCCTCTGCCTCTATCCAATTGTTCTGCCCTCAGGCCTAATTGGGAGATTCTGTGTGGCTAGCTTTTTCAAGCTATATTTTATTTGGTATGGGTATTTTAGTTAGCATTTTTATTTAGACAGAATGGGGAAGTAGTTCACACAATAGGAACGAATGTACCTGGTCTCACCAAAGATATGACTACTATTACTCATCTGCCAGATGGGACCAAGTTCCTCTTCTGTTCTATTAGACATATGCTTTATTGTGTCTGTTAAAAAAACCAAATCACAATGAGGAATGACATCTAACCATATGATTACTGGGTATTTACTTCCTTTGAAAATAAATTAACAATTGTCCTATAGAAACAGAATTACAGTGGTTTTGTGTGAATGTTCCTGAGCCTACACAATACCTTAGATTTGAAAATAGTTCAAAGGAGGTTCTTTTTTTTGGTTTCTGGTCTTATTTTGGATTTCTGTGGGTAATATGGGGGTTCATTGAGAAGGGAGATCATAGTCCTAATTCAGTTTGCCTGTGGATTTTTGTCTGTGGTGGATCTTTGTGTGTCCAATAAAGCTTCAGTGTTTGGTCGGCATAACATGAAGTTATACATTGCTGGGTTATGTGAATGGAAAACAGGAACATTTGATCCCAAAAAGAATTTGTCACTAATACTGCATAGTCTAATGAATGGATTTAACCTGCCATAATACATTTAGGCCCAGCTCATATACATTTCCAGTTATAATTAGTGGCAGCATGATATGGGTTTCTGAAATTTGGCAAGTGCCTGATGAATACCATCAAAGGCTTGACATGCCCGTTAGAGTATATTTTACACTCTAAAGATATTTTCTGACAAGATTGCTGGAAATACCCAAGGTCACCTCTTTATTTAATATTTAGTCTTAAATGTAATTTAAATGTAATGTTTATGGCTGGGAAGCAAATGCATTATATGTCAACCCCTCTTTAAATTATTGCTAGTGGGAAATCATTTCAGAAGATTTTTCACCTCTGGTTTTATATTATACTGGATCATCTGATCACTTCTTTTGGTCAGTGGTCTGCTTACTATATCCATATATATCCAATTTATGCCCAGAAGTTTATGGGGAGATCCACCTCAGGTCTGGAAATAGGGGTTAAAGTGTTAGTATGTTGGTACCTTCATCCTTTGTCCTTTAATTCTGCCCATTTTTATAAATGAAATGCTTTGGTCTGTGAAGGAGATGGCGAGACGTGTTTAATAGGAAGTGCCTCTTTAGAATGTGAAGCTATGAGAGTAGAATTGTTGACTTGTATAAACTAACAGCATATCCCTCATCGTTGACATTCTGAAAACCTGTCAAACCTTATAGCTTTAAATAAACAGTGTCTTCAACAAGAGCTTTAACCATGTATAAGGTGAGTTATGCAAGACATTTGCTACAACTAAGTTATGCATATCTTCCAGACACAGATTACATTTCCACATTATAGTTACTCACTTTGAATATTACTGTAAGTGTGTTTTAGGCTTCCACGTCAAATGCGAAAAGACAAATATGTGCCACCCAGATTATTCCGTTTGCTTGCAATTAGAATAGCATAAATAATAGCATTACATCTGATGCCAGATGAATTCCCACTACTGAAGAAAAAGCACAATGAGAGAAGTTGTATTATGACATATAGGCCATTTGCCTACTGGTATTTTATACTGTTGTTTAGTTCAGGTGCTATCAAAGGTGGGCATACCTCCCAACATTTTGGAAGTAAAAAGAGGGACAAAAAAACGTATTTTGCCCACAGCACGGCAAAATTTTTGTGTTCACGCCCATTTTTGTGGCCACACACCCTAATTACCATGTTTATTTTACTAAATTTGACAGGTTATGAAAGTTTGAAAATATTTCTCCTTATCTAAACTGTTACAATTACTTATTTTCTTATCTCAAAAGTGTTACAAAGCATCTTATTTGCACCTGTTAGCTGTTCTGGGCTCTCTGCCAAAAGCCAATTAAGTTAAAATCTTTGTTTCTTTTTCTGGCTGTTCAGTGCAGAGAAAAGAGGGACTTTCCAGTACAAATGAGGGACAGAGGGTTGAGCTCTCAAAAGAGGGACTGTCCCTCCAAAAAAGGGAGGTATGGGTGGGTTTATACTGATTGGAAGCAATGTTGAACTGGAGTGCCAGGGGCTTACCATAATTCCATAGAACACAGGCCCACCCTGCAAAAATATTTTTCTGCTTCTCATCACTTACATTCCTTTTTTTACATTCTCTTTTATATCCCTCCTTCCATTCTCCTCTTTTCTTATAAAGAAATGGGGAATTGCCATGCTATAGTCATACAAGGCCAGCTAGTTGGGTGAGCATAAATTCCTTTTGTTTCTTGACCTAGTTCACTGTTGATTTGAAAAAATATTTTGGATCTGTTGTCACTGGCAGTGGAGCTTTACTTTCCAAGATTTGTTAATACTTAGTAGAATTGTCCTCCTTACCTGTGCAGGGATTCCCAAGCTTTTATTTGAACTGTGAGCCACATTCAAATGTAAAAAGAGTGTTGGGGAGCCCCTCCTTGGGGTTGCCAAATAAGTGATGTGATTGTCTATGTTGCAGTGCCATGTGGGCTGCCAGCATGTGAAGGTCCTGGTTGGGGTAGATTTGTATCTTTACACCTTCACAACAAGCCTGAAGCAAGGTATTTAAAAACAAGCACCTGTGTTGAAGCCACAGGGAGCAGCCACTCCCCTGGTTGGGGACCACAGCTGTACAATTTGCCTAGTGCATCTGACTGCCACATAGGCGCATAATAGAGTTCTTTGCTTTAAAAATAATTTATTGGTTTTAGCCAAAGAGTTAAATTTTTGTTTCATCAATCTATAGCATTTTGAAACAACAAAGGCTAGAGTCCTGCGTGGAAACCGTTTTTGAAACCAGGACCTGCACCAACATATTTTCCTGCTTGGAAACCCCAAGCTGACTTGTATTATGCACAACTCCATGACCTGCTGGCCACCATTAACAAGGAAGTGGTATTGATGCTAACTGGAAGTGACATAAACCGGTGGGTGGATCAGAAAACCATTACACCATAAGAATATAGTGTAAATGAGTAAAACTTGCTATAGATAAAACCCAACCTGCAAACCTGCATCTATACCCACATCCAAAAATCCTACCTGCAACCCTCAAGTTACCCTTTTTTTTTTGTTGGTAACCTACTGGTACCGGACCCCCTGCAGGACTCTCCATCAAAAGATCTATAAAATTCTAATTGAAATGAATGGGGGTTGGATTCTGAGCATTTTGCCGCTTGCATGCTGACTTGACAGTCTCCAGGGTGACCAATCTCTCTGAATCCTCCTGTGTGCAGTTGCCCATGTACTTTTGTACTCTAATGTTAATTTAAAGAGAGGATAGATGTTTATCAGCAGCTACACCTAGTGGGAGCATGAGAAGGGCCTCTGAAATTTGGTAAGTGGCTGTTAAGTACTTTTAAAGCTTGACATGCGTATTAAAGGTTATTTGGCACGCTAAAGACATTTTGTTACAAGAGTGCTAAGAGCTAATGGAAATAATCAAGGGGTTCTTTGCATCTTTTTGTTTTGAAGGGAAAATATAGACATAAATTGCAGCTTAAAATAGTGCCAATAGGTATGATTGTTGTATCAAACAGGCTGATGTGTTCTTTCCCCTTCGCTTCAGTATTATCCGTGGCATCTATCAGATTGTGTGGCATATAATACTAGTGCCCATAGTATTTTTCTTGTAGTGCATATCTCTATGGGCTAAGCAGGGTAAGTCAGTCAACTGCTTTCTCCTTAGTGCTGTGTGTGCAACCATCCGTGCCACACAATCGGCAGAATTATTCTGTTCTGTGCTAAACATGCAGATCTTTTTTTCTGCTGGGTATACATTAAATAAGGCAATAGGATGCAGGAAGAGGTGCACTTGGAATTTATTCATGGGAGCATATTGAACAAAGCATTCTTAATTGACCAGATGGTTGTGCTCAACTGTGCCAGTAACCCCTGCTGATATTTCCTGCAGTTCTCCAATGAAAACAGCAAAGATTGCTCTTATGGAGATCAGATCATTTCATATAATCGCTAAGGAGCCATCATGTTGTGTGGCCAAGTGATTGGAATACTTTGGATACTTTACCTGCTGCATGTGGCCACTTGTAATACCAGTGGAATTACAGAATGCAGATGAGCCCAAGGGCTGAATAATATCACAGAATATGCAGAGGAACTCTGATTTCCATTCCCTGGAGCTACATTATAAAATAAAACAATTGCATGATATGAGTCTGTAACAAACTCCATTTAGCTTGTGTTCTTTCTTGTACTTGGTAGGGAGAATGCATTCTTCATTGATATTGCATGGTTTGACAAAACATGGAATAAATCTTGTATATAAAACAGTCAAAGAGACCACTGATGTAACCTCCCTAAAGCTGGCCATACATGGAGAGAACTTTCCCTGAAATGTCTACCTTGGGGTGAGCAATATTGGACTGATCCGATCATCATACCGTTTGTGATACTGACAGTCAGGGTGGGGACTTCATAAACAAGTCGATTCAGTCCTAGCCCCAATAGGATTTTATTAGTCTACTTACTTGCCCAATTTTCATCCAGATATCGGTCGGGGTTGGCCTATCGAAAGGCTACATAAATGGATACATAAGGAGCCTAAATCTTCCTGTGTATGGCCACCATTGCTTACATTCTGTAAGACTTCAGACTAATGGTTGAACTCATTGGGTATGTGATATAGTTGCCATGGTATATGATACAGGTATATGTTTTGAAGTGCTCTAAGCTTCCTTTTTCTTTCTGGTTTTGTTAAAAGTTGATGCTTTGTTTTCCCTTACAAAGGAAACTGCTAGCCTTTCAGGGATTTACAAGTGTCAGATAACATTATTATTGGGGAATTATATAGATGCTGTCATCTTTTATTTCCGACCAAAGCAGGACACACAGGTTGTTATGCCAGGTGTATTGTGGGGATGCTAGAATTTTTTTTTTTACTGACTGGGATTAAAACTGCTAGCAGAAGTAACTATAGGTGGGAATGAAATATTGTGATTGTATTTACTTACCTTCAGGTATCAGTTCGTAATTAGAATTACAATGACTTTGGGTGCCTAATCTCTTGGCACTCAAAATTAAAAAAATACTTCTTGTCCTTGCTGCTGTGGTATTGGTGGGAACTTTGTAAGCTCAACTGAGGCAGATAATTATATAAATATATGTCAGTAAATGGTATATAAATGGTTTATAAATAAGTACCGGTATGGGACCTGGGGCTTCTTTCTATAATTTGGAGCTTCACACCTTAAGACTACTAGTATAAAATCATGTGAACATGAAATAAACCCAATAGGCTGGTTTTACTTCCAATAAGGATTAATTATATCTTCGTTTGGATCAAGTACAAGCTACTGTTTTATTATTACACAGAAAAAGGAAATCCATTTTAAAATTTTGGGAGATAATAAATAATATGGGAGACAGTCTTTCTGTAATTTGGAGCTTTCTGGGTAATGGGTTTCCGGATAATGGGTCCCATACCTGTACCTTATAACGAGATACTCCAAATCTGCTACTACATTAGCAACTATGGGTAATGCAGACTCTTTTTAAATGAACCCACTCACCCGGTATTTAGAACTTTTGTGCTCTGCCACATCATTTAATTCTCATCCTATCAAGAAGGCCTGTCTATTGATTGTTTCAGTCTCAGCAGTGACCGCTAATAAGAGGTGGTGCAGGGGAGACACACGGCTGCTGATTTTCAAATAACTAGAAGCCAAGTCACTGTGATTGTCTTAATATTATAGAAAGCGGTATGAGTCAGGGTAAGTAAACTCAGCTTTGTGTATTTTAGTCAGTCTCTAGGGAGAGTGCACGTAACCTTTGTGTACGAGTGTTTAACCGTGGTGTAGTCTGTACCAGAAGCAAGCTGTATTAAGGACCACTGCTTTGCTCCTCTTCTGCCAAAATAGGGTTCCTGTAAACCTTGATTAACCTAGAAATTAACGTTTTAAAGTTGAAACAGCAGTGATTGTCAAACCTGTCTAAAGATTTTTATTTAATATTGATGCTGCTTTTTTTTTATGTGCAACTTAATTTAAATAGCAAGGGTGGTAAGCGGCTGTATGAAACTTTGACAACATACTCTGAGTGAATGAAGCGCTTCTGTGCCTTTTAATACACTGCGCTGTGCGAATCCTCAAGCTACCGTCACCCCCATACCAGGTGATTGCTCAATGGTCCTCTCAGTGCCCATTGCCCATCACCATAGTGCAGTTGTGTCTGAAGAATTTGGTTCAGATGTCACTCGCATGCCAACGGCAAAAATTACGTCTGATAGACTTGTATAGCATCTGTTGTCCAGAATGCGCAGGACCTGGGGGGTTTCCAGATAAGGGGCTCTTTCCGTAATTTGTATCTTCATGTCTACTAAAAAATCATGTAAACATTATATAAGTCCAACAGGCTTCCAATAAGGATTAATGATATATTAGTTTGGGTCAAGTACAAGCTACTGTTTTATTATTACAGAGAAAACGTACAATTATTGCAAATCAGATGCACTTGGACTGGGCACAGCTTGCAAGAGTCAGACACAGTGCAGTTGTGCCCCTTCACTGAACACACCATGACATATGAATTCTGGGAAAAAATGGAAAAAGTCAACTGAAATTGCACTTTGCTCTATGTGTAACAGTAATTATGGTAAGTGAATGAGCCCATATAGCTTGGCTATAGGATGCTGGCCAACCCTACATATCACAGCCATGTCACCTATCATTTTATGAAAGATTCATGGCTTCTGATGCAAAGCTACCCTGCTTGTATGCATTTCCTTTTCATCATCATTTCTGAACAGAAGGTCCCACTGAGATTAAAAGTATAGTGTCTGCCTTTCAGCGATTGCTTTGCTTGTATGCACTAGTAATTGGAATTAATGCCTTGCTTCAGAGATTGTCTCATGTCCTTAGTGTTACCTTTTCTCCCTGCTGATAGATTGTTTCTTGGGTTTCTGAACACCCTTATTGTCATTTTATTTTCCTGCGACCACAAGCTGTAGCAAGTGACTTAGCCAGGATATCCGTATTTATGTTCAGATATGAATGATTGTTCTTCCTGACAGAGCAGGAAACTGCAAATAAGAAACTAACATTCTTCTCTTTTATTGGTTGGCTGCAATTACCCCATAATAATGAAAGGTTATATTTTCTGCCCTGTACATGTGCATCATAACTGGTTCTTGCCTACATGGAATGTTAACACCTGGTATCGATGGAGCCTTTTGATCCTGCTTCTTATTAAGCGGAATTCTCTTATAGCAGTAACACAGCAGATACCGTCCATTGCTTTATGTTCTCTGCCCTGCCCATGAGAATGAGACATTTCCCAGTATATGTCTTTTACGAATACAGATGTTCTTTTTATGTTCTCTTATGCTCTTTGCTTAAAAAAAATCTTTTTCGTCCAGAAGGATATTTTTTTTTTTAGGAAACAGTGGAGAAAGGAATGGTTATCCATTGTATATTGTGGTACTTGAAACTAGCCCAAACAGCAAAGAGCCAAAGCATATCTCCCAACTGTCCTGTTTTGAGAGGGACAGTCCTTCTTTTGACAACTCAAACCACAGTCCCTCATTTGTAGTGGAAAATCCCTATTTATATGCACTGAACTGCCAAAAAAGATACAATGTTTCTAACTTAATTGACTATTGGCAGAGAGAGCAGATACTTAAGATACATTTGTAACCGTTTTAGATAAGATAAGAAGTTAGACTCACTCAGTAAAATGGGCATGGTAATTTGGTGGTGTGGCTGCAAAAATGGCCAAACAAAATTCACAGCGTATAGCGCTGCAAATCTTTTTGTCCTTCTTTCCGTTTCAAGAATGTTGGAAGGTATGCCAAAGTAGTGTAGAAAATGAGGGATTCTGTTCCAAGTACTGTGGCTGACAAAATAAAGAAACTTATGAAATGGATATATTGATGATATACATCCAGGTTATAGATGAGCGGAATAAGTAGTGCAATAAGTAGTTAAAAATGCACTTTGTGTATTGGATTCATTGTTTTCATTGGTCTGCATTGTTTATAGTGCCAAGTGTTATTGAAAGTGCCTTTATTTTAAAACGGTTAACTGATGTTTACAGCATCAGAGGGAGGAGGACGTGGTTAATCAAATTGCCCCTCCTAGTTAAAATAGGCAGTATACCACCCCCTTGTTCAGCACAAGCCCTATTCATGAAAA
>CM044433.1:148354418-148365464 GCA_024363595.1 Xenopus borealis | reverse complement strand
CCCGTCTGGACTAGCCCTTAAAGTAGGTGACTATTTTAGAATTTTTGTCATGGAGACAAGTTTTAGTTGTATGTAAACCAGCTGTCCTGCCAAACAGAGCCACACAGGGGCTACCAAATAGCAAATCACAGCCCTTATTTTGCACCACCAGTTTATTTTATGCTTGTGCTACTCAATAACTCTTTTTATATTTAAGTGTAGGGACACATAGGCAGATTCCAGGCGATTTGGTCGCCTGGCGACTAATCGGCTCTTCTTCTGGGCGACAGTCTCCCTGAACTGCTTTCCTGTGCCATACTGCCTGCTTGAATGAAAAGTTGCCAAAGTTACTTCCATTTGATTAAAAATCATGAAGGCAGCTCCATTAAACTCCAATTACCAATCTACTGTTTGATCAATGGAGAACTGAATAGATATGGTAGGAACTGGTGGTTTGACCTGATTTGTGGTGATGTTCAAAGCAAATGTAGAAGGACTAATAAATACACAAAACTGGTAATTGGAAAAAAATTGATCATCTGAGTCCAAGCATTCCACCCTGCAGATGGTATGTTTGCTGCCTTGCATAATTATAAAAGCAGCTACGGGAGTTTGGATGCTAGATTGCAATTAGATACACAACTCGAAGGTTTCAGTCATAACTCACCAAGGGAGAATTTAGACTTCCATGATACCCATCTGTATGGGGGGATTTGTATTGCAGATGGAGTGGAACCTTCCATGGAAATGCAAAACTTGTGCTTGACATGATATGTAATGGGTTGCTGGTAGACTTAAAGTCACGCAACTCCTTATTTCACCTGGCTTGTGTCTAAATTGAAAAGATACCTGAACAATTGAAATATTCCACGTTAAGCACCTATAATTTAAGCTCTGTTAGACCAAGGCACTCATCACTGTTGGATAGCTTTGTGTGCTTGATAATATACATGTTCTTCCTCTCTAAAGGTGGCCATACACGCAGAGAACCGCTCGTTTGGCGACGTTGCCAAACGAGCGGATCTCTCCCCGATATACCCACCTTGAGGTGGGCGATATCGGGCTGATCTGATCGTGGGCCCTATGGCCCAACGATCGAATCAGAATGGCACAGATATGGGCGGTCGGATCGCGGGAACGCATCAACGAACAGATGCGGCCATGATCCGACTGGATTTTTAATCCTACCCGATCGACATCTGGCCGACTTTCAGCCAGATATCGATCGGTGAAGCCCGTCGGAGGGCCCCCCACATGGGCCGATAAGCTGCCGACACAGTCTGTCGGCAGCTTTTATTGGCCCGTGTATGGCCACCTTAAGGCTGATTGCACGTTTGATGGTGTTCACTTCCTGAAAAGCACCTGAATCGGCTTAAATTGATGAAAAGCACTAATATTGCTGCTTTTCAACTTGAAGATTCTTGATGGGACATAGTCCATTGTTTTTAGATTATTGGTCATAATGGTGAATTGAATTATATGATTTCAGTTGAATGGGATTGTTGTTTATTACTGGGATGTATTTGAAACTTTGTGGTCAATACCTACATTGCTGGTGGCAATAAAATTGATTGGGCTTTTAAACTTTGGTTTTCTTAAAGGACATGTTTCTTATCTGACTCTTTGTAGATGTGCATGTATGTATGGTGGTCGTACATGACCATGTCCTGCTAGTCACCAAAAGAACAAACTTTACGAGTATTTAAATTCCTGGAACAGCAGGAAGTGAAGAGATGCAACTTCGTTCTATCTTTCAAATTAGTGTTTAGCATAGGAATGCTCTATTATAGGATTTTAGTAGAATCCATACATTGTTTAATGATTTCTAAAGCAATGCTTGGCAGTGGCTTATCAAGAGTTCTCAGCTGCTCGTATCATGTAACACATAATAGTATTATGGCTGGTGATGTGTCTAAGGAAGTGAAAGTAAAGATGACTAAACAGTAAAAGAGCCACTCTAATATTCTCATATTCCACCCATATATGTGGCTTTCATGTTGTGAGGAACGCAGGAAACTCTGTGGTGTAGATATGTGCTAGATAGAATATTATTGTTTTGATTCATTGAAGATGGAATTACTCTAACTTTAAAAACGATGTTGGTTCCTATAAATACTCAGCCAGGGCTCTGGGAACCAGTAAAGGCCAGCACCAAGTCTGTGGAACACTGAGAACAACTAAAGCAGTTACATTTTTTTAGTTGCCTGTTGTTACCTTTAACAGTACAGGTATGGGATCTGGAAACCCATTATCCAGAAAGCCCTGAATTACAGGATGGCCATCTCCCATTATCCAAATAAGGAAAATCTTTAAGAAATGTCTCCTTTTCCTCTGTCATAATAAAATTAAACTTTGTACTTGATCCAAACTAAGATACAACTAATCATTATTTTAGTCAAAAGAATTGTATTGGGTTTATTAATTTTTTAATTATTTTCTAGCAGACTTAAGGTGCGAAGATCCAAATTGCGAAAAGATCCATTATCTGGAAAACCGTAGGTCCCAAGCATTCTGGATAACAGGTCCCATACCTGTATAATAAATGTATCCACGTGTAGACGAAAATGTAAAAGGGTGTTTTCTCCCTGTAACATAGTACACATTTTTCCCATAGGATCGGAAGTTCATTATTTACTTTCATTCACTTGGGAATTCTCATCAGAGAGTAAAATAAAATTCTAATTATTTATCATAAGTTGATAGCACATTTGGGCTTCACAGTGAATGACTCTGGTGTTTAAATGTACAAATGGATGGCTATCTGCCATAATGCCTTTAGGCCAAATACATATTTATGTATGAATTTATTTATAACATTGTATGTTATAGAATGTCCTATTCTTAGCAGCTTTACATTGTTCTTAGTTTTTATTTGTCATTGTTTTTTCTTCCTTGTTTTAAATGGGGTCACTGCCCCCTGCAGCCAAAAAACTGTTGCTTTGTGAGGCTACAATTTAATTCTTTTATGTAGTTGTTTTTCTTTCCTTTTTGGCCACCTTTTAATCATTTATAAATTCAAATCACTACCAGGTTGCTGGAATAAATTGGACCCTAGCAACCAGATAGCTTTAAAAAATCCCTTGCAAATATTAAAGACTGCTTACAGATTGTCTTAGTATTTTCTACATCACACTGAAATGTAACTTAAAGGTGAACTACCCTTCTAAGAAGGCGACTATGTATTTTTGTTAGCTATGATTTTTGGAATGCTGTTCTGAATTCAGTTCTGTGTCTGAATTCTGGGCTTGTAATTAAATAACTGGTTGCTGTTCCAGGACACCATTTTTATATATTTGTTTTGTTACTTAGGTGATATCACCCAGAAGGGTTATGAGAAAAAAAGAGCAAAACTATTGGGTCCATACATCCCTCAAAAACAAGGTAAGCTTTTGTCCTTATTTTCAATATACTCATTTTTGGGCATAAACAGTGTTTTATTTGTATAAGGTTACCAGAATTACAAACTTTCATTGTATATTGTAGGTATCTAGGGCTACTGCCTTTTACAAAAAGAAAAAAAACATTTTTTTTTACTAGCCTGCGGAGGTGGTGGTGCTGCATTTTAAAGAGATGATGTTATTGACAGTTCAGGGTTGATTATGAGAGATCGGGGAAGAGAAAAGGTAAGGGGCAGATCAGGGCTTAAATGGGTGGGTCAGGGGCCATTTAGGGGTATTCTAAATTTACCGGCTTCTACATACTGGTCTGGTATCAAGTCTATAGGTAATCAAGACATATGTAATAAAAGGCACAGACTGCTTAGGTCAGGGTCCGCAACCGCCAGGCCGCAGTCAGTCCTGGACTGGGCCGCAAGCCTAGTGCTGAATTAACGAGGCGTGTCACATTGGATGCGGCGCGCCTAATTGGATGGAGGTTCGCTGAATTGGATGGTGGTGCACTGAGTTGGACGCCGGAGTGCCAGAATCCCAATCCCCGGGCCTTAAAAGGTTAGAGACCCCTGGCCTAGGTGCTATTACATCTAGTAGAATGTTTGTGTTTAAAGGAGCAGTAATAAAAATGTGTTTGTACCTAACGAAAAAAAAAACACCAAGACACATTTACCTTTAAATTCGCAAGTCTTTATTAAGAAATAACTGCAGCAATACTGCAATTCTGCTCAGTGTTGGACTGGCCCACAGGGATACCAGGAAAACTCCCGGTGGGCCCAGGTGTAAGTAAGCCCTTCTGCTTCTAACAATTTGGCCTATTTCATGTTCCTTCCCTATTTCTTTATGTAGAAAAAGAGTATAGTAAGTAGATCTAAAATAATAGGAGAATAAAGAGGTTAAATGAGGAGAGAAGCAATAATAGTTTGGAAAGTTGGTCCCCTGGTCTAAGGTTTTCTGGTGGACCCCTGTCATCCCAGTCCGACACTGCTTCTGCTCCTCTTCAGAAAAGGCAACAGGGCCACGTTCCATCATGCGGCTCTTGCTTTCTCCTCCCTGCCTTCTATAGGAGATCGCCAGGGAGGAGAAATTGAGTGCCGCACGATGGATCGCGCCCTGTCGCCTTTTCTGAAGAGGAGCAGAAGTGCAGTATTGGTGCAGTTATTTCTTGATGAAGACTTGCGAATTTAACGTTAAATGTGTCTCGGTGTTTTTTGTTCGTTAGGTACAAACACATTTTTTATTACTGGTCCTTTAAACGCAAACCTTCTACTAGATGTAATCAGTTTTAGCATCTAGGCCAGGGGTCCCCAACTTTTTTTGGCCCGGGGATTGGGGTTCTGGCGCGCCGGCGACCAGAAGTGGAGTATCAGTAAATTATTTCTTAATAAAGACTTTAGGATATAAAGTAAAATGCGTATTGGTGGTTTTTTTTCGTTAGGTACAAAAAAAAAATGTTTTTTAAATTTTTTTTACTGGTCCTGTGGGGGTTGCAGGCCAGTAAATGCTGGATTGCATGTTGAATATGAATTGGTTTTATATTGTGCTGTAAATTCAGTTACTGGAGGTCACTTGAGGTAAAAGACAAAAGTTTATTTGACATGAGCTCCGTAGATGCTGAACTTGTAAAGTCAGAACTCTGAACAAAGAGATCACAGGGTTATTATAAAAAGGGTGTTACCAGTGGGAGTGCATAGCTATATCTCTCTACAGCACAGGCAAACAACTGCTCTTACAGCCACACAGGTGGCTTTGTCCTCAAGGCCAGGGTGCTAGTGACCAAGGCTAGCTTGAGCATAGAATTAATTCAAGTTAGGGGGGCTCTCAGGGGGAATCTGCATATACAGAATTGTATTTTCTCTCAATATGATACACATGGAAGGCTGTCAGGAGGGCAATCAAAAATAAACTAATATTTATGTAAAAAGTATTTATATGTATTTTTATCCTATCAACTTTTGTATTGTGCTTGGTTATGAAAATGACATTTTGTCTCTGGTGTTTTGATTCAATTTTGTATTTAGGTTGTTCTCTCACAAGTACGGTCATGCTTTGCAGGTACATTTGAACGCTATGTTGTGATTCACGTAATAAGATCACTCATTGCCTTGTTAGTGTGATTGCCAGGCATTGCCTCACTAGTAATTAAGCATATAAAGCCTAAAAGCACTTTGGAAAGCACTTTCTTACTTAACATCTGAAGATATAAAAACACAATTGCTCTTGAACCGATCACAGAGAGGTATATATATATTTTTTTTTTTCTAGCAGAGAGAAAAAGATTTAGTTTTCATAATTAAAGTTAACTCATCAGCCATAAGACAAAGCTCTCTGAAGAAAGTATGGTGTAACCCCTGTTAAATTTGCATTTCTGAAGGTTTCATATTTCGATTATTCATTTAACAAATTTCTAGCTCAAAATTGCTTTTTCTTCCTTGATGCTTTTGCTAGTACATTGACACCTTTGTAGTGAGATATAGTGTAACCGTATATAGTTTAACGTTTTTAAATCCACAAGGAGAAGAGGGGAAAAAAGTTGCACAAGCTGGGCAGTATGGAAATTATGTGGGATTAGGCAGGTTCAATAAAATGGTGATAGTTTATAGTTTCTCATGAGAAAGAAAAGTGTCTTGGAAGATTGAAAGTAATGCTGATTTCTTGAAAATTCCTACATAAAACTTACTAGTCCTGCCCATCTGTTTATTAATTTTTCAGTGTTGGAGTTTGTTGGGACACCAATTACTCTTTATTATAAAGACCCCTATACATGGGTTGATAAAAGTTGCTGACAGACTGAGTTGGCAGCTTATTGGCCCGTGTGTGGGGCCATCTAACAGACTTACCTGATCGAGATCTGGCCGGAAGTTGGCCAGAACTCGATCGGACAGGTTAAACAAATCCCGTCGGATTGTGGCCGCATCTGTGTGTTGATGCGGTCCTGCAATCCGACTGCCCGTATCTCCTTAATTTCCTAGGGCCCCACGATCGAATCAGCCGGATATCGCCCACCTGAATGTGGGCATATCGGGGGCAAAGTCAGCAAACGAGTGGATTTCCCTGTGTATGGCCAGCCCTCATACTGAACACATTAGTGCCCCTCTCTGATTATTTTATAGGGAAATACATATGGTAATATTAAGACAGTAAGAGTAGAAGGTAGTCTGAGGTCTATCAAGACCAGTCCTTCTATGGTTTAGCGTGATGACACATGAGGAGATTATGCACCCTACAAACAATCTTCTCCAAACACTTTCCCATCAGCTAACATGCTATTTGCTACTGGGAAAGCATACGCAATGTGAAGGTGCTACTTCGGAGAGTAGTCATGCAGCGTAGGTTCCCCATGTTGGCCACTGGGAAAATCAATTAAACACCTGCATAGAAACGATTAATGGTGGGGTTCCTCATCTCCTCATGTATAATCACCCTGACATATGCATCCAGAGGATTTCTGAAAATTAGTGATTATGGGGTGCATTATGTTTGATACTTTGCAGTAGATAACATTTGCGGAAATTGTTTGATGACTTTTGCAACAATTATTAGATGAGTTCCTAACTAATTGGACTCATTGGTTTTACCCTTACAGAAAGCTAAAAAAAAAAAGCAGAATTGGTGTTTCAATAGATGATGAACCTAAAAAGAAGTGGCCTAAAGTCCCACTGTGACCAGGAAAAAAAAATGGTACTTTGAAGCAGACAGGCTGACTGTTTTCTGCAAAAAATGCACTCGGTTTCCTCTGTTGCAGGAAAACCCCATTGTGTTAAAGTTTTGCCAACTCCCAGCCTGCTTAGCACAAACCGCATATTGCAGTCTTGTCATGTGCATCGCTTCACTGAACTCATGGGAATCTCTGGCCGGAGTCCAGCTCTCTCTATAAAGTGGGATCCGCATCAGTATTTGTTTCTCATAGCTAGAAATCCCCAGCACTCACTCATACAATTTGCCATGTACTGAAAAGGGCTTTCTAATGGCCAGTTAGTTACTGGAAAAAATTGTTGTTTTCTACAGGCCCCTTGCTTATCAAACCAAAGGCAGACCCATATATGATAGGTCTTTTTGTTGAAAACATATTGTTTGTTTTTGCCATTCTTTTCAAATTTTTTTTTTATAGTATGGCAGCTCCACACCTATCCTAGCTCCTAACTTTAGTTGTCTCTTCTGTCTGTCTGTTCCGGAAATCGCCGCGCTGCGTGTGGATTAGCGCTGGCGCTTTTTCATTTTAAAAGGCGGCAGACAGTGAGAAGGCAGTTCGGGGAGATTGTCGCCTGCGATTAATCGCCAGGCGACAGAATCTCCCCGAATCTCCCTGAATCTCCCTGTCTGTCCCAGCCCTTAGGTTAGAGTTTCCTTAATTATGTTTCACTGTATTTCTTAAGCCTCTCTTTGTAAGCAGTCGATCTGGCTTTGTTTCCTCCCTAAACGCGAGGGTTAATTACAGCAGAAGGCTACACACGTCCAAGGATTGACTAATAGACATGAGCTTCTTCCTTGGTTTTGTTGCTGTGACATGGGTTTTTTGGTGGGGACCTTTTACTCTGTTTTATGTGAGTTTAGTAGGCAACCTTCCCTAACTAAAATTAGAGCTGTAATTGCACATCCACAATGTGATAATCACTTGATAGCTTTAAATCTCCCTAAATCTCTTTCTGTAAACACTTTAACTAATACGGTCTTATTCCCTGGTGAGTACTCTTCCTTGACTTACAATAGAATTGTGTCTATATTTAGGTCTTGAAGAGCAATTACTGGTCTGAGCAAAACTAGTTGAGAGGGGTCATCAAATTGAATGTATTTATTCGGCAGGGAATGCGACAATAGAGGAACTTCTATGTCCTCTGCTACATATAGACATGCACCTTGGTTGTTCTGTGGAGGTGGCCATCTCTAAATCTTCATCCATACTACACGGATTGATCAGTGGGAAGCTGGATAATGGAACAATTTACATATTGAACTTATTGTACCAGCCTGTCAATAGCAGCAATGATCCAGGACTTCAAACTTGTCACAGGGGGTCACCATCTTGGAAAGAGTCTGTGACACTCACATGCTCAGTGGGCTCTGAGCAGCTGTTGAGAAGCTAAGCTTAGGGGTTGTCACAAATTATCAAGCAGAAAATGAGGTTGGTCTGTAATATAAGCTGATGCTACAGGGCTGATTATTACATTCTGATGTTAGTTGCACTGGTTTCTGTGCTGCTGTGTAGTAATTATCTGTATTAATGACTAATCAGCCTTATACTGTGACATTTCTATTCTATGAGTACTGTATATTGTGAGTGGTCCCTAAGCTCAGTAAGTGACAGCAGCACAGAGAACGTCAGCAGAAAAGAAGATGAGGAGCTGTTGGGTCATCTTTGGAGACACAGATCTTTACTGCTAAGGGCTCTTCCAGACGAGGAGATTGCAGGGAGATTTTTTGCCTGCGACAAATCGCTGCGTTTTTCGAAAATCGTGCGAAAATGCATTTGCAAGCGTTTTTCAAAAGCGCCACGTGTGAATAGGCGCACGCGACTTGACACTTTAGCGGGCGCAAGACCGAGGGAAGAGATTCGGGGAGATTTGTTGCCCCAAAAACGCAGCGATTTGTCGCAGGCAACAGATCTCCCTGCAATCTCCTTGTCTGGAAGAGCCCTAAAGGGCTGTGGTTGCCTTGGGCTGGTACAAAAGACCACAACATAATGTACACCAGTTGTAGCTGCTTCTTTAGTTAAAGGGAAACTGTCATGGGAAATGTTTTTTTGAAAATGCATCCGTTAATAGTGCTGCTCCAGCAGAATTAAACACTAAAATCAAACTGAAGAGCAAACAGATTTTTTTATATTTCATTTTGAAATCTGACATTTTGTCAATTTCCCAGCTAGCCCTAGTCATGTGCTCTGATAAACTTCAATCACTGTGTACTGCTGTACTGCAAGTTGGAGTGATATCACCCCCCCAGCAGCCTAACAAAAGAACAAAGGGAAGGTAACCAGATAACAGCTCCCTAACACAAGATAACAGCTGCTGGTAGATCTAAGAACAGCACTCAATAGTAAAACCCAGGTGCCTCTGCGTAATATTCAGTTACATTGAGAAGGAAAAACAACAGCTTGCCAGAAAGCAGTTCCCTCCTAAAGTGCTGGCACAAGTCACATGACCAGAGGCAGCTGGGAAATTGACAAAATGTCTAGCCCCATGTCAGATTTCAAAATCAAATATAAAAAAAAAAATCTGTTTGCTCTTGTGAGAAATGGATTTCAGTGCAGAAGTCTACTGGAGCAGCACTAATAATTGATGTGTTTTGAAAAAAACATATTTTCCCATGACAGTATCCCTTTCAGCTTTAGTTCTCATTTAATATCATTAATATAATGAATCAATGCACTGGCACATTAGTGGCAGTTCTGTAATAGCCAGTCTGTTTCTCTGCAAGGCTGATGGAAAAAGAATCAGTTGGGCCTCTGACTCTAGTAGTAGAGCTGAGTAGTCTCCCTGGGAATATTAAACAGGTCATAGAACTGTGCTGGGGAGTGAGAGTATGTTTTGGATCAATAGAGAGGGAATACGTAGTCTTTGGGGGGCAAAAACCTGACCTTTATGGGAAAAATTATTTTGATGAATCTTGGGATGCTGGAGTAGACTTGTGAGGATTGGCAGACACGGTCTAATTGATACAACATTTCCATAAGTTTGCTAGTATAAAGGCTATTCCCGTTCAGCAGAAGGAGGCAGAACTAGAACTTGGCTGAGCTTTTATACTTTGGAGAGCTTTTTCTCCTCGTTGTGAACCTCCCGCAGGGAGTGAGGTAAGGGGCAGTTAACCCTGAGAATGGGTTTTCTATTTCTGAAGAAAACATCTGTAGAGTTAGTGTTCCCTTGACACTGCTCAAAGTTTTTTTAATTAAGGGGAAAAAAAGCAAGTAAAAAGGATGATTTGGGTCAGATCCAAGCCTATGTAAGTATGGCTGTGGAGAAATGATATATGTCCTTTATAGAAGCAATGTCTTTAGTTCTCATTTATACCAATAGTATGAGATGTGCTGTATGTTCCAATGCTACATGATAGGGTGTAACTGGCTGAGGCTCTTGTCTTGTACACGAAAATAAACAGATAAATGGCTAGGCAGGCTTGGACAGCCATACACAACTCAGCAGCATTCAAGGGAAAGTAAGAATCCTACACCACTGTCATGCATATAAAATACAAACTGGTTAATGTTTGTTAAAGCTTACTTAGGGTTTGTAAATTATAAAACAGCTATGGGACCTGTAATCCAGAATGCTTTGGACCTGGGGTTTTCCTGATAAGGGATCTTTCTATAATATCGATCTCCAAACTATGACTATTAATTTTTTAAACGTTAAATAAGCCCAAAAGGACCATTTTGACTCCAATATTATTTATTTTAATCTTCATTTAGAAAGTACAAACTACTGTTTTATTATTGCAGAGAAAATGGTGAAATGAAGGTAACCTTTCCTTAATGTGGCTCTTTCTGGATAACAAGTTTCCTGATAACATATCCAATTACTGTATGTGGATTTTGGTTCAATTAAATGCACAACCTGGTATTATATAGCTGTCTTGATGCCCTGAAACCTGTAGCAAATTAGAAAATCTACCAGAAGTGGAACTAATAGCACCCTACAGGTCTCTGGACCATAGGTTATGAACCTGCCAAGGAATTGGCACTGAA
>CM044433.1:148318623-148333138 GCA_024363595.1 Xenopus borealis | reverse complement strand
TTTTTTTTACAGAAGGAGAAAACCTTAATGAATATGCTCTTGGTCTCTAATGAGTACTCTCTCCTGCAGAGAATGTCTCTTCCCCATTCTAAAATAAACATAAACAACAACCCAATAACCAATACAAAAGCTAAAACCGTTGGTCACCTTTAAATTACTTTTTGTATGAAGAAGAGCATGATATTCTGAGACAATTTGCAATTGGATTTCATATTTTACCATTGAGCTTTTTATTCTGCAGTTTTCGTTTGCAATTTCAACAATCTGGTTTCTAGGGTCCATAGCAACCATGAATTGATTTGAATAAGAAACTGGAATATGAATAGGAGAGGCCTGGATTGAAATGTAGTAATTACAATAAAAATACATTTATAGCCTTACACAGTGGCAGGGGAGCAGGGGGTGCAATTGGGCCAGGGTCCGCCTCCCCTCAGGGCCCCCAGCAGCTCACGCACTGCAGATTTCAGGCCGCAGAGGCCGATTTCCGGCTGCAGCGGCCGACTTCCAGCAGATAATCTTAAACGGAGGCGGATGGGGGGGCGACTGCATGTTATATACTGCCCTTACAGATTGTTTTTTAGATGGGGGTCAGTGAGCCCCATTTGAAAGCTTGAAAGAATCAGAAGAAGAAAGCTAATAATTAAAAAACTATAAAAAAAACAATGTAGACCAAATGAAAAGCTGCTTTGGATTGGCCGTTCTATAACATAGTAAAAGTTAAATAAAAGATTAATCACCCCTTAATAAGGGCTCTACCAAAAAGAGCTTACAATCTTAAACAGAGCTTGCACTTTATATCCATCCTGCTTCATTTATAGCAAGTTCTTTTTCTTTGTAGGACCGCCTCTGCACACATGCATTAGAACCCTCATTCAATAAGACTAACCATGGGAAATATAACCTACTCATTCCACGTACAAAGCATTTGTATTGGTGTGTTTTGCTTTGGGTTTTGCTTGATGCTTACTGTATTTCATATGGCTCTTTCATTTCAGGTGTTGATCCAGCACTACAGAAAGAAAATCGAAACCAAACAACTGGATCGCCCGCTGCTCCTACGCAATCTTCCTCTAAATACCATCGAGCCCGATCCGGAGGAGCTAGAGATGAGCGTTACAGATCAGGTAAGAACGGAAATTGTGGTTGTTAACCATAGCCACATCCTTGCATAGCTAACAACGTTTCTTATATAACTAACCAAATCTTAATTTCCTCCAGAAATGATGTTGTCTCTCATTCCTTGTATTGATTTCTTTTGTTTTTTTCTTCTTTTTTCTGTTGCTTATGTCTGTATCCTTATATTTTTCAACACTGCTGGATATATTACGTCTTTCTAATTGTTTAGCGTTGCTTTAAATAACTATTGGTATAGACAGTGCATTTGTAGTAGAGAATATTAGTTGCAACGCCCACCTGTAAATTTATTGACTTATGGGTATTCTAAAGCCCCATAGTGACATAGTGCTATAAATTGTCCAACTTATTATATAGCAGCTAATCACAGTGAGCCTAGCTGGAACATTTCTAGGGCAGTGATTTTCAACCTTGTGCCTCCAGCTGTTAAGGAACTACAAGTCCCACAATGCAATGAAGGAGTCTGACAGCCACAGTCAGGCAAATGCATTGTGGGACTTGTAGTTTCTTAACAGCTGGAGGCACAAGGTTGAAAATCACTGTTCTAGGGGACCATTCAGCCTCCCCTTTTCCTCAGTCCACAGCTACTCATGTCCATACAGTTCTTTTTTTGTTCTAAGGCCTTATTGGATGACTGTATTATTCCAAATGGCAGTGGCCTTGAAGTGAACAACTGTTGGTAAAGCAACTACATTTAATTTAGATTAAAGCTTACATTTCATATTTTTATACCATTGATTCACTTCCTACTCACAGACATTACACTCTATTGAATCGGTTTCTTCTGTGACTTGGGTATAACTTGGCCAGACATACCAGGAAATCTGATAACAATTCAAGCACAGCATAAAATTCAGTGTATTATAAAGGCATTGATATTCTGGCTGAGCCAATTAAAATGCTAGCATAATTTTGCCCGTTAAGTTCCAATACCAAACATGGCCTTCCATTGCACTTTGGCAGAGTTGCAAGAGAAGGGGAATCCTGGAGGGACTTTCAGTGTGTTAGTTTGTCTTCCCAAGGGTCAAACTGTAAGGTTAAAGTGGACCCTTCACCCGGACACATAAATCTTTATAATAAAAGTCCCTTTCAAATTAAACATGAAATCCAATTTAAAATTTTTATTAAAGCATTCATAGCTGTTTTAAGCTCATTTTAAAATCTCAGCTGTCAATCAAATATTGTCGGCCACTCCTCTATGCCTTAGGCATAGAGGCGGGGCAGATAATTACTTTCACTTTCCATTCAGCACTTCCTAGATGTCACTGCTCCCCACACATTCCCCCAGTTCTCTTAACCATTTAATTGTGTAGCCAGGACATGGGGATAGACATTGGGTCCCCCATTCTGGTGCACAAACAAGATTCTGAGATGATGCAAGGCTTGTCTTAATAACAGTGTCCACAAAATGGCTCCTGCCTGCTTGCTATAATTATGAATTCCCAGACTGAAGAAAACAGGATTCAAATCATTTATATAGTGTAATTAATGTTCATTTTGCTTGACTAATGTGATAAAATAGGATTTTGGGGTGACGGGTCCAGATAGGAAGATTCAGGGAGATTTGTCGCCTGGTGACTAATCGCCTCTTCTTTGGGGTGACAAATCTCCCTGAATCTTCCAGTCTGGCCTTACCCTAATGGGAGTGAGCTCTAACAGACATAGGTCCTCTGACCATGGAAAGTGACACAGTAGCCCAATGACCCAATACTTGTGAAGATGAGGTAAGTTTAAGATGAACTTTACTTGGCAATTAAATCCACCATATCTACACCATCTGTGTTATCTTCTGATTGGCTTTGGTCCCTCCTATGTAAGTACAGAAAGTGACTGCAGCTAAACTTTTAAAGCTACATAGCTACAGTTAAATCACTGCATAACAGTATCCCTTTAAGTGACTTCTTTTAAAACTGACTACCCCATGTAATGCATTAAAATGAGTGCATTAGGCATTTTTATTAAAAACACCGTTTTGCTGCTAGGAATGTAATAGTGTTACCCATCTGCTGCCCAGCTGCCGCCCAGACAGTGCTGTCAGCATTTTCTAAGGATAATTGTTGGAATGGCAGAGATGAGAACTGAAGTCACTTTCAGAAATTCTCCTCTCCATGCTGTTAATAATTTAGCGTGGAATCCATTCGTTCTCTGCAGAGGCTCTCAGATTCCGCCAACAGTGGCTCATTTGGCAGCCGGTTTATTTTGCTCCTCCTTATTGTCTGGGTACGTTTTTTCATTTCTACAGAAATTATTTAGAAGGATGCAAACAGTAACAGGCAATTTGCTGATATAATACAGCAGCAGAATGGAATATTTCCCAGTTAAAGGGGAAGCACATTTAATTTATTCTGCCATCTAGTTCTTCTGTGTCCCTGTATGGTCCCCTTTGTGTGGGGTCAGCACCAGTGCACACGTGCCAGAGAAATAAAGACCCCAAGCCACTGTCTAAAAGGATTGGTTCACTAAAAGTTAACTTTTAGTATGTTATAGAATGACCAATTCTGTGCAACGTTTTAATTGGTCTTCATTATTGATTTCCTATAATTTTTTTATTTGCCTTTTCCTTCTGACACTTTCCAGCTTTTAAATGGGAGTCACTGACCCCATCTAAAAAACAAATGCCCTGTAAGGCTACACCTTTATTGTTATACTATTTTTGCTTAACTTTCTACTCAGGTCCTTTCCTATTCACATTATAGTCTATTATTTAAATCAATGTATGTCCTAGCAAAGAGTGCTGAAATTATAAACTGGAGAGCTGCTGGATAAAAAGATAAATACCTTATAACCCACAAACAATAAAAAATGAAAGCCAATTGCAAATTGTTTCAGAATGTTACTCTCTATGTCATACTCAAAAGGTGATCAACCCCTTTTATTGGGCTGCTTGCCTGTGTGTTTTATTCTGACTCCTGTTTCATACACATTTATAAATACTGGACGCAATAGATTGTCTGCTGATATCCTGACTGACTGAGCTGATATTTCAGGGTCTGTTTTGTGGACTGAGCTGATATTTCAGGGTTTGTTTCGTGGAACACTATTCCATGCTGAGAATGCACTAGTGCCAGGACCCACTTTCTGGCCTCCAAAATGTTTGCTGAGGCACCAATGGGAACAGACAGAGCAGCCCCCGATATACTGCTTTCTTTTCCTTGGTGCTATTTATTTTCTGATCTTTGTAAGTTTTGCTTCAGAAATATTCAAATGATCTAGCATTTCATTCCTTGCTTAAAGGGCAAGGAAATGCAAAGTAATAAAATCCAATTTTTACTTTCTTTAATGAAAAATAAAATCTCCAATATACTTTAATTAAAAAAAGTGTACCGTTTTGATAAGAAACCTGACTGTATGCAGTGAAATTCTCCCTTCATTTAGTGCTGTGGATAGGAATTGTCAGACGTTCCCTAACTTCTGGCAGAGAAACAATCATACTTAGGAATAGCAGGGGGAGCCCCTGCCTTACTTACCAGCCATGCAGAACTCAAGCAGCTTTGTTTTTTTGATCATTTATGACGATCCCTAAGAAGCCCAGACCACACTGAGCATGTGTATGTAGTCTAGTCTTGCAAAGATGTATAACAAAGTTAGAAGATGACAGCCCCCTGTAGCCAACTTTGAAAGCATAAATCATTTGTTTGATTAGGCTTGTGGTGCAGTAAGTTCATGTTTATGTTTAATATACAAAATACAGCATTTCTAGCCTTATTCTATTTTAGACTTTCCTTGCCCTTTAACTGAACTACAGCACAGATATATTATTACGGGCAGATAAAACCTCAGGAAATGCTTTTCTTGTATGTTGGTAGGCTATATAGCTGAGAAATCCTATGGAAACCCTATGTTTGTTTTCATTTCCCCACTTCATATTTGCCAAACATCTTACAGAAGGGAAAATGAGTCAACGTCCCTTTAAGCAAAGTATTTTCTCTACTTGGAGAAAGTTTTTGCCCACGGGCCAGCATGTGTGTGTCATAGCATGTTTTATTTAATGTAAGGACATATTTCTAAGTTCAAACCCCCTAAAAAAAGTGTTTGACAAGTTCTAATTGACAGGATCTAGAGATAAGTGAGGGTATTTCAGGAATGTGGAGGTAAAGGGTGTAGTTATTAGGCATGCAAGGATGAAATCTGAAACAGAGAGCTTCAGGGAAGAGCTTATTTTTATGACCACAAATAGCAGTTACTGCTTGTACAGCATAAAGCTAATAAACAGTTCCTATTTACAGGTCAGTTTCTGGGTTACAACACAATAAGCCATCTGCAGACTTTATTTAGGGACTTGCTCGATCAGTAGGGTGTTCGGTACCGTTGCAAAACTATAACAACCCATATGAAAGAACTGACCAGCATTGGACCTTTTACAAAGGTGTTTGTGCCAATTTTATAAAACTCTTTCCTGTCTCTTGGTTTAGGGTTAAGAACTGATACAATCCAAATGGAAATGTATTACTAATCCGTGTTTGAATTTTAGAAACTCCTGCCCCTTAAAGTTTGCAGCTTTATGCTTACCAACGATGAAAGTAGTAGCAATTGTATTGTACTTTTTGGAAGCTGTTAATTTACCCTTTCCAGTAGTTGTGATGTGGAGCTGGAGGCTGTTTCACCAGATTTGACCTTCCAGAAAGGTTCATTTCTCAGGAATGCATAAAGATTCCGTAAATCATTTATTAACACAGGTGACAAAACTTAGGGAAATTCAACCATTGTTGGTGTGAATTGCAGTTACACAGTTGAAATGTCATTTTGTTACCCATGATAAAGCAGATCAAGCAACATGTACTGTGTGCCAGTACCGTAACGTTCATGCCCCATGGGTCTTCATGGACATGTAAAAAGCAGTGTTCTGGTTCTCTATGTGCCTGCACCTAAACCAAAGCAGTGCATTTATCTGCAGAGTCAGCTCCTTGTTTGCCTTAGACCAGGGGTGTCCAACCTGCGTCTCAGAATAGACATGAACGCGGCCCAGCTTGAAACCCTTGGTTCCAGAGGAAACTTCATGTTGTAAAGGATATAGGAGTAGGCAGGATAATAATAATAAGTCTATTTAATATCCAGGTGTCCCATATTCCAGTGTATTGCTCCATCTGGTTATCCAACTAGTATTGTAGTTCTTTTCTGTGCATTTTCTTTACTTTTTCAAATCAAAAGTGTTTGTGTATTTCATGGGTGGCCCCAGTACCAACCGGCAAATGCATCCTACTGCGCATGCACCTCTCGATCAAGGAAGAAGATGGTGCAGGACAAGATGCCGCCCGTGATCCTGCCCGGAGGGGTTTTTGTGCCAAAGGGGTTGACTTCCCCTTTAAAATCACTTTAAGAACATTGCAGCGCATCCGTCTGGTGATCCGAGTCTGTAAGCGTGTCTCTTGTTCTAGCACGCATGTCTCGGGTCTCCAGCACATCCAGTCACTCCAGCCTTTATACATTACATTTTTGGCCAACTAACTATATTAGAAAGATGTTTTATTTTTCACATCCTGTCTATTTACCCAGTTTTTATTTTTACACTGAACTGTTCCTTTCAGAGGTTCCTTCACTGTCTTTGCTCATTATATGTTTCTGGTTGATTTGACAATGAGCTCCTTGTAGGATTTCGGTATGTTTGGGGTATCTTAAAATCAAATGGTAGAGAGTAATCACTGTGATAAAGGTATGTAGGGAAGAACTGTGTGAAGTGTTATTGTGAGTTTTGGCATCATCATACCCTCCTGTTATTCTCTCCTGCTGTCATGTAAAGCATGCAGAGTTCATCTGCACATAATACTTTGTGTTTTTCACTAGGAATTTTATCTGGAATTGATGGTTTAATAGTCAGAAAACAGAGCAGAATTTAACTCCAATTTGGCAAAAACTCTATTAACCATGCCAACAACTACAAAGACTCCATTCTTCCCTACATGTATCCATCACAAAGTGTTATTTTCCAAGGAGAAGCCCTTTGGCAAATGTCATAATATTATATGCACAAATAGGAAGTCCACTGAACGCCGCTTGTTGACACAGTCAGTATCATGACACTTGCCAAAGGGCTTCTCCTTGGAAAATAACCCTGTGTGATGGATACATGTAGGGAAGCACAATGAGAAATGCTCTGTTTGCGTGTTGACATTGTGATGCTATTCATAGACTTGCTCAGTAAAGCAATGGAAACATAAGCCAATAGGCTTCACTGATCATACAGAGAAACAAGCGTGTAGCCAGGACAAATGCAGTAATTGCTTATAAACCCTGTGAAACACACCTAATAAAATGAATATTTTTTTATAAAAGATTATAGTTTTCTCTGCTGCAAAGGATTTACTTGTAGTGCCAAGATAATATAAAACATCATTCCATTTCTCCAGTGAGACAGTGCTTGTTTAGTGTAGCCTAGCAATAATATTAGTGCTTAGCATCTCTCAGTCCTGCTAGTCCCCTAGGGACATTATCATTAATATAGTGAATAAACTACCCCCTCTTGTAAAGTATAAGGATATTGTAAGTTACAGAGGAGTTCCATGACCATATAAAAGCACTAGCCATATTCATGGCTCTTGTGTATTATTATATTCTTATATTGCATCATTACTCATTGGGCGGGCATTTAAACAAGGCTTGGTTCAGTGTTGGTTGAGATGTATTGATGCTGGATGCTGAATTTATGAATACTGTTTGGTTCATACATACATTTTCCCTTACAGATATCCACACAGAAGCAGTTCAGGCAGCTTTGGCCAAGCATAAAGAACAGAAGATGGCATTACCGATGCCAACGAAGAGGCGGTCAACGTTTGTGCAGTCTCCAGCTGATGCATGTACCCCTCCAGGTATAACATTCAGTTGCTTTGTCTGCAAGATTTCAGACTGTTTTCCCTTAGCTTTGTTTTCCCATGTATGCTTAAAGATTACTGACTCAGCTTTTAGTTTTAGCTTTTTGTAAGCTGCCCTTTTCTTAGGCAAGCAAACAACTTCCCTTACGTTTTGCCAACACTGAGCTGCAAGGGACATTTATGTAACTGCCATCTATTTATAAAGCAACATTTTTTCCATGCGGTTGTGCAATATATGGGACATCAAAAAAGCCCAATGCAACAAGTAAAACCAAACCGACAGAAACAAGGACAGATAGGCCAGTTTGGAGAAGCTTAAAATCTTAAGAAATCTGGATCAGTAATTTCCTTTTAAATCTAATCAGTCTGGTAGGGGGTTGTTCTGGGTGTTTGTTAGCATTTGGAAATAGTTATTAGGGGTCCCTAAGGTGTTTAATCATGTGTTGGGGGGGGGTTCTGTATGATCCACAGGAGAGGATTAGGCATATGGCTGACTTAAATGTTTCACATATGAAAGATGAGGGATATCTCTGCAGTGAGCACCGACCATTTGGTTTTTTGGTGCGCTAATACTGTTAATGTGGATATGATCTTAAAAGTGGTAACATGGGTGTGGCTAACAGTGGGTGTGGTTTAAAAGGGGGAGTGCAACAATTGTAAATACCACACCTCCTTTCCTTTCCTATGTTGTTCCTGGTGGTGCAGAACTCCCTAGACCAGTGATCCCCAACCAGAAGCTCGCGAGCAACATGTTGCTCTCCAACCCCTTGGATGTTGCTCCCAGTGTCCTCAAAGCAGGTGCTGATTTTTGAATTACTGGCTTAGAGGCAAGTTTTGGTTGTATAAAAAACAGATGTCCTGCCAAACATTCTCTCCTGTAGGCTGCCAGTCCATATAGGGGTTACCAAAAAGCCAATCAGAGCTCTTATTTGACATCCCCATTGACTTTTTCATGCTTGTGTTGCTCTCCAACTCTTTTTTAAATTTAAATGTGGCTCACGAGCAAAAACGGTTGGGGACCCCTTCCCTAGACGGTCGGCACCCGTCAACCATACACAAGGAATATAGGAAGAGAGTCGCACAAACACCATATTTTTTCAGGTGGGGATCTTACCCCTTTTATTTGTCACCACCCGTGCATTAACTTTTCGGGGGGGTTTCACCCTCCCTTCATCAAGTACCACAGAAGTTGGACAGCACTGATGTAGAGCATAATGGAGAACTATACATCTGAGAGAAAAGTTCTCCACAGAAAAGAATAGTAGATAGCTATGGTAGGGATGGATGCTCAGAAGTAGGCATTATAAATTCACTCTTGCCCACGATTACCCTATTACTTTTTTGCTTCTGCAAAGTGCTCTCATGCGTTTATATTCCTAAACAACAGATACATCCTCCGCATCAGAGGACGAAGGATCCCTAAGACGCCAAGCTGCTCTCTCTGCCGCTCTTGCTCAAAGTTTACAGAATTCAGAGGCCTGGATCAACAGGTCCGTTCAGGGTTCATCAACGTCATCTTCAGCGTCCTCTACATTATCACACGGAGAAGTTAAGAGCAACAGTGGCACCTTAGCAGATATACTTTCTAATACTCACATAGGTATGTCCCACACAGTCATGTTTTTACATGGTTTTACAGTACATTGTTTTTTAATGCTCTGCACTGATGATGAAGCTCTGTACTGCATTTGTCAGCCTAATGCTTTTGACTTCTTAACCAAACAACGAAATTTAGAATTAAATTACTCGTTACATTAGGGACAAACCTGTGTATATGTTGGTAGTTCTGTGTATATTAAGACAAGTACAAGTAAGACCATTTGCTAACTAATCTATTAGCAGACAGATGCAGATGCTATAGTTGGCTGACATGAATATCAGATGTGAGTGATCCTATAACACGGGTCATTTTTGGACATCAAATTCTAAAGTGACACTGTAAATATCTATAGGAACATGTCGTTGCAGTATTATTAAAAAAATGGCTAAAATATTTTATATAGAAACCACTTGTTTCTTGGTGGTAATTATTGCAGTTGACATTTAGGGGCAAATTCACTGAAGTGCGACAATGACTAGCGGCAGCTTCGCTGGCGTCCGCCGCACTCCGCCAGGCGAATTTTCCCCAGCACTACGCAAATTCACTGAAATGCGAAGTTGCGGTGAACGGTAGCGAAGTTACGCTTCTGTTACTTCGCCAGGAAAAACACATTTACGCTAGTGATGCCTAATTTGCATATGGCGGGAACTTTAACTTATAATAGAAGTATATGTTACAGCCACTACATTCCACTACACAAGCCCAGGAAACCTTTAATAAATAAAATAAAGTTGTCCTATTGCCCTAAACATGTGCCCCCTGTATAGTTGTGTTGCCATATGTTAGGAAATGTAGGGGGAAGGAGGGTAACCCAAAAAAAATGTAGGTATTTTTCAGGCTACAAAAGGTAAAAGACGCCAGCGTTTTTTGTGACTTATAAAAAAAAATTTATTTTTCAAACTCCTAACTATTGTATTGGTCTGACCTGGCAAAGTAATGGTCTAGTGTAAGAGGTAACGTTCAGTAAAATTTTCATCTTAGTGAATTAGCGAAGTTACGTCCCTTCGTCAGTGCACAACTTCGCCTAGCGTAAGGTTGCGAAGTTGCAAAAGTCTATCTACTTCGCTAGCGAATTGACGTCACGCTGGCGAATTAGTGCTAGCGTTGTACGCTTCGCGCTTTAGTGAATTTTCACCTTCGGCTTTAGGAACCTAGGACTGTGCCTTTCAATAGGCTGGAGTACTGAATACATTTTTGCTTCTCTCTATGGACGAGTTGTGTTCAGCCAAGTGCAAGAAATGAAGCAGCGCTGCTCCTGCTGTATGCACCGTGCAGCTTTCATTGTGTATTCAGTTACATAGGAGTTAAGATGCCAAATTATTCCATTAAATTATGTGATAAACGTACTTAAAATAATTTCCCTTTTAATGTAAATGAATCACTAAGTGCTTTGGAAATGTTTATGGTTGTACAGGTTTGGGATCCATTATCCGGAAACCCATTATCCAGAAAGCGCCGAATTACAGAAAGGCCGTCTCCCATTGACTCCATTATAATTAAATAATACACATTTTTAAAAAATTATTTAGTTTTTTTTTTTCTGCAATAAAAAATGAGTAGCTTTTGTTTGATCCCAACTAGGATTTAATTACTACTTATTGGAAGCAAAATCAGCGTATTGGGTTTATTATTTACATGATTTTGTTGTAGATTTAAGGTATGAAGATCCAAATTACGGAAAATTCTATTATCTAGAAAGCTGCAAGTCCCGAACAATCAGGATAACTGGTCCCATACCTGTATATGGAATAGTTAAATATTGTTGTATCTTGCAATCTGTTGTATGCTGATATCTATTGCAGACAGTTCACCTGCTCCACCCGATGTCACTAACACCACCAACTCCACAACCACCACAAGCACATCTTCGTCTTCTTCATCCTTGTCTTCAGTCCGTCCAGCAAACATTGACATTCCCCCTGCAGGCGTGGTTAAAGGGGTGCACAAAGCAGCGAGAAGGTCTAGCTTAATGGATACTGCTGATGGTAGGTGATCAGAAAGTCTACATGGGGTTCATTCTAGATCAATGGTTTTCAGACTTTTTTAGTTCATGTCCTACTTAAAGGTCCATCCTTTGGACAAGGCCTGCTTGAAGATCCAGCCATTGGTCAAGGCCCCTCTTAGCTCATAAATTGAGTACAGATATAAGGGTGCCAGGCTCACACGTTCTGAAAATTCTCAGTTTGATAGAAGAATGTCTATAGTATTTCCCCAAAGATGTCAATATGGGTCACTTACATAAGGGAAGACTTGCAAAGCTCAAAAAATGGGTGCTGTTGGCCATCTTTTGCACTTAGTGCCATGTTTCTTTTTTTGTTGCTTGAATTGCTGAGACCAGAAGCTCCCCCACTGGATACAGAAAGGCCTTTATCCTGCAGCCCTGTATTCATGAGTTGTGGACTGGGTGAGAGTCTACCCTCTGCACCTTATTTTTGATTTTTTTAATATGATGCAAAGTGCAAAGTGTAACCTGATCATGGGTGTAAGTGCTCGCTTAATGGTTCTTGCCCTTTTACACTGCTTTTAAGTAAATGACTCATCTTTCCCTTTATACTTCTCTGCACCATGCCTAAATGCACTGTAGACCAAAGTGGGGCTAAAGATACTAGTTACTGAGCACTATTTATAATAGCAGCCTTTTATGTGCAACTTTTTTGTAAAAGGTACATGGATGATGGTTATCTCAAAAGGAATTATCCAGCTTTTCTTAAATGTATTACTCATCTTTCTATTCAGAACCTCTCCGTTTCATATTCCAGTATTTATTCAAATCAATGCATGGTTGCTAGGGTAATTTAGACCCTAGCAACCAGATGGCTGAAATTGCAAACCAGAGAGCTGCTAAATAACTCAAAAACCACAAATAATAATAAATGAAAACCTATTGCAAATTATCTCTCTCTACATCATACTAAAAGTTAGTTTCAAAGTGAACAACCCCTTTAATAGGAATTGATTCTCAATGATGTGTTGCCTGTGCACAGTTGTCCAAATGCCAAAACCCCTGTTGACGATTTTTGCCCCATTTTTGAAAATCCAGTATGTGGCCAGGGCCCCCACTGGCTTTTAAGGTGGCAAATGTATAAAATGTGTAGTGTTTTCCCCATGTTTTAGTATAATACACTTTTAAGGTACGTTTCCAGCGGTTGGTTGTAGAGCAAATTTGCATTCACCAAAAATTTGAGGATGATTTTGTGTGTCTGTTTAAAACAGGCCCTTTGCCCACAAACCATTGCAAAGTGTCAAAAATACAATGCTATACATTTACTTATATAATTATAATTGATATTTAAAGCAGACTCTTTTTTTCTAAGGGGAAATAAGCTGCGCGAGACAAGAGATTTGATCCTTTTAAATCTATACACCCTCAAGCTACTTTATGTAACATTACACGTGATTTCCAAGTCTATTTTGATTACAGTATATGTTTAAGATCTTGTTTGTCATCAGTTTAATGACAAAAGTAATTTGCACTGCTGGGCACCTGCTCTAGACATTTCTCATGCTGCTTTCTAGGAATGTTTTTTTTTTTTAAAAACTTTTTTACTTAGTATATTACAGTGCTTTAAAGCTTCCTTTTTTCCTTGGAGAACCTTTTTCTGCAGGAGATTTAAATGCCATGTTTTTTTTTAGGTGTTGCAGTGAACAGCCGAGTATCGACAAAAATCCAACAGTTGCTGAACACCCTCAAACGACCCAAGAGGCCCCCATTAAAGGAATTCTTTGTGGATGATTTTGAAGAGATTGTAGAAGGTAAAAATCATTCTTAACTAGATTTTCATCTGTGTGTGCCTGTATTGGCATGATTCACTACAGGTGAGTGGTGTTACAGTGAATGACAGATAGTCATTGTTGTTATTCTTTACACCCAGGTGCTTCATATGATTGGTCCAATAAACATTTCCTACACTGGTCTCACTCTTCCCCCCTGCTGCATTGTGATACAGATATGCATGTTATTATGTTCAACCCACCCTTATGAACTGACAGCTTTGCACATTTAACTTCTCACACCCTCTGCTTGACAAGGTGTCACGCCGCACCCTTTTCCCATGAGCCTTAGCAAGCCTTAGAGTTTGATATTTTCAAGCTGGCAAGATGAGATCTGGAAGGAAAATCTAAATGATGAGGTTAAAGGACAACTAAAGCCTAACTAAGAATTAGCTAGAAATGTTTTGGTCTTCTGTAGCAGCCCAAGGAAACGACTGCCCTTTAGCAGAGAAAATCTGGGCCTACAAAGATGCCCCAGTAGCTCCCCGTCTTCTTTTCTGCTGATTCACTGATTCACATGCTCTGTGCTGCTGTCACTTACTGAGCTAGGGACCCACTCACAATATACAGTACATATAGAATTAGTAACCCTAATAGTAATTAATATGGATAATTACTACATGGCAGCACAGAAACCAGTACAACTAGCATCAGAATTAATAATCAGCCCTGTAGCATCAGCTTATAGTACATACTGACCTAACTTTCTGCTTGATAATTAGTGACAACCCCTAAGCTTAGCTTCTCAACAGCTGCTCAGAGCCCACTGAGCATGTGAGTGTCACAGACACTTTCCAAGATGGTGACCCCCTGTGACAAGTTTGAAGTCCTGGATCATTGCTGCTATTGACAAGCTGAAACTTTAGACTGGTGCAATAAGTTCAGTATATAAAACATGGTGCTTTTTTAGTCATATTCAATTTTAGGGCTTAGTTCTCCTTTAAATAGCAAACATAAATGAGTAGGCTATTGCCTTTTGTATGTAAGGTATGCTCATTCACTATACAGCTTTTAAATTTCTATTCCCCACAGACAAAATCAGCAACCACATGCTGTTTGCCATTTGATGGTGCTGTTTATTTAGGTTCCCTGTTTACTATAGAAGTAGATATGGTTTAATTGGTGTAATACTAAACTGACTAAAGATTTAAATGAATTGTTCAGTGTAAAAATAAAAACTGGGCAAAATAAAAAATGTCTC
>CM044433.1:148296314-148316382 GCA_024363595.1 Xenopus borealis | reverse complement strand
GGGGGGGGGGGAAGTAGGCCAGGGGAGGGGTGCTGATTGGGTTGACTTCTCTTTAGATAATCCTTATAAGTGACATTAGATGTGATCACTAAATTTACTGTGTCCAGACTGGAAGTTTGTTTATTATACACAAATTGGTTTGTCTTGCAGTACCCCAACCAGATCCAAACCAGCCCAAGCCAGAAGGTCGCCAGATAACCCCTGTGAAGGGGGAGCCCCTTGGTGTTGTGTGTAACTGGCCCCCATCAGTGGAAGCTGCACTGCAGCGCTGGGGAACAACACAAGCTAAATGTTCATGTCTCACCGCTCTTGATGTCACCGGCAAACCAACGTATACACTAACATATGGTAAGGCACAGTTCATTCTCTCTGATGCTCTTCCTACAGAATTATTGTTTTTGCATAAAATGCCTTGCTGCTGTTTGAGCCTTCCATTTTAGGCTTATGCTTACTTTTATTTATATACCCTCTAATAATCATATATCATATAGCCTCTCTCATTGAAACAAAGGTCTTATTGTTAGGATAAATTGGACCCTAGCAACAAGATGGCTGCTGCAATTCCAAATTGCAAAGCAGCTGAACAAAAAATACACAAAAGACCAATTGGAAATGGTCTCAAAATCATTGTCTGAATCATAGAATATCATTTACTTTACTTTCTCTCCTTTACTCTCTTTTAATCACTTGTATTACAGTGAGTTCCAAGGGTGAACCTCACAACTGTATTAGTATTAATAAAATGGAACAAGTTTGCATATTCAGATTGCTTGCTGAAAGCTGAAGGCAAACTAGAGGCAACACAGAGTTTTTTACTGATCAGGTATTAAAGGATTGATAAAGGGAAGAAGCAGCTGGGGCCTTAGTCCTCTGCACTGGGAGAGGAACATTATCGGAGGAATCCTTTATTTATTAATGCATTTGCATACATGGATAGATTTAAGAATTAAGCACGCTATCATTCATATTTCATGTCCCATAGGCAGATCTTCGACAATGTACAAGCATTGCTAAAATCTTGTGCACTGCCCAGGGATGCAGACACTTGAAATTCAACCACAGGTGCACTGTAGCTAGCAACATGTTATAAGCAATAACTAATAATAATAAAAATCTTTTTAGCAAGCACAAATGCATTATATTCAAAACTGGCCTTTAGGGGGTCTGTCTGTGTATGTCCATCTTTAAATTACAAGTAACACTAAACATTTATAAGTAAAAAAAATGAATTTCCCCCCCCCTCCAATAATACAGCCATCCTGTATTATCTATCTTTAAAAAGGCAATGTGGCCACCTGCACTCGCGCTCAAATGTCCTGCTAGCCGACTTCTTTTTAAAACTGGAAGTTTTCTCCCTCTTTTTTGCACTCCTGCCACATTTAGGTTTGGGGAGATGGTGTGTGATTATTATCTCTTCAGCTTCATTTATTTCTGTAAGGGTAGAGACAAACGGTGCTATTTGGGGGAGATTAGTCGCTTGGCGATAAATCGCCTCTATCTCGGGTGTCCAATCTCCCCGAACTGCCTCCCCGCTGGCTAGGATCTAAATCGCTTCATTCTCCAAAGTCACGGAAGTATCCTTGTTAGGCAATTTTGGGGCGACTTTGGAAAACAAAGCGCTCAGTGTATCAACCCGCCGGTGATTTAGATTCTAGCCGGCGGGGAGGCAGTTCAGGGAGATTAGTCGCCAGAGGAAGAGGCGATTTGCCGTTAGGAACTAATCTCCCCCAAATAGCACCGTGTGTCTCTACCCTAAGTGCTGCGAGCAATGAAGGCAGCAGACAGTTCATCCACAAATCTGTCACAGACCAAAGAAAACCCTGGAAAAAGTCAGTACTTTCATGTGCTTGCTCCTTTACATCTCCCAGCGAAATAAATCACACTAACCAAAAAAGAAGCCAGCTAGCAAGACATCTGCATGTGCACGTAATTGCAGGTCGTCATATCGCCTTTTTAAAACAAACTGGAAGTGAGATTTTATTGCATTACTTATGTATTAAATATTAAAGATAGTTAACTTTGTCTGGGATGGCAGTATTATTGGAGGGGGTTGGAATGAATGTATACATTTTAAGTGTTACCTTTTCTTTAAGCTTGTGTCACAACTGGTAGGAGAGTGGGTCCTACTTGGATCTACATAGATATAGGTTTTGGGCAGTAAAATATATTTGTCCATATGAAACGCTTACACCTATTTCTTGCCATCCACAGGTAGCAACTACTAATTTTTCTGTGTGTAAAAGAGAAATCATAAATAACTTTATGAATTACACACAATGAAGATAAGTGATGGTTGTTTTGTTTTTCAGTTCTGCAGAGACTGAAAATTATAACAAGTTGTGTTTGCATTGATTTCCAGGCAAGCTATGGACGAGAAGTGTTAGACTGGCGTATACCCTACTGAACAAACTGGGTACCAAGAATGAACAAGTGCTGAAGCCTGGGGACAGGGTAATGCAACATATTTAAACATACATGTGTCTTTATTTGCCTTATCTGTTAAAAGTTGCGATTGATTGTCTGTAGCCAAGGAAAGAAAGTGACTATCTTCTGGAACCAGCACACAAGCAAGTTATGTAATACAGGAACCTCTTTTTTTGTTCAGGTCAAGGAGAGGCTACCTTTCTGCCAGCATTTTTAATAAGAACCTTGCTAAGAATATGTACAGTAAGGTTAAAAAGGAACCTTTTATTTTCATATTTGCCTTTATGATCACATTTTGGTTGGGTGGGTTTCCTACTTGGTTGACAGTCGAAAAATTTCTGAATTGCCCCCCTATTTGTTTAATTTGGTAATTTCCTGCACCCCAGATGCCTGCCACCGCTAGATTGACAAAATGTGTGAGGTCACTCCCTGTGCCATTAGCCAGAGGGATGGAGAGAAAGGAGGTTTGCTGAACACTTATTGCATTTGTAGGATGGAAACCATTCAAGGTCATCCTCTCTGTAACTCCCAAGACTGCGACTATTTAAGTGTGCTAGAGGTAGTATCTGGCAGGGGCCTCTGTGCAATAACACATGCCAAAATGGGAGTTGTGGGAGTACAATTACCATCAGTTGTCTAAATTGACCTGCAAATCAATTCTTTGTCACTGATTTAATGAGATTTCCTTCCACTTTTAATTTCTTGGTTCATTTTTAGTGATGATCTTGTTACTTCTATCATTAATATTCAACTTCTATAAATTTCATCCTCTCACTGTCTGTCTCCATTTATTGCCTTCTTCACAGTATCAAGATCCTTTCACAGAGGGAAATGTAGAGGGACATTGAGAAAAGTTAATTTGGAAACATAAATAAAAAAACAGGGAGCCCAGCAGCCAACTTGATACTGAGCCTTGTTTCTTCTTTGGATTTGGGAGGAGAATGTGTTCTAAGGAGCACTGGTTCAGGGTTTACGTAGTGTGTTAATTATTCATCTTTATGTTGGAAGGCCAATTATATTAAACTAATGATATCATACAAAGAAGTCTATAGGACCTTAGAGGAGACAAATTCCATAAAAATTCCTTCTACCCCATGGGCCTCAGTTGTGCAACTCTGAACTAGATGGTGTCATCAACAAATGGCTTTCTGTCAAATCCTGATCATTAAGTTAGTCCACCCGGGTAACTATTTTAGCTATTGAAGGTATATGATATTGTTGTGTTTTTTTTCCCCTTACATTTTCCTTAACTAATGAGAAACTAAACTTCTAAATGATCCTCTGTTTTCTGACAGTGTTGACTCTGGAGACTATTCCATTGTACTTGGTGATGTTACTGTACTGCCCAAATAATATTGTAGTTCTTATATTGTATCCTTAATATGGTAATATCATAGTCTTTTCTTCTGTGTCTTCCTTATTGCCCTGTCACCGCTGATCATGTACATCCGTCGGATGAGTATAATATTTTCCTATATATATATATTTGGCCAGCGGGAGCATAGCATGGCTTATTTTCTTGAGCTCTAAGTAAATCATGTTTCATTTTCAGTCATTAAAACCATGATGAATAATGCATGTCATCTCATTTAACTTAAGATACTCACATAGGGACATGAATTGAGTTGGTTTAAATCTTAGTGTGGCACATGTTTCTGGGCATATTTTCTGCTTCATATACTAAGTGGGGAATTCTGACATTTCTGACAAGGTGGAAGGTGAATAGATTTGAATATTTTTAGAAGCACAAAGATTTCAGTTTTCCTTTCAGACAAAATGTTGGTTGCAGACATTGCTGTAACTATAGGAGAATCAGGGGGGGTGGGGAACCTGGAGCTACAGGGGCCCATGAGAAGAGGTCACGGGTTACTGGAGAATTTGCACGTGACCCATGCATGCAAAATTGCCCGTAAAAAAGAATTGGTGGAGGGTCCAAAAAAAATTAGGCCACTGGATGCAGATCCAAGTTTCATTTGCCCCATTGCTGTGCATTTTCTAGTAGATAATAAGGTAGAGTTGCCACAATTTTCCGACCCTTTTTCTGGATTGGGGGTGATAGCTTCATCTGGAAGTGGCTGTGATGTTGTCAGGGGGGTGATGACAATACAGGGTGGGGCAATGACTCGGCATCAATTTAGGGGACTCATGCCCGTTTGGAAAACCAGGTTTGACCTGGGCAACCCTTCTGAAAAGCAGTCAAAACTGGACTGGTGGCAAAACTTTAATAAGGTCTGGTCTGGAATGCAGTGAAAACTGATAATTTATCTGAGAGACCACATAAGAAGTGTAAGATCATGAAGGGATGCAAAACAAGCCCCTTAGTGCTCTGACCATGTCTGACTAGGCTCTGCATTTAGCACTGGATTATATGATACACAAATCAGGGCTTGCTTACATGCCTGCCTATCCCTCATGAATACAGCTATTTTGGAGCACAGTGACCTGCTGCAGTTATTAAAAGTGCAAAAAAAAAAAAAAAAAACAGGTGCAATCTGTAATTTGCACAGGATCTGATCTCCAAAATGGAGTCCTGAGTGGGTCCATTTTTTGCAACCCGACCCGTACCCGCAACCTGCAATTCGCAACCTGTACCCGCAGCCCACATTCTTACCTGCCTGGACCCGCTACCCGACCCCAACCCGCAAGTACCATATTAACAACCCGGACACGCTGACCAGAATCAGGAAGTGCTGTCACTGTAACCAGAAGTGACATCATCGGAAGTAGGTGTGATCATTGAAAATGAGATAAAAAGCACTTTTAGAAGACCCGCAACCTGACCCGCAAACCCGCAGAATTGCTGACCCGCATCTATACCCGCACCTGGAACTTCTGCCCATAACCCGTGGGTACCTGACCCGCTGCAGGACTCTACTCCAAAATGCCCTGTGCTTTATAAGTGACATATATGGTGTATATAATATCAGGCACTAGCTAATATTATGGTATATGGCTTTTGGATACGTTGTCACGTAAATCATCATTTGTGCCCATAAGTACCACCTTCATTTTTTGCACTTAGCTGGTGTTGCTTTCATCCTTCTTCAGTAGAATCGGTTTCATCCCACAGCTTAGTTAATAGTATTCTTCTATACAAAGCCAAAGTTGGGTTGTCATGAAGGCCATTTGACTCAGAAGAGGGCATCCCGCTGGCTGCATCACTGCTTCCCATAAGATTGTTCCTCCTTATGTCACTTCTCATTGCCTAATGCACCACTCTTAGCATGGTACAGCTTGTCTGCACTAACGTAAAGCAATGGCTCATTACTAAGAAAGCGCCAAATCCTGGGTTCAAAGCAATCCTTGCAATGTAGTACCAGCCCACATCTATTTGGAACGGTATGAGTTTAAAGCACTGAACAACTAAAGAATATAAAATCATAATATAAAACTCTCAGATTTGGTCCAGTATTTGGCCAAATATTTTGTGCAGGATTTGGTATTTCCATACTCATTAGCGTGGCAAGCAGCTCCTTTCCTATTCGACAGCCAAGTCTCTCCCATTCAACAGCTTTTATTTGTTGTATGTATATGTGTGTTTATTCATGTAGTCTTACTGTTTGGGCAGAACGTGCGGTTACAGAAGAAGCAAGGGTTTTCATTTAGTAGAAGTGAATTTCCAAACTTTACTTTTATTTATATTAAGTATAATGTGAATTTACTTCAGCTTGAACTTAAAATGCCATTTGGGATACCATTCATATATCTTATCGGTGATGTCTTTCAGGTTGCCCTGGTTTACCCCAATAACGACCCAGTGATGTTCATGGTTGCTTTTTATGGCTGTCTCTTGGCGGAGGTGATCCCAGTGCCGATTGAGGTACCTCTTACTAGAAAGGTAACAATGACGTTTCAAAGGTTGATGGACAGATAGGTTCCCAGCCACATGGATCTTTTGTGCACAGTTCATGCAGCAATTAACCGTCCTTAATGATAGGCCAATGGTTCCACAAATGTCATTCCTAATCAGTCTAATGAAGCAAAATGACAGTCGACATACAGGCCATTGTCACACGGATGACCAGATCTCACTGATTCAGTCCTGCAACCAATGTTATCTTTGGTGGAATGGGTGCCCATTAACTGTAGTCATGCATGGTTTTGTGAAAGGAGATAATACGTAATAAGATTGTCCCTTCTGATTGACCAATTAACTCCTGCCGCTGAGGCACAAGATTTATTATACAGAGTGTATGTATCCTTAATTTTTTTTGTTTAGCTGATTCTGTGTCAGGAGAGAGGGACCCAAGATCCATCCAGCCAAAAGCAAAAAAATCAAAGCTATACAATGGTTTTATTATGAGCACAGGAAAAACCTCTTTAAACCAAGTTTTATTTATCTGGCACTTTTATACACAGGTCTAATCTCATAACTAAACGCTTAAACAGCCATAAAACATTTTTATTTAAACAAATGCAATTTCTTTGACATTTTTCTAAAGTGATTATATATTCAGAATGATAAATAAAATATCACTCAAATCATAGCAGTATCTTGTTTATTAAGCTAATTTGTCCTTATTATAAGCAAGGCTTGTCTTCCTTGTATTCCATCTAAAACAACCTTTTTTGGTCTGGGGTACAGTACAGCTGCAAAAATTTTTGCAAGGACTTGGGGGGTCGGTGTCCAATTCTAGTTGCCGGGGTCCAATTCAGGTGCGCTGGATTCATTTTGGCAGCCCTGTTCAGGACTGTCCACGGCCCAGTTCTGGGCTGCAGATCGACGGTTGGGGACCCCTGATTTAAATAGACTGGAAAGCAAGGTTTGCACTTTTTAGATGTAATCTAGTTGTAACTATATCACTATTTATGTTAGTAATCTACCACTGGGTGGTAAGTGGTTTTTGGAGATTTTCTTCAGATGAAGCAGATACAATGAAACCTCAATTTTACATCCCCTGATTTTAAGTCCTCTCTCATTTCACTTTGATGTATTGTGGTCCCACCTATATATTATGCTTAATACATTTCCCTGGATTTTACACCATTTTTTTCTGGTCCCCTGAAAAACATAAAATGGGGGTTCTACTGTATATCTATTCTGCATACAGATATTACTATTGTTATGCTATATTTATACAGTGCTGACACATAATCATGCAGTGTTTACTCATAAATTATATTATGCCCTGCCGTCATTCCCGCTCTAAGATTGTGAATTTTATCAGGAGCCAATCTGCCTGTATGTTTTTGCAAAGTCTAAAGAAACAGCAGTGCCCACAAAGACACAGAGAGAACATACCAACTCAGGTTGGGATTGAACTCAGGACCCCATCTGCAAGGCAGCAGTGCTGTAATTAATTGCAAAGCAAGATCTTTTGTTTAATACAATGAGACATGTGCAATCAGAATATATAATAATGTGTTCATAGAACAGTAAACCACAATAACTTGGCTTTTATTAATTCAAACTGATGATTGGCTACTATGTACTGTATCAGAAGACCAGTACAAACTTTTCTAATGATACTATATATGTAACACCTTTAATGTTCCCAAAAAAGTCTACATTGGTTGTTCTTAAAGGGCTGGTTCTGGTAAGTTTTAGTATGTTAAAATATTGCTAATTGTGAGCAACTTTTCCATTGGACTTCATTTTTAATTCTTTTTAGCTCTTTTAGCTTTTTTTCAGCTATAAATAAATGTTTTTAAGGCTACAAATATATTGTTATTGCTACTTTGTATTACTCATCTTTCCATTCAAACCCTCTCCTATTAATTTAGTAATTTAGACCCTAGCAGATTGTTGGAATTGCAAACTGGAGAGCTGCTGAATAAAAAGCTAAATAACTCAAAAACCACAAACAATGAATATGAAAACCAATTACATATTCTCTCTCATTCTCTATATCATACTAAGTTAAATTAAAGATGAACAAGTGATTGTCTGATATTTGGAACTGTCCATTTATGTGTCCCAATCAGAGGGATATGCGCAGCAGAGTAGTCATAATTCGCCATTGCTGGTATACGTTTTATTCTAGTCCCTGTATTAAGACCTCAGCAGGCTTTTTGTCACAAGGTATGTTTTGTTCTGAAAAGGAGGTGTGGTGCTGAAATATGAAAGCAAGGGCCAGAGAGTGCAGAGCCAGGTCTGGAATGAGATTTAAAAGCCAGGCCCTGATATTAGAAGTACAAGAGCCTCTCACAGGCTCTATAAAGACTGTCTGTGGCGTCTTGTTGCCAGGCTTAGTGCAGACAGACAGGGGGTCATTTATCAACACTGGGCAAATTTGCCCAGTGTTGTTAAATGAACCCCACCTGTACCAGCATTGTAAAATCATCTGCAGTTATTTTTGACTGCCTAATATAAACATAGATAGGTAATAGATTGCATTGTGTGTATTAGTAGTTTAATTATTCATGTTATGTTCCTTTTTCCACACTAGGATGCTGGAGGACATCAGATTGGATTCCTGATGGGAAGCTGCGGCGTAAAACTCGCTCTTACTACTGAGGTTTGCTTGAAGGGGCTGCCCAAAACACAGAATGGGGAGATTGTGCAATTCAAAGGTGCGATCACAAGCATATATTTTTGTGTGGTTGCAAATATTTCTTTTAGGATCATTTTCAATTTTCTATCATTATCAGTATTTAAACTGAGACCATTTCCTGCCACTGCTAATCCTCTTTATATTATATGTTTGCAACAGTTGTAATCAGACAAACCCTAATGAGAGATCAGTGTGTGTAATGGTTTTTTCTTTCGGCTGTCTGTGATCCCCAGCCCAATCTATAGTGGTGATTTTGCAATAGCTTCTAATATGCTAATTTTCCATTAGCTGGGCTCTTAAGCTGGTTATAGACGCAAAGATCCACTCATACGAATCCTCGATTCAAATGATTTTCGGTGGAGTGTTCCGACATTTGTCTTGCCATGTTCATCGGTCGGACAGGTTAGAAGATTTCTGTCGGCTGATGATCATATCTCTGCATGTATCCTTGATGTGACGATTTTCAGTGGGAAAATTGTTACCAGCTTTGTTGGACATAAACTTTTGTACAATTGCTGTAGGGAAGAACATCAGCTGATCTGTTCTTTTACTACTTTATTTGATCTGAATGGTTAGTGGCAGGTCAGGATCATTCGTCCAATATTGCAGGTAGATCTTTGTGTCTATGACCAGCTTTAAGTGAAGATGGCTTGGGGTGGGGGGGGCAGAATAGTCATAAAATAGACTGGAGTCTGCTGTAGAGTAGTTCCAACAACAATATACAGTTGTGGCACCTGTTATCCAGAATGTTTGGGACCTAGCGTTTTCTGAATAAAGGTCCTTTCCATTTTTTGGATCACCATACTGCTTCACTACTTAAAACAATTTAAACATTTAATAAATCAAATAAGATTGTGCAGCCTCCAATAAGAATGTATTTGCCTTAGTTGGGATCAAGTACAATCTACTGCTTTATTATTACAGAGAAAAAGGAAATCATTTATAAAAATGTAAACGATTTATTTAAAATGGATTATGTGGGAGATGGCCTTTCCGTAATTGGGAGCTTTCTGGATAATGGGTTTCCAGATAACAAATCCCATACATGTACTCAGAATACCAAGATTGAAACATGGTAGTAATAAGTAACCCCCCCAGCTAAACAAATCATCTCAAGTACACACACTACAAAAATTCTACAATTGCTCCATCAAATGATGCCCTATTTAGGAGTTCTGACATAATGTAATCAACATGATTTTTTAATTCACTAGTTAGTATAAGGTTTGCTGTTACGTTAGGGGTTAGGTTTTGTATATTTTTAATATTTATACATCTTAAGAGCTATATTAAATGGGTTGGTTTGATCATCTCTACTTGTTGTGAAGACTTCTGGTCCTGAACCCCTGCCCATAGCCTGCTCTTTTGTAACCTGAGTCCAGAGACCTTAGACATTTTTATAACCTTGATGCAAAGATGTCAGCCTATGAACATCCCCTTAAGTTTGCTTCCAATGGCCTGAACATGAGTTTGAGCCTGGATTTTCTGCACTAAAGGGCTGTAATTTGCAATTTGCAGAACAGTTATGCATCACAATATTTTTATTCGTTATAGGCACAAACAGCATGAAGTTGTGTTCAGTTTACTGCAAACACACAGACTCCATGTAACATATATGTTAGTTAATTAGTTTGCACTTACTGGCCTTCCATCAGATGTTAGCCTCCATCCTCATATTCCAGTGCCAGGGGTAAGCTTCAGTGTATAGTGAACAGGGTCAGTCTCATAGCTGAGTATAGGGCTTTATAGGGGTTACTGCTTGGTGTTTAAAAAAAAAAAAATATATATATATATTTATTTACATGTTATATAAATCTCTCTTTTGGTATTTCTGTTTAGGCTGGCCAAAACTAAAGTGGGTTGTTACAGACTCCAGATACCTGTCTAAATCACCGAAGGACTGGCAGCCACACATCACCAATGCCGGCACAGAGCCAGCATACATTGAGGTAAATCCCCCACACCCAGAAATATGTGGGTAAATCTTCTATAACTTGGTGCAAATGTATTTCTGATATTTATTATAATTTGCTTAAATGAAATACTGAGGGAAAACCTATTGTAACACTGGCAGTGATTGGGCTGATCTTGTGACCAACGCCATTTATTATGGTAACTGTACTAGACCATCATTGTGCTAATATACATTCATTTTTTATTAATGGAAATATGTATATTTAGTTTCCATTTGTTGATATCAAAAGATTCTCTAAGGTACTACTGCCAGCCAGCCATTAGCTCACATTAGGTTGACCACAAGCTCTTTATCACCTCCCTTAGGGCTTCTATTTGGTTTAGAATCCCAATTCAGGAAGCAAGAATGGATCAAGGTTTGATAAAGGGTAATGCTGTGGTGTGACCTGTTGAGCAGGACTATAAATGGCACTTCTCCCTATTTCCTATAGCCTTTGAAGAGAGATGTGATAGCATAGTCATTTTCCTGTATTTAGAACAGTTCTAAGTGGCCCTTTTAAAGACAGCAGGTTACTATTGGTTGTAGGACCACAACATAATGTTGTCTTCTTTATTACACAACAACCCAAAGTGACATGACTATGAGGAAACTTACCTAAATGATTTTTGCCCCTCTTCTCTTTTATTAGTACAAAACAAGCAAGGAAGGCAGTGTGATGGGTGTGACTGTGTCTCGAATAGCCATGCTGTCTCATTGCCAGGCACTCTCACAGGCCTGTAACTACACAGAGGGTAAGTACCCAAAAAGAGAGCGCCTTCTCTGTGACCTGCCGACCCTGAGAATATTTATTGCATTTAAGTACATTTTCACTTGAAACTCCCCCATTGACTAGGGGACCAAATGCATGGGGATGTCCCAGCACCACAAACAGATGTTACTGGATCCCACAGTGGAATTGTTTGGGAATCCTTGACTTCCCAAAACATGGGGAATGTTTTTAGCACCCATACATGTCTCCAGAAAGTTCCTGTTGCTGGAGGATTTAGGTCATATTTAAAAACAGAAGTGGCACTTTGGAGGAAATTAAACAGTTGTAAGTTAGATTTCTATCAGTTTCATTTTATCTGTTATGTTCCTCTAGGGGGGCTGGTTTCTATATCTGTATTTAAAATATTTGGCTGGAATTTCTACTATTTCTACTATTTTGTTGATGGTGATGATGCAATACGTGCATTATTATTCAAGGCTGCAAAAGCCCCTTTTTTGCTGTTATCCAGAAACCTGTTATCCAGATATGGGGCCGTTCCCATAGTCCCCATAATGTTCCATATAAACAAACAATATGACATTTTTATCATTAATCTATCATAATAAGACTACCATATATTTGATATACAACAAACTCAACATAAATCCACGTTGACACAATTAATTCTGTTGACATTTTAATGGTTGACATTTTTATTAGCCTTATTTCATGGTGCTGCACATTAGAGCAAGACCCCTTATCTGAAAACCCCCATGTCCCATTATGCATAATTGATCCTATACCTGTAAAAAAATGAGAGAGAATGGAATTATGTTAAATGTTACAGTGAATATACTAGAAAGATATAGAGTATTTTCCCAGTATTTCTGCCTTTGAAAGCTGCTAAATATTCCTCCTTGTTTTCTACTGTTTCTGCCTCAGTGTCTAGCATAGAGTATAGAAGCCAATATGAAATGCTTTAAATTCATTTTCAATTGCTAATATGAATATTATGATCATTTGATCCCTCTTTGTTTAGGTGAGACCATTGTTAATGTCCTGGACTTTAAGAGGGATGCGGGGCTGTGGCATGGTTTATTAACGGTAAGCTTCAAAATAACATGGTAAAGAGGAAATCTCCCAAATGATCTTGTCCTCCAGAGCTGTACATTTTCTAATGGAGAACATGAGTGTCATTCTTCACTGAATGCAATACTGCTCTGAAATGGTGTTTGAGCAGTTCCTCTCTCGGCATCTGCCATGTCCTCTTTAGTTACCACGTTCTGTATGGAAGGAAATATGGCTTTTAGGAATTTGCTTTTTTTCTTAAAGGAAAACTATACCCCGAAAATGAATTTTTGAGCAACAGATAGTTTATATCAAATCAAGTGACATATTAAAGAATCTTACCTACCTGGTATATATATTTAAGTAAATATTGCCCTTTTACATCTCTTGCCTTGAACCACCATTTCATGATGGTCTGTGTGCTGCCTCAGAGATCACCTGACCAGAAATATTTCAACTCTAACTGTAACAGGAAGAAGTGAGGAAGCAAAAGACACAACTCTGTCTGTTAATTGGCTCATGTGACCTAACTTTATAGTTTGTTTGGTATGTTTGTGTGCACCATTGGATCCTAGGATCCCAGGAGGCTGTCCTTATTTTTTAAAATGGCAATTTTCTATTTCTGATTACCCAATGGCACATGCTACTAGAAAAGTGTATTATTATGAAAATGGTTTATTTACATGAAGCAGGGTTTTACATATGAGTTGTTTTATGCAATATCTGTTTATAGAGACCTACATTGTTCGGGGGGTATAGTTTTCCTTTAAAGGAATTGTTCAGTATAAAAGTAAAAACTGGGTAAATAGATAGGCTGTGCAAAATAAAAAATGTTTTCAATATAGTTAGTTAGCCAAAAATGTAATGTATAAAGGCTGGAGTGACTGTAAGTCTAACAGAACCCAGTTTTTACTTTTATACTGAACAATTCCTTTAAGTTATACGCATCTGCAAAAGCTGTGAGTTTCTTGTGTAATCATTGTGTTAAGGAGTATTTCATAACAATGTTTGGAGCAATCTTATAGAAGCTACAATAAATGTATTTTTATCCAAACAAACAAGCCATTTGAACCCCAAACATTATATAGATAAAAGGATGAGTAGCTCCTTAACTAGATTTTCTAACCAGTCTCCTTTCTGGTTTTCTAGAAACTCATGGAATGGAGGGTTTTACTCTGAGTAGACACTTCAATAGATTTTCCTGGTCTTCCCATTTAATTGACTACTTAGTTACATTCTGCATCATATGGGTTTAAAGCGAGTGTGCAGGTACCAGAGGGTTGTGTGTACAAATTAGGCAGAGAATGGGCAATACATGGCTTCCATGCTCTTTGGCCTGGGAACTTGAGTAACTTGAGCAAGGACATATTCTGGCTATATCATCCTATTGCATCCGTTTGTTTATACTAATAAAGTAATTGGCAATATACTTTTGATAGGTAGGACAGTATTGCCTTGTTAAATAAAAGATAATATAATTGAAGGCTGAGTAAACGTTTACATGTTTGTGTGTCTCTTTCAGAATGTAGTGAACAAAATGCATACAATCAGTGTGCCGTACTCGGTGATGAAAGCTTGTCCTTTATCCTGGGTGCAGAGGGTGCATGCCAGTAAAGGTAACACATCTTGCCATCACAGTTCATCAATAAATCTTCACTGCACTACATATAAATACATGGAAGCAGATGCATGCTTTCACATACTGTACATGCACTTGATACTGGTTTATGCAATTTCAGATTCGGGTAATCATGCATTATAGACACAAGCATAGAGAACAAACATGAGTAAGACTCTTATATTTATAAATATTACAGTGGCAGAAGCGACACACAGATGTATATGCATACTCACGCTACATACACACATATATATATATGCAAGAACATAAATGGCCTGGGGAACCCCACTCTGTGTTTGAAGAGTTCATCTCTATTTAAAAGTTCAGTGAGAGAGTTTGCTGGTACTTAGTATGTGCATTTGCATTGGGTTGTCTCCGCTTAATGAATTCCAAGGGACTACTGAAAACAGTATTGCTATTTTCCAATGAGGGGGCAAATTCACTAAGATCCGAAAATTTGCTAGCGTTAGCTTCGCTAGTGTCCGCCGCACTTCGCCAGGCGAATTTTCGCCAGCGCCATGCAAATTCACTTAAGTACAAATTTATGCTCAGGTCAGCGGTAGCGCAGTTGTGCTATTTTTACTTCTATTGGTCGGAACGCTGTTACGCTAGCGAAGCCTAATTTGCATAAGGCAGGAACTTTAAGTTATAACAGAAGTATATGTTACAGCCACTACATTCCACTACACAAGCCCAGGAAACCTTTAATAAATTATATAAGTTGTCCTATTGCCCTACGTGTGCCCCCTGTATAGTTGTGTTGCCATATGTTAGGAAATGTAGGGGGTAAGGAGGGTAACCCCCCCCCCAAAAAATATCGATCTTTTTCAGACTATCACCCTCCTATGCTAAAATACGCCAGCCTTTTTTTGGAACTTAGGAAAAATTTAAATTTTTTTTTTCAACCTCCTATCTATTGTATTGAACTTCGCCTGGTCTGACCAGGCGAAGTAACGTCTAACGTAAGTAGTAACGTCTAACGTAAGTGCTAACGTTCAGGAAATTGTTCATCTTAGTGAATTTGCGAATTTACAATCCTTCGTCAGTGCGCAACTTCGCCTGGCGTAAGGTTGCGAAGTTGCTCAAGTCTATCTACTTCGCTAGCATAAATTCGCCAGAGCCGGTGTTAGTGAATTTTCGAAGTTACGACGTTAGACGCTTCACGCTATAATGAATTTGCCCCGTAGTGTGCAGAGTAATAAAGACAGGGTAATAGGAAAGTTTATATTGGTGTAACTCAAGTGCGTAAAACTTCTTCCTAATATTATGCAAGCTGGTGCCAGAAGATGGAAGTGCTTCAGGAAAGGGAATACTAATAATGCTAATTGTTGACATGGCACAAAGTCTCTTTAAGGCCATCATGGATACGCCACCAGGGGATGCAATATTACTAAACACATATTATTATTAACATGTATTTCTATAGCGCCAACATATTTCGTAGTGCTACGCTTTATATGAAACTCAAACTCATACTCATTATATATACGCTTTATATGAAACTCATACTCATTAAGCATTTGGTATTCTTGAGAAGACTCTATAATGAATGCTAATGTTTGTGCTTTACTTTGTCTTTTCCATGCTGAGCTTTGTATAATAATATAGAAAGCAAACTGTTTGTTCTTTCTTTCCTGGCAGCCAGAGTTGCTGTAGTGAAGTGCCGGGACTTGCACTGGGCCATGATAGCCCACCGAGACCAAAAGGATATCAGTCTGGCCTCTCTCCGTATGCTCATTGTCACAGATGGAGCTAATCCTTGTAAGTTTCATGCTGCGTAATGTGCTCAAATTGTTTATTATTATTACTACTAATAATAATAAGACAGTACAATTAATGAACAGTAAAGATAAAATAATGGTGTGTGTATAAATAATAATATATATGATTATATATATAGCAAGATGGCCCCGCACTACAGATATCGTGCAATTTTATCTTTTATTGTGCATCACAGTATCCAACATGCACAATAAAAGATCATTGTGGCTGATGCATTAAAATGCATGCAATTGTGAAATTGATATTCTCTGGATTCCAGCAAAGTGTCAAAACAGTGTTCTGATGTGCACAGTGACTGCTGTGTGAGCCCAGGAGCTACTGCCACAATCATGGTGGCAGGCAAACAGACTGCTAGGGCTTTTTTGCTTTTTCCAAGTACAATGGCACAGTAATGAAAGCTGCTGATTTGTACAAAGACTATGGCAGAAGCTGTCTTAGCTTCTTATCTTACGTAGTGCTTTGCATGTTAATTACATTACTTCTTTGTCTGGAAGTGCACACAGTCTATTACTGCCCACTTCCACAGCATGTTCGAGTACCTCTCCCCTTGATATACTCTGGTGTTAACTCTAGTGTTGCTTACTTCCTGTATGTAATGCTTATTTCCTACAGGGTCGGTTTCCTCGTGTGATGCATTCCTAAGTTTATTTCAGAATCATGGCCTGAAGCCGGAGGTCATCTGTCCATGTGCAACTTCTCCAGAAGCCATGACCGTTGCCATTAGAAGGTAAAGTGGTCAGCAAGAGTCGGCTTCACAGTAACTATACATCACTTTATCAATGTCAAATTTAATTCTTTATTCATGAATTGCCAATCTGTTCCTCCAAACTGCACGTCAGTACAGAGGGAGGAACGAGTTTTGCTGAAATGTGATTTAAAGGATGCATCATAAGTCACACAAGATTGTCCAGAGCAGGGTTACTTTAAATGGGTTACAGTTATATAAGATTCTTCTTATTTTATTAAAGGGAAATACATTCTATTTACAACTGGTTATCCACCCCAGTCCTAGCTATAAAGGTATAGTAAAATGTAGCATTGGTCAAGGCAAAGGAATAAACTAAAAGTTGACTAAGATTCTTAAAACTTGTATACAAACTGATAAAGAAATAATCATGAATGATTTCCCACATTTTTTAAGGCCTGGAGTACCCGGTGCCCCTCTGCCTGGACGAGCTATTTTATCTATGAATGGTTTAAGTTATGGCGTGATCAGGGTTAACACAGAGGACAAGAATTCAGCACTGACAGTCCAGGACGTTGGCCATGTTATGCCAGGAAGTAAGTAGATCAACACAACGTTGCAATGAAACTATCATGAAGAACTGCTGAATTATAGCACCAAATCATACACTTAGGGGCAGATTTATTACAGTTCGTGTGATAAATTCTAATTTGGAATTTTCAAAAATGTTTTTTTCTTGGTCAGAACTTACACATCTAAATTTTAATTCACCAACTTGAATTGGAATGTGAGAAAAACTTGTTTCAAATTAGATTAAAATTTTTGGGTCGTTCATATTCGATAGTCTTTTTTTTATAAATAACCTCCCATTCGAGTTGTGAGTACATTTAAATTTATTACAGTTTATTCCAGTACTGGCATTCACAGAGGGGCTTTAGGGTTGTAGCTTTAGAGAACCACAATAAAACAGCATTATAATATTTCCCGAAGGTGTAATGTGCACTGTGAGGCCAGAAGGTGTGCCCCAGCTGTGTAAAACAGATGAGATAGGTGAAATCTGTGTGAGCTGTAAAGGAGGAGGCACAATGTACTACGGCCTGGCAGGAGTGACTAAGAACACGTTTGAGGTATGTACACTGTGTATTTACTTGTGCATAGAGCTCTGTGTTTACATTGATGGGCAGTGATATTAAATGTGGTCATGTCAAGCAGTATAAAGAAAACACTCATACCTTTTTTTTTCCTATTTGTGGCCATGCAGTTAACCATAATATCAGCTAAGTACATTGTCACTGCAGGAATTTTACTGTCAATAAATGTAAGGAGCCTAGAGTTCTCATAAACAGGCGTGCCTCCCCAGAATTTGGCAAAACTAGGGTCTTCATTTGCCTTTCATCTGGCAGGGCATCTGTTACATCCAGCCATGCTATTTTGATTGGATGGAAATAGAAGTCATGGTGGTCTTAAGCACAGTCAATGGTTTGTGCCCAACTATACAATTGTTTGTGTTGCTGCCAACTGTTACTTAAAGGGATACTGTCATGGGAAAACAGGTTTTTTTCAGAACGCATCAGTTAATAGTGCTGCTCCAGTAGACTTCTGCACTGCAATCCAGTTCTCAAAAGAGCAAACAGATTTTTTTATATTCAGTTTTGAAATCTGAAATGGGGCTAGACATTTTGTCAATTTCCCAGCTGCCCCTGGTCATGTGACTTGTGCCAGTACTTTAGGAGGGAACTGCTTTCTGGCAGGCTGTTGTTTTTCCTTCTCAATGTAACTGAATGGAACGCAGTGGGACATGGGTTTTTATTATTGAGTGGTGTTCTTAGATCTACCAGGCAGCTGTTATCTTGTGTTAAGGTGGCCATACACAGGCCGATAAAACCTGCCGACAGACTGAGTCGGCAGATTATCGGCCCGTGTATGGGGCCCTCCGACGGACTACTCCGATCGATATCTGGCCGAAAGGCGACATCACCAAACGAGCGGATCTCTCAGTGTATGGCCACCTTAAGGGAGCTGTTATCTGTTTACCTTCCCATTGTTCAGTTGTTAGACTGCTGGGGGGGAGGGAGAGGGTGATATCACTCCAACTTGCAGTACAGCAGTACAGCAGTAAAGAGTGATTGAGGTTTATCAGAGCACAAGTCACATGACTTGAGGCACCCTGGAAATTGACAGTATGTCTAGTCCCATGGCAGATTTCAAAATGAAATATAAAAAGATCTGTTTCCTCTTCTGAGAAATGGATTTCAATGCAGAATTCTGCTGGAGCAGCACTATTAACTGATGTGTTTTGAAAAAAAACATTATGTCAATCCAATTTACTGCAGCACACTGGAAAGCTTTTCAGCAGGTGATTTTTTTTATTTGCTCAACACATAAGTGCAGACAAAAAGAGAGCCACTGTGTTGAGCAAATAAAAAAATCACCTGCTGAAAAGCTTTCCAGTGTGCTGCAGTAAATTGGATTGACATAAAGTTTGTATGACCCGTGGCAGGTTTGACTTGTTACTGCACAGCACCTGATCCGAAAGGATTTGTTTGCATGAGGTTTGGAGCACTCCATTTTTGTGTGGAATTTTGAAAAAAAACAGACAATTTTGTACAAAACGAAATCCGGTGTGTGTATGGTGGGAAATGAGTTGACCAATATCGGCAGAAGACTTAGATACTGGTTGCCTCGTTGATTGGGCTGGATGGAAAATTTTGATTGGGTGCCTAAAGGGACCTGAACATCACCCATTGTTAGTGCTGAATCAGAGACATGTAGAATTCTATTGTTTCTACGAATCTGTCTTGGAAAGATATTTTCCAAAAAATACTGTAATTGTTATGTCTATAGCCACCTTTAATCTCTAAACTATTTGGATTTTGATCTTAGTCTCTGCTATGGAAGGTACTGACATGGGCAGTTAAAGCGCCCCATGTAATGGGGTTAATGCTTGCATGTGATTTGCTGAAGTCCAAGATGCACTTGTGTTAGTTTTATAGTAACTATTTTCTTTGTCATTTCTTTCAGGTTTTACCAGTTAATGCTTCTGGGGCTTCTATAGGAGAAATACCTTTCACCAGAACTGGGCTACTTGGATTTGTGGGGCCAGTAAGTATAACACTGCCTCTGTAAACATTCTGTTCATTTATAGAGGTGAAACTATAATGATTCTGTTGATAATAAAAAATAATTCAGAAATTTCTTTTACCAAAGTGTATGATCTTTAAAGGGAAACTGTCATGGGAAAACATGTTTTTTTTTTGTTTTTTTTAAACGAATCAGTTAACAGTGCTGCTCCAGTAGACTTCTGCACTGAAATCCATTTCTCAAAAGAGCA
>CM044433.1:148213500-148223743 GCA_024363595.1 Xenopus borealis | reverse complement strand
TTCAGGACTTCAGTGTCGGCTCCTTTCTTGACTTCGGGTCTTTTCGCCTTCTCAGGACTTCGCAAACGTTCGGCACTTCCGCATTCAGCCGCAGGAGAGGTGAGCGCTTGCTAGTGCGCTCGTAAGGGGGTCTTTGAAGATTTCAGCGCTGCCGGGCCCCCCTTCAGCTCCGGGACACTTGTCCCCCCTGTACCCCTCTGATGGCAGGCCTGGGGCTGAATGGGCAGTTGCAACTAAACTGTTTTTGAACACGAGGATCGTTCTCTAAGAGTAGCAATATAATTATATCTTTTCAATAGTGATGGGCGAATTTATTCACCAGGGCCGAATTCGCGGCGAATTCCCACGATTCGCCGCTGGCGAATAAATTCGCGAATCATGCGACGCGCGTCGGAAACGACGCAACGAAAATGACGCGACGTAAACGACGCAACACGCGTCAAAAGCGTCCCACGACTCGTTTCGCTAATTTTTCGCCGGTAATTCGCGAATCTTTCGGCGAAGCGAATCGCGGGAGATTCGCCCATCACTACTTTTCAATCCACAGGAGGACAAATGCATAGTATCAACTTGGAAAAGTTTCTGCTTCTGTAAGTAAATTGTTTCAATGTTTCAATGCAATAACCTAGCAATTGTTTTTAAGGCTATGGCTCATCACTGATTATGAAGTTTCCACACAGGCACATCACTGACATCCTGTGGTTGAAAATGGAATTGCACTCACAATTACTTGAAGTAAGAGACTTTATTTGAAACAACAACCCGTATATGGCCATATGACGTCATGAGGGAACCAAAATTCACTGGTTGGGGTGGGTATTTAAATTTTTTTTCACTGTTGTACACATCATCCTTGGTCCCCAGACGGGACCGTAATGTCGGAAATGCTGTGTTATTGAATAAAAAAGACACTTTATTCACTTGAACATAAAGAGAGTGCTGATCCTTCACATCTTTATATTTATATATTCCATTAAAAACAGGTCAACGTTTCGGTCCGGGTCTAGGACCTTCAGTCCGGGTCTTGAGAAAGGTCCTAGACCTGGACCGAAATCGTCTCTTCTTCAGGTGACTAATCTCCCCGAACAACCTTCCCACCGGTTAAAATATAAATCGCCAGCAGGATGGCCGACTTCGGAAAACATAAGCCAACAGAAAGGCTTTTCGGGGAGATTATTTGTATCAGTATACATTACATACTTGTTATGTAAACCTTAAATGTTTACTACAGTATTTAAAGTAGTTTATTTTATGTATTACGTTTTTTTTTTCTCTCTCCCTCCATGGGAGGGAGACCACCACATCAAAGTGTTAAGGTTGTTGAAAAATAGGTATGATTAACTCCTTATTAACCACTTTTTTTTTTTTTAGCACTAAAGCTGGTCATAGACGTGCAGGTTTATCCTTATGCCATACAAACAATCACCAGTTGCAGTATTCCAACTACAACTAACCATTCAGATAAATAAAGTAGTAACAAATCACACAATGTTCTGGCCATGAATTGACTCTTGTCCGACATATAGTAGTGACAGACTCCAAATGATGTTGTCAGATAGGCAATACATGCAGAGATATTATTGTTAGCTGAAAGAAATCTTCTAACCTCTCTGATCGACTAAATGACTAATCGCCATGGTACGAAAAATGTCAGGGCGATTCTTAAATGGTCAGAAAATCATATGAACTTTATCTTTGTGTATATGGCCAGTTTTATTGAGGGCAATGGCAGGCGAGATCTGTCACCTGTGGTTATGTGCTATTGCCTGACCTGTGAATCACCGAAAGTAAAGTGGATCTGGCTTAATCCATGGAAACTGCAAAAGAAGGACATTTCCTGTAATTTAATTGAATCGCCCTTAAAAGAATTTTGTATGATTTGTTGTCTGTGGTAGTGCACATTTACTGCAGGCATCGAATCGCCTCATCTGTCTTAGCCCTTAAGGGCAGAGACACACGAGAAGATTCAGGGAGATTTAATGGCCTGGCGACAAATCACCTATTCTTCGGGTGACTAATCTCCCAGAAAAGCCTTCCCACCGGCTACAATTGAAATCACCGGCAAGATGGCTGACTTCGGAAAGGCTTTTCGGGGAGATTAATCGCCTGAAGAAGAAGCGATTTGTCACCGGCAGGATGGCACTCAGAGCACTTCATTTTCCGAAGTCACCCAAAGTTGCCTCACGAGGAAACTTTGGGCGAGTTCAGAAAGCGAAGCGCCCAGAGTGACATCCCGCCGGCAATTTAGATTCTAGCCGGTGGGAAGGCTTTTCGGGGAGATTAATCACCCTAATAGGGGACTTGTTGACGGCGACTAAATCTCCCTGAATCTTCACGTGTCTCTGCCCTAATGAAGAACTAAATCCCCTGCTATTAAAAATCACTACCCCCAGCCTAGATGTTAACTCCTGTATTTAACCCTAATTCTTTACTTAACTCTCCTTGCAGAGTCCGCACAGCAGAGCTCACATGCGCCATCTTTGGTCTTCTTCGTGAAGAGTGCGGAGTATCGGTGCATGTGCAGTTGGAGCAGTCTTCCGGTTTGTGACAACTCTGCATGTGCCGAAAGCAACAGAAATTGCCAAAGTGAAGGAAGAAGACTGGAGAGCCAGAAGATGGCTCCTGTGAGCTCTGCTGCGCTGACTCTGCAAGGAGAGCTGACACCTGAAATTAAACTCTTTTTTTACATCTATTATAATATTGGCTTCGAAAGCTACTTCTAACTTTCCATAAAGTATGTGTATGATGCTTTTACATTACCTGTCTGACCCCCCATGTTCCTGTATGAGGGGGCTGCCATATTTGTGCACCCAGCATCTGTTATCATTACAAACTGTAACTAACAGGCTGAGATGGGACAGTCAGGTTGGCAAAGTCAGAGTGTCAGAGTGTCAGAGAGTCAGGCTTAGACATTTCAGCTAACAGTTATATACAAAAACAAACCTCTCAGCAAAAAATGATCAACATGACCTATAAGTAACATTTAATGTACATTCCTATGTTAAAATTCATTTTTTAGTGTCAGTATCACTTTAAGTAAAGAATTAGGGGCAATTACAGGAGTTTATATGTAGGGGGGGCTATGTAAGGTAGGGGGAAGCAATTTTTAGTAGTGGGGGAGTTTGCTTCCTGTTTAAAGGAGAACTAAAGCTTAGGTAAAGAAGTAGGCTAGAAATGCTGATATATACATTATATTTTAAGCTTCTGTACCAGCCCAATGCAATAACAGCCTTTTAGTAGGGAAGATCTTTGACTTCAAAGATGCTCCAGTAGCTCCCCATATTCTTTTCTGCTGATTCACTGCACATGCTAAACCAGTGCAACTAGCATCAGAAAGTAATAATCCGCCACGTAGTATTAAAGGACAATCCGCCATAATCCGTAATCCGTCATCTTGTATTAAAGGACAATCTCATCTTCTGCTTGATAATTTACAATGACCCCTAAGCTTAGCTTCTCAATAACTGCTCAGAGCCCACACTTCAGACACTTTCAAAGATGGTGACCCTGTGAGACAGGTTTGAAGTCCTGTATCTTTACTGCTATTGACAAGCTGAAACTTTAGGCTGGGGCATTAAGTGCAGTATATAAATATGGCATTTTTAGCCATATTTATTTTTAGGGTTTAGTTCTCCTTTAAGCTGCTGTGTAGGAGGGTTCCATGGGGAAAAAGTATGGTGCTGTATTTGGAATCATTGCTCCACATGCATGTCACATTTATTAAATAGCCTCCCTGGTCTGCCCACCACCTCCTGAGCTCTAGATTGCACATGCAACACGGACAATGAGAAAGTGCTGCTGGAACCCAAGTAAAGACAGGGAAAGCAATCATCATTTAACTTAAAGTAGATCCAAACTGAAAACGGAAGGTTTTTGCCCTCTTTCATGTTTTTACAAGTGCTCATAGCCAAAAACTTATTCAGGGAGATAAATGCTTGATCCTACTCAGCCATTTGGCTGCCATCAACTGTACTGTGAGTTTAGTTTCCCCCCTCTGTTCTTATGTATTTATGCAGAAATGTATACTAAAGCTTGCCAGTAACCAGTTAAGTTTTACAGTCAATATGTGGCGGGCAATACTAATCCTAAATTGTGTTGGTGTGTTTTTATGGTGCATATATTTATAATGATAAAATCTACCTTTAATAAATTAAGGACATTTGGTGATTTTTAAGGTCATAAAAAAAGAAAGTTAAAATTGTCAGTAGGTTGTACCTGATGCATGTACTGAAGTGCTCCTTCAGATTTTTTTCCTTCGCTTTTTTTTTCTTCAAAAAACATCAGTTAATAGTGCTGCTCCATCAGAATTCTGAACTGAAATCCATTTCTCAAAAGAGCCAACAGATTTTTTATATTTAATTTTGAAATCTGACATGGGGCTAGACATTCTGTCAGTTTCCCAGGTGCCCCCAGTCATGTTAAGTGTGCTCTGATAAACTTTGAGTGATATCAAACTGTTCCTCTGGGCTTTTATGGATCTACAAATGTCTGCGCTGGTGCGTTCCATACCAGCTTGAGTGCCGCAAGTTAAATATGACCTGTCCTTAAGTATTCAGTGCTATTGTAAATTTTTAACCATTTTCTTTTTTTTGTTGTTTTATATAGAGGCAGCCAGAGAATGCCGTAAAAAGAAGAAAGAGTATGTTAAGTGCTTGGAAAACAGAGTTGCAGTCCTTGAAAACCAAAACAAAACTGTAATTCAAGAGCTAAAGACTTTAAAAGATCTGTATTGTCATTAAGCAGTTTACATTTAAGAATTTTTGTGAACTCAATGCCTTTTAGAACAATTGTTTTTTTTTGTTTGTTTTATTTTCTTTTTTTTAAGCCACATTTTCTAAGATTAAAATGAGAGGTTACAGATTTTTTTTTTATCTATCCTTCACAACCTTTTAAAGCAACAATGCAATTTTTGTAAATGCTCTGTACGAACCATAGAAGAATGAAGACATAAAATGCATCCAGACTGTACACTCTCCCACTGAATCCCCTGTCAGTTAAAGGGATACATGTTTTTTTTTTATTCAAAACACATTAGTTAATAGTGCTGCTTCACTAAAATCCATTTCTCAAAAGCGCAAACAGATTTTTTTAATATTCAGTTTTGAAATCTGACATGGGGCTAGATATATTGTCAGTTTCCCAGGTGCCCCCAGTCATGTGGCTTGTGCTCTGATCAATTTCAGTCACTCTTTACTGCTGTACTGCAAGTTAGAGTGATATCAAATCTAATCATTTGTCATATTTAATAGTAAACATTGCTCATGAGGAGCAGTCCCTTGTAAGACTTTATGCAACCCTCCTGCATTGTTGGAGGAGAGAAGAACTTCTCTGCCAGAAGAAACTATATTATTCCCTCTCCTCCAACAGTGACTGTAGATTCCAGGTGTCTGGGGCATTGGGTATAAATAAACCATTCTCCTTTACACATTTTAACAACTGATTACGTCAAAGAATAAAACATATTTTAGTGTAAAGAAAAGAAATTTACTTATGTAAAAACAAAGATATGATAGTTATTTTTATTCCTAGAATAAGAAATACCATGATAGTCTGTCTCTGCCTCTTAAGAACCATTTCTCTGGTCCCTACAAGTCAGCGTACTTTAACAGTGTCTGTATCATTTTTTTGGGGGGAGGGGTAGTGTTTATGCACCTTTTTCACAAAATTGATACACCTTTTTAAATGAGCTTGTTAGAATAATGAAGCAATTTTTTCTCTTTAGGACTTACTTGTCTCGTGTTCACTAAAGGTGTAAATTTCCTGTTTTAGGCTGATTTAGCTGAAGGTTTTACTGCAATGTAAATGCCTTCTCCTTTCAGCTGGTTACATCTATTCATCAGTTGATGTTCAAGGGTTTTTGGAGCCCAGCTGTTGCCTGTGCGGTTGTTGAGGTTTTACCACTAGGGGGGCCCGGGTTGGTTATCCCAACTCTATCAATTCCACTAGCAACCCGTAGCAACTACAGTAGAACCCCCATTTTACGTTTTTCAGGGGACCAGAAAAAAATGGTGTAAAATCAGGGAAAACTTAAAATCAGGGAAATGTATTATGCATAATATATAGGTGGGACCACAAAACAACAATGCAAAATGAGGGAAATCTTCAAATCAGGGGATGTAAAATGGGGGTTCTACTGTACTTTATTAGTCATGAACTGCTCATGCCATGTCCGTTAAACCAAATGTTAGTGGATAGATTTTAACAGAAATTGTAAAATGCCTTCATATTTTTTGGCTACTGGGTGTGATACAATTTCTATACACAATAAATTTGTGTGATTATTTATAAAACTTCTATGAACCAAGGTCCGGAGTACAAAAAATATCATCAGAGTTGGTGACAGAAAGGCAAAGTAGTGCACCAGCCATGCAATTGTACCAAATAGATCACTTTCATCTTGCTGTAATCTTTTTTTATTTATACTTTACATGTCTATACATTGACACTATGAATCCAGATAGTAACATTAAGTAAACATTCGAAAACTAACAATAGTATTTATTCAGCTCTTAATAGCTTCAGATTTTAAAGGGGTTGTTCAAGTTAACTTCTAATATGATGCAGAGAGTGATATTCTGAGACAATTTGCAACTTTTTGTGTTTTTTGAGTTATTTACCTTTTTATTCAGCAGCAGCTCTCTGGTTTGCAATTTCAGCAATGTGGTTGCTAGGGTCTAAATTACCCAAGCAATGACGCATTGATTTGAACAAGAAGGAATATGAATAGGAGAGAGACAGTATAAAAGAGGAGGAGTTCTAAAAAAAAAGTGGCAATAACAATACATTTGTAGTCCTACAGAGCATTTGTTTTTTTTTTTTTTAGGTGGAGTCATTGACCCCCAGTTAAAAGTTGCAAAGTGTCAGAATAAAAAGGAAAATAATTCAAAAACTAAAAAAAAAAAAATATTCAAATTGCATGGTTGCTAGGGTAATTGGACCCTATCAACCAGATTTGCAAACTAGACAACTACTGAATAAAAAGCCAAATACTGTAGCTCTAACTCTACAGTACATCATAGTAAATGTTTAAAGGTTTGTATTCTGTTCCATAGAACATAGAAAGTGCATCTCTTCAAGTAACTCTTACAATTTTCCAACTGAATAACAGTTGAATTTCGGCTAATGTTTCAAATGGCTGTTGGGAGGCAGAGTATATGTGTGGCACTTTCCTATTAACTCATGGGTGAAAAATAAAAATATGGCAATGAAATGCAATGGCTGCTGTTAAAAGGACATTAAACAAGAGTGAAGGATTTGCAGTGCTCTCATACCAAGAAAAGTAAATCTATAAGGGGAAGTTAACTATGAAACAGTATTTGAGTCCCACACAATAGAGCAAGCGTTAATGGCTAGTAGCGCAGGAAGGCAGTGCACACTAGCCATATTAGTGTAACAATCAGGTGTTTAACTCTTGTGTTTCTCTCCGTGGCTTTGTTTAGCCGTTCACTGCTCCCTTCTGTGTTGCTTGTCTCTTCAAATGCTATGCGGGCCTTTATCCAGCTCACATAGCTCTCCACTTTAGTGTATACTCCAGGGAAATTTGCCTTCCCACAGCCATATCCAAAGCTGGTTATGCCCATTTGGTAAAGTCTCTTCTTTTCTGCATTATAACAAACAAAGGGTCCTCCGCTATCCCCCTAGGACAGCACACACAATATTAGAACATTGACACAAGGCCATTTAATCTCAGAACAGTTAAGAGTTTGGTCACTCAGAAATCAAGCTTTAATATGTTAGAAAATAGATTAGCATTGGAGTCTCTTTAATTTAATTATTTTTTTCTAGTTTGCAAATTAGAATGCTAGTTGTTGGGAGTCACTGACCCCGGCAACTAAAAATACTTGCTCCGTGAGGCTACAATTTTTGTTAATTCTAAATACTTCTCTATTTTCTTGTACTCTTCACAGGACCACCATCAGAAATCATGGATCCCCATGCAAGTTTGTTAGCAGGGCCCTCCCCACAGAGAGTCCCAGGTATTTGTCTACCATGTGCCTGGGCCTCCTGGCGGGTCCAGCCTATTGGGAGAATAGGGCACCAATTTTAAACAAAAAAGGGCCACTTGGCCTTGCCCCCAATTCACCCTCTCCACTCACAAGCCCTGGCTATTCCACAGCCTGCAAACTGGGAAGTGTGTCATACAGCATGTGATTCAACTGCAAGGGTAAGTCTAAATCTATGGCACATAGGGAGGTTTATTATTTGGACTAATCACATGGACTGTTAAGAATGCAAATATGTTATGCTCTCTTTATATACTGTCTTTCACCATGGGGTGGAGCTATATCACATATAACACTTCTCTGTGTGCAGTTTTGCAGGTCTGTGGTCTGTCCTGAAAACACTTTATTGTATGGTGTTACTGGCCCTTTAAGAAGAAGGTCACTAAATGAACAGCCACAAATAAGACCCTGTATAAGCAAACTCTTATCTGAAAACCTGAGACAAAGTCAATTTCAGGGAAGGTATTATTTTATACCCATATATACTTAATTATCTCTGTTTCAATAAACTGTCATGATTACAGTGGTCAGAATATAAAAAAAAAAAAGATCTATTATTGCTTTCTAATCAAAACAGAGTTGTTTAACTTAATAAGCAGAATATATTTCAAACACAATCCCTATTTATTTTGCTTTTTAAGGGTTAGGGCACAATGCAAGATTCGGGGGAGTCGCCCCTGCAATAAATCTCCTCGTCTTCAGAGATACAATCTCCCCAAACTGCCTCCCCCTTCCTTCACGCAGGCTTGAATGAAAAATCGCCAGCGGGATGGCACTTGCAGCGTTTTATTTTCCGAAGTCGCCCAAAGTTGCCTCACGAGGAAACTTCGGAAAGCAAAGCGCCACGATTGTCGCCCCGAAGAGGCGATTAGTCCCTGGGCGACTAAATCTTCCCGAATCTGCTTGTGTGCCCCTGCCCTAAACTCAGAAGCATGTAGCAAAATGGGTAAAGTTTGCTTTTGTTATTCTATCGGCACAAGACCAAATAACTGGTTTGCATGTTACTGGAGCAGGCACATTTTGCTTTAGATTTCATCAGTATACATACTGTATATCAAAATCTATTGCGTAATCTGGATTAATCTCCATTGCACCAGTCAACCTGCTAGTCACAAAATTTCCTTGAATCTCAAATTATTTCACCATGACTGAGCACAATCAAAGAAATTATACCGTCAACATGGTGATTTTCTCGAATCCCAGAATTCATTGATACCTCCATCCATTTGACAACTCAGTTGAGAATTTAATAAATTATCTCTGTGCCCAATTTATTTCTCTGGTATCTTGAAGGGATGAAACTTCAGAACATTTTGAGTTTGATTAATCATAAATCTTGAAAATTGGTATTTTTTGCAACATCAATGAGCAGGGCTATAGTTACATATGGGCACGCTTGGGTACCTATATAGGAAATAAAGTGCATCCTTGCAGGTACATCTTGTGGTGCTGCTGAGGGGGATCCCATCCTTGCTTTGTTTGTACTGACTGCTGAGAGAAGGGGACAGGCTGAGGTCACATGCCTAGGGCAACGCCAGACCTAAATACAGCCCTGTTCATCGGAAAATCAATGATAAACCAAGAAGTAGTCAATTAGCTTTCTTTAACTTTGCCAAGGACAATTGTGCCTTTCTAAGGGCTCTTACTCACGAGCGATTAAAGCTGCGCTCCCCTGCGTTCCGTTTTGTAGTGTTCAGCCACAGGGGAGCGCAGGAATAGATGCAAGCAATTCTTTTCAATTGGGCTATACTCACACAAGAGCATGCAGGCAACGAACACAGGTTGAGACACAACATGCTGCATTTTTCCTGCATTCGGCGCCTACATGCGCTTGTGTGAGTACAGCCCCATTGAAACAATTGCTTGCGTCTATTCCTGCACTCCCCTGCAGCTGAAAGCTACAAAACGGAACGCAGGGGAGCGCAGCTTTAACCGCTCGTGAGTAAGACCCTAAGTCAGAGATCCCAACTAGCGGCTCATGAGCAACATCTTGAATGTTGCTCCCAGTGGCCTCAAATGTTGCTCCCCAACACTTTTTCTCTTGAATGTAGCTCAGGTGTATAAAAGGTTGGGGATTCCTGTTCTAAGTGAAAGCCCTAATACAGATAGTCATGTTGATTTATTTACCTGGCATGAATCAACAGCTCCAGTCTCATCTCCAGCACAAATCATACTGTGAGTGATGAATCCGTTATAAGCTAAGGACGAGTTACACACAGAATAAGCAATTGTATGTACTT
>CM044433.1:148130152-148146216 GCA_024363595.1 Xenopus borealis | reverse complement strand
CAGGTTTGGACGCAGCATCTTGCATTTTACCTGCTTTGGCGCTTAAATGCATCTGTGTGAGTACAGCCCCCTTGACAGTAATGGCGTGCGTCAGGGGAGCGCAGCTTAAAACGCCCATGTGTAAGAGCCCTTATTCCTTAAAGCAACTTGAGAGAAATGAGACCGATCACAAAATCAAAAGATCATTCTACCAAATATTATAATGAGGGTTCTGAATACAGACAATATGCATACAGGAAGCATAAATTAGTGTAACAAATTTCAGTTAGAGCATGGTTTTTTTATTAAAAACATCTGAAAAAACATTTACAAGTATACATTTGAAATTAAGCAAAAATGGAACATTTGTAAAAGGATTTTAAAATGTATGCAAGAACTTACGCATAAGTGAATGACTTCTATTCTCTATCAACCCTCTATTTACTAAACAGAGCTACTGCAGGTTGAGTCAAACTAACGTTACGCTTTTCTTTGTTGCTGGCTTGTTTATTTCACTGCATATCCAACAATGTGGGGGGCTATGGGCTTTATAAATGTGCGTGCCTGAATATGGCGTAGTTTCACTGTAGAGAATTTAGCATTCTCTAGGTCCTTCCAGGTGAATTTTCTCAAGTTGCAGCCATCAAATACAAGTTTCCATGTGGGATTCAGAATTCTCTGAAAGAAGCAAAGCCAGCTAGCTTCATCCGAGGAAGCCACGTGTTCCAAAAAATAGAAAGCTCCTCCCTGCGAAATAAAGAAAACATGGTCTTTATAAATATTTCTGCAAAACTTTAATTATCTTTACTGTTGAAGGACCTCCTCTAAAACTTAAACACCAACACAAAATGTCTTTATTTGATGCAAGATGTGGGATGGATTATGAATTTAAGACAGAAGATAGAGTTTGACCTTCTACTATTAAGCCAAGATTCCCATCTCCCAGCAGGAAGTTTGGTCACGGTTTTATGGAACCTTTAAAAGTATCTATCAAGTCAACCCTGAATGCATTGAGTCTCAGCATCCAAGGTCCTGGAAAATTCATTATGTATTCCATGCTGCCATTCTAACTTGCATTTCAGAAGAGTTTTCCTGGCTGTTCATTTCCTCTTTCTCCTTCTCTTGTTGATGGTCAGGAGGAAGTTGAAGTGGAGGATGCACTGGACGTGAGATTTAGAGGTATGCAGCTACAAAATCTTGTCAAATATAAGTGTTTTGGTATTGAAGAACACTCAAAAGACCTGTCATGCCTCTGAACTAATACATTCAATCCAATGCAAATTCACATTACAGCCTAATCTAATCTTTTATTTGGCTTTAGTTCATTGCAGATTAATAATCAGATCACATGAGGGAGGTTTTATAGACCTACCATCCAAGGACATCATCCATGGGCAGCTTACATTTCAGAATGTTCTGACTGACCCCAATCAATAGATTACAGAGCTCTGATCAGACATTAATTGGTGAGGGCCTTACTTTAGTCTATATACACAAGACAATAGGAAGCAGAAGTCCATGTACAGTAGGTAAATTTTTGGTTATATTGTTACTCTGCTTAAAGGGGACCTATTTCTCAAATTAGTCAGTCCAAATAAAATTTAATTACACTATTATAAAGTATCTGAATCTTTATCCTTCTGTCTGGGAATTCATAATTAAAACAAGCAGGCTGGAGCCATTTTGTGGACACTGTTAAGGCAAAATCTTGTTTGTGCACCAGAATAGGGGACCTGATTTCCATCCCCATGCACAGGCTACACAATTAAATGGTGAAGAGGGAGGGGGAATGTGTGGAGTGCAGTGACATCTAGTAAGTGCTGAATGGAGAGTGAAAGTAATTGCCTGCCCCGCCTCTATGATTTAAGGCATAGATGAGGGGTAGGCAATATTTGATTGACAGCTTTAATAAATAAAAGAATTTGAATTTCATGTTTAATTTGAAAAGGACTTTTTAATACAAATCTGGGTGACAGATCTGCTTTAAAGGCCATTTAAAAGCCCAATACATGTTCCTTTTATTTTGTACATATTAATGCACAGATGTAGATGCTTCATACGTTTTACATTTATTTGCTACCCAATTACATTCTCCATTACTCTGGTGTGGACTAGGTCATTTCTGCTTGAGATACATTGCATATACAGTGCACTTCCCCATTGTGGCTTGGCAGAAGGCAGTACAATAAGCAAATGTATTTTTAGGCTATAGCTACCCTTTGATTTTAGGCACTGATAAGATTCAAACCAGATACTGCTTCTCATTGACTTTTTTTTTACCACTGAGCAATTAAGTCCATGAATATCTTTCTGGTAAACTTAGACAAACCACTTTACTTTATACAACAGAGTGAGGAGTAGCAATATGCAACGCACAGTGAGCATTTAATTGTGTAGTGTTATATTTCCACAATTCTTGCTTATTTTCAAGTTAACACACAAGTTACCATTCACCTCTGTGAATTTCAGGTGTCACCTCTCTGAAGAATTACAATGTGCCGTTGTGATTGGATTGTTGGAAGAATCTATATGCCGAGAACTCCCCTACACCACTAAAATTTCACAGCAAGTCCATTGTTTTGAGTTACTTTGTGTTAGATATACCATGACCTGGATGAATGAGCATCTTCATAGTCACATAACAGTTAACATAAAAATCTAATTTTTTAAACTCAGGTGAATAGGATTCGACCAGGAAAACTCAATTCCAGTGTTTTTCGCTTGAAGTCTGCAAACATCACCAAATTGATCCCTGGACCTCTCTCATTGACTCATACAGCAATTTGGTGGGTTTTAGGAGGCAAATTGTCAAATTTGTGTTCTTAAAGGGCCAGAGTATGATAAATCTCAAAAATCGAATGCATAGTTTTGGCAATAAAAAAATTGAAAATTCTAAAATTTTTATTCAAATTCGACCCTTGATAAATCTGCCCCTTAAAAAAAGACATTGCCTGAAACACAATGTGTGAATATAACACAACACAATAACAGCTCACTTAACACAGTGAATTGCTGACTGATTCATCACTCTATTGTACTTTCCTGTTATAAGGTGTGGCACAGACTCATAGATATCGGCAGTAGGACACAGAAGTTAATAATATTGATTCTGCTAACGGTCTTTTGGCTAAGATCAAGTTTGGTATCTGTTCTTATCAGGAAGGGTGTTAAAGCCTCTCTTGGTGAGAAAGAGAAACATTTGATTCTCTGGCCAAAGGCCCTAGAATTTTGAAAGCCTGAGGTATTGTGTCCCCACAGAAGGTGCCAGACTCATGACTGGGTCTTGCACATTGCACAATGCACTTTAAGCTTTTAATTTGCTTTTATTCTTTGGTCCGGCCTTTTGGCTAGCAAGAAATTTTTTTAATTGAGCCTCCGGCTGGATCCATGCTATGGCGCTTTATAACACTTATTTACGGCACTTATTTTTAAAGTACCTTTTTATCTGTTTTTTTATGTGTGTCTCATTATACATAAGGTCTTTGCTGGGGGTGCCATTCGACCCTTTTGGGCTCTGGCCCAGGATTTTGGTAGCCTGCGGAAGCTTTGGCGGAATCTGGGGAAAAGGGACTCTCCCTAACCATGAGGTGAAGGAGAGTCTGAAGACACTTGCACCCCCCTCTGTGCCTTTTGTTGGGGGGGGGGGTTGGGTACAACAGGGTTCACACTAGCTTCGGTGAAGATGAACCCATAGACCCATAATGCTTTCAGCGCCTGGGGCTCATAAGTAATTGGAGCCCATGCCTACGTGTAGAACTCAGGCACCCTGAACTTTAGCACTGCGTACTTAAGGGTGAAGAAAGCAATTTTTTTTTTTTCAGTAAAAAATAATTGATTCTGCTAACTAATTGTGTATTGTAATAAATCCTTGGCTAGCAAGCACCAGCCATTCAGAGTCTGTAAGCTCCTGCCTTATAGTTGCTGTGACTGACCTGTCCAATTAATTTCTTCATCAAAGCTCTTTTGTCTCTGTCCAGTCTTGTACTTTATCCATTCTGTGATATATATGTCAAGACACTTCACTCACATTGTCCTATTCCTGTCCACTCCTGTACTTCACCTGCTCTGTCCCATCCCTGCCCAGTCTTGTACTCCTCTTACTCTTTCCCATGTCTGTCTAGGACAGGTCTGGACTAGGAGTCCAGTACCCCGAGGCCAAACTGCCCCCACCAGCCAACTAAATGACTGTCTATGGCACCTTACAACAGCCCCTCTGGCATTTGCCAGAGACCACAGATTGCGAGTTTGGGCCTGGTCTAGGACAATTACTTCTCCCACCTCTTCTTGTCCGTCTACAGTGTTGAACCTTATTTGAGATCCTAGCCCTATAATTCACCAGCTCTGTTCCTGTTCATTCATGTACTTTGTGTACTTTGTCCCATCCATATCCAGTTCTCTACTTTGCTCACTGCTTCCTATCTAGTCCCGTACTTCGCCTAATCAATCCTGTCCCTGTCAAATACTATGCTTCACCAACTGACTGGGTTCTTCATTTCTTCTTACTGGATCTTTATGGTTTGCTTAAGGGACTCGTATCAATGTGGTCTGCAGTTCAGCGAATTTCACAGCACATTGTTGGCCATTCCGGACTAGATGATACTTACTCCTGGAACATTGTTGCTAGCTTTCAAGTGACAACTTTAATGTTACTGTCCCATACTTTTAACCCTTTTTCATGAAAATATATTATTTCTTTCTGTAGTTTGAGGCATTGCTAGAGGTTTTGTCTACTAGAACAAAGTGATTCCCTTGAAATACTACATCTATGGACAGCTGTGCACTCACCTACATATGCGAAATTCACCATTGCTGGCTGATTAACAGCACTGCTTGAGTTATATTTTAACCCAATTTCAACAGTATCTCAAATGTCGCACTCATTGAATTAAATTTATATAATTAAATTTAATTAAAAGTTGAGGAACTCCCAAATTAGCTGCATCCAAGAAGGGTCCTGTTTCCTGACCTCTGCCTTGATCCCTCTTTGTGAACCTATGCTGCCTGACCTGACTTCGGATCCGTCTTTGACTACTCTTCAGTTTAACCCCTCTGTATCGCAATATTCAGCTCTCCAGTCCCTGTGCACTGCTGTGCTTCCTGTTCCATCTCTGGGGCAGCCTCCAATCAGTGTGAGGTGCTTGTGGGTCTTGACTCGACTGAATCCGTCTTGACAAACTGATTTATGAATTCATTATACATGAAATGGTTTTTAAATTTTATGATGCTAATAAAATGATTGGCATATATGAACTTGATTGAATTAATTTGGGAGTTAAGCAATTTTTTATCAAATTTAATGATTTGAGATTTAATTTAATGCGACATTTGAGTTACTGTTGAAATAATTAATTCCCTTAAAATACACAACAATTTTATTTATACAGGTATGGGATCCGTTATCTAGAAACCTGTTGTCCAGAAAACTCAGAATTATAGGAAGGCCATCTCCCATAGATTCCATTTTAATAAAATAATACATTTTTTTTTTTTTTTTACAATATTTCCTTTTTCTCTGTAATAATAAAACGGTAGCTTGTACTTGATCCCAACAAATATATAATTAATCCTTATTGGGTTTAATGTTGAAATTATTTCTTTAGTAGAAGGTATGTGTTATGTTGGGTAGCCGAGGATGAGGAGAGTATAACGGTGCTTTATTAACAGGCTCATACAGACAGAACAACAGTAACTTCTTACTTTCACTTTCAAGCTGTACAGAAAGTCCTGTGTATGCACAGTGACACCCACAGGCCGTTTGTATAAATACAACAGGATGGAACTCCAAATTATACAAAGATCCCTTATGCAGAAAGCCCCTGGTCCAGAGTAGTCTTGAAAACAGATCCCATACCTGTCTATTATTATGTCCCTACAAATATGGAATGTACCGATAATGCAATAAAATCCAATCTGTATTATATTTATATATTCATATTATCCATATTTATAAAATAAGTTATACAGTATCTAGCATATTTTTATCAGAAGACATAGATACTGCTAACTGAAAATTACTTTTTTTTTTTTAATGCCAGACTTTAGTCCCAAGAGTTGGTGTAAACCATTATAACACACAAGAGCCATGAACACTCTGTAAATTATATCTTTTTAAATGGTGTTTAGTGATGTCATAAGTTATAAACGTGTCTCAGTGATGTCATTTGCTTCACATGACTCAATATATTATAATAAATATGTACCCCTGTTATAAAACATAAGGATATCAGAGTTTCATGATCTGTACAAAAACTCTCTGCCATCAGCCTTATGCCTATAAATGGCTATGGTTAAGTTTTTTCATATGGGGATACATTATTGTATATTGACTGTCTTATGGAAAAGGCTCAGGACATATATACAGGTATGGGACCCATTATTCAGAATGCTCAGGACCTGGGGCTTTCCGAATAATGGATCTTTCCGTAATTTGGATCTTCATGCCTTTATTCTATTAAAAAATGATTTAAACTTTGGTTTCGCTTCCAATAAAGATTAACTGTATCTTTGTTTGGATCAAGTACATGGTATTGTTTTATTACAGAGAAAAGGGAAATCATTTTTAAAAAATTGGATTATTTGGATAAAATGAAGTCATTTGGAGAGGGCTTGTCCATAATTTGGATATCAGGTTTCCGGATAATGGATCCCATACCTCTACTTTCATATGCTTTAGCCCAGGGAAAGATTTTTGCCATAAGTATTAACTTGAAGGTAAAACTAAGAGGCTGAATTATCAAACACTAGAAAACATTACCAAGAGGTAATATAAACCTTTTCCTGACCTTTTTGAATTTAACAATTTATTTGACTTTTAATACGAACTGTTTCAATATGGAAAATATTTGTCTGACTGCTTCTACCTGCTGGGAGGCTTTTTTTTGGCAGTCTCCATAGGATTGGCGCATCAGTATTTATTGTTTTGGGTGTGCACTTTCCAAATGATAGTTTTGTGTCCTTTCTACCAGCAACAGGGAGAAGGATTCGGATGAGTAAACAACACTGAGCACTGTTATTTCACAGCCAACAATGATGTTCAACTGCTCAAAGCAAACACATTTAAATGATCTGACCCAGGTATCGTCTTTGATTAATGTGTCCATTTGGTATAAATATTCCTGACAGCCAGGAAAGTTTTGATAAATGGGGAAGGTATTGGTAAATTCAGATTTTAAATAAACCATGCCACCAAAGTCTCCAGGAAATAAAATAACACAAATGATGTGACACTTACCGGCTTCAGAACTCTCCACACTTCTTCCAGCACCTTGGGTGTGTTGGGCACGGAACATGCTACCAGGGTGCAGACCACCACATCTTGGGAGGCATCAGCGACCTGCTTCATGTTGTCTGCAGAGGCCACCAAAAACCTCTCAAACTTCAGATGGTTGTTTTCTGCTTGGCTTTTACTCAGAAACGTCTCAAAATTCGGGTTGACGTCCAGACAGGTTACCTTACAATTATTTGGGTAGAATTTAAAATTGGAACCGCCGCCACATCCAATCTCTAGCAGCCGGAGTTCATTGGAGTTACTTGCAAAATCACTGAGGTTGCTGAAAAGATCCTTTTTTGTTAAATCCATTAATTTGTTGTAGCCTTTCATTATGGGGGCTAAGATATAAGGGAATATTTTCCTTGAAATCACATTCCAAATTCCAAGAAAACTCAGAATATGAAGAGGCAAGACCAAAACAGCTAAACACAGCTGCAGAATGTATATGACAAGAGACATGGCTGTGAGAAGCAGGCCCTGCTGTGTACACTGGTCAGACTGCTCAAAGTTGAATAATGCAGCTCAGCATTCCTGCTCATGAATCTGCCCGAGCAAACTCCAACCCACCCATTTACCATTAAAGGGGAACTGTCCTCACATGAATTACATTTCACCTACTGACTCTTTAGTTCCTTTTAGTGCCTTATTCTGAAGTATAAAAATCCAGTTAGAATATTTATAATGTTCTGTGGCTTAAATGTTTTTTTTTAGTGAGTAGACAGTTAATATATGTTACAGGCAGAGTGCACTTTTGGTTTGGTGGTAGTGTTTTGAAAGTAAATGTCAGTAACAATACAACTGGCAGATCCTGGATGATTATGTGTTGTAATATAGCTCTCCTATGTTTCAAAAAATGCTTTTACTTGCATTTCTTACTGCATAGAGGCTTCAATCCAATCCATGTTAAACAGATGGAACAGTTTTTTGCGACTGCTGAGATTATGATTGGTAGCCTTTTACTAACCCCCAATTGTCCAAAATGTCTTAATTATTGGACAATTTCACAGAGCATTAAACATGTCTGTTTCACTTTGGTTACATTTTGGGCAGTTGCTATGTTTCCATAACTTAAGTTTGTATCATTTTAAAGATGAATAATAAGAGCAATGAGCAGTTTTGGCTTAGGCTATCTTTTCTTTGTTTAACACTAACTTGTAGCTCTAACTTGTTTCATATTAAAAAGAAACTATCTCCGATTCATAGCAGTATTTGCCAGGAGTTAATTACCTAAAAAAAAGGCATTTATATAGTTATTAGGTTAGGTTGAGTGCTTGTCAGGCAATTTCAATGGTACACTATAAGGGGTGTTTTGGGTGCTTCAATTTTAGGCTACTTAAAACCAGGACACTTACAGCATTGAAACAGTCTCCTGTGACATTTCACATAATCCTGAAACCTCTGTGTCCCTGGGGGATATTTTTAACCAATAAAATTTAAAGATACACTTCAGGCTTAGCTCAGCTCAACCTTACATGTGTACAGTTCTGCCTGAGATCGCTGTGTAAAGAAAGGGGGATTACAAGAAATCTTCCAGACAAACCTGTTTTTGTTTCTTGCACTGCAGGTTGCTGAAATTTGAAGACCCTTTGGAATGTGAAGTCATTATCCATTCAATGCAGACTATAACCTCGAAGGGTGCAGAAATGGTCTACAAAGAAGCCCATTGTGAGACAGTTGCAAGGAAGATTGTGAATCTGCAGAGATACCACAAGCACATAAACCCAATGAAGGGTAAAACTGTCTGGGTTGGGTTGCTACCACTCCGGCTGCCCCTTCTTTAAACCCAGATGCCAACACAAAGCCTTCCCTGCCCACTTCATAAGTAGTTTTTGGTATAAATAGTTGACCTTGGTATTTTTCTATGTAGCCCTTTCAGCACAGAATTTTGTCACAAAGTTTCTTGCACTGACTTTTTCAGGAAGAATTATTGGTAACATAAGGGGGTTTGGGAGTTTTGTCAAATTGTTTTTATTAGAACATGACAAAAAGTCATGTTTTAGTAAATACCTCCCTAGGCATTATGTAATGTGTACCTAGTGATGCTTGAGGACAAAGGTCAGATTCTACTTAGGGGGTAGAGCAATTTCACTTTGGTGAACAGAATCTCATATGCTATAGCTTACTTCACAATGTAAAAAAAATCCTTAAAGGTTTGGCAGAGCCTTTCCAGCAGGAAAAAATAAACAAAAAACTTTATATTACAAGGTATCATATTCCAGCTGAATGCCCTGAACATAGGGTTGCCACCTTTTCTTTAAAAAAATACTGGCCTTCCTATATATTGAGCTTTTTTTCCTATTAATAACATTGGGATCAGCCATCTAAAATACCGGTAAGGCCGGTAAAAAAAACAGCCAGGTGGCAAACCTACCTGAACATAATTTGCAAGTCTATATAGAGGAGGTTTTCTTGAAAGCAGCCTTTACATTCACTTTCTGTGAAGCTGTGCGGTTGGGAAACTGGTTCCTGGAATGTATGAATATGGGCAGCTCAGGAACACTGTCTTGTAATTTTAGAATCACAGGTTCCCAGTTCTCTTGTTTTATTAAAATGTCCAAAACAGGCCAGTTAAGAAAGAAAGAATTGTGTATCCCTGAAGGTGATAAGCTGCACACTTAGGGCATCTAAGCAACTCATATCCATACATGAACAAAAAAATAGAGAGAGCACACTTTTGAAGCAACCATAAAAAAGATTACATTTTTTTTTACTGTTTTTGCCTCGTCCTAATCTGATTGATCACTCAGTTTTGATCCTTGCCTGTCGGACGATCCTAGATATCTGCCTGCCTCGACCCGGCCTGTCTTACCACGAATCTGCCTAATACCGCCTGTACCTTGACCTTCGGCCTTTAAAGACTCTAACTACAGTTATGCCCCATTGCTGTCCAGAACTCCTACCCTGCACCTCTCGTTTCCAGGTGGCATCTGAATAGCTGGCGGTCACACTACTGGTGAAGCACGAGCTGAGACCAGGGGTGCTTGGCATTTGTTCTGGTATTGGGTGCCGACCGTGACAAATAGTTTAAGATACTATTTTAAGCAGATACTAAGGGCAGAATTTTAAAAGTAAAAAAACTTTGAAATTCGACCCTCAAAGTTTTTTTAAAGGGCTTTTTTGATCGAAAATGTACCTATTTCAATCACATAGGTCAATTTTTGGTTGAATTAAAAAATCATTTGATTCGATCGAAGTCTCTGCAAAATCCTTCGAATTCTTGGAACTTAGAAAATTTTTCATGATAGGATCTATGAGGTCCCCCCATAGGCTAAAATGGCAATTCGGAAGCTTTAAGCTGGTGAATAGTCGAAATTGAAGGGGCAGTACTTCGAAATTAGAATTTTCTAATTTTTTTCAATTCGAATTGAATGTTGGGCTATTCGATAGTCGAAGTAGCCCAAAATTACTTTGACATTCGAATTTTAAAAATTAGAATTCTATTAAAATTTCACTTCGACCTTAGTAAATGTGCCCCTAAGAGCAGATGGCTTAAAGGGCAAGGAAAGTCTAAAATACTTACTGCACCACAAGCCTAATCAAACAAATGATTTATGCTTTCAAAGTTGGCCACAGGGGGCTGTCATCTTGTAACTTTGTTATACATCTTTGCAAGACTAGACTACATACACATGCTCAGTGTGGTCTGGGATTCTTAGGGATCGTCATAAATGATCAAAAAACAAAACAGCTTGAGTTCTGCATGGCTGGTAAGTAAGGCAGGGGCTACCCCTGCTGTTCATAAGTATGATTGTTTCCCTGCCAGAAGTTAGGAACCGTCTGACAATTCCTATCCACAGCACTAAATTAAGGGAGAATTTCACTGCATACAGTCAGGTTTCTTATAAAAATGGTACACATTTTTTAATTAAAGTATATTGGAGATAGATTTCTTTTTCATTAAAAAAAGTAAAAATGGAATTTTATTTCTTTGCCTTTCCTTGCCCTTTAAAGTAGAACATTTCACCATATACAATATTAATTCAAGAGAGGACAAGCCGCCACAGCAGCTGTAGGTTCAGCAAATAAAAATGTGTAGGCAGTTGGAAGTCTGTTTCATAAAAGACTTCTACAAGACCAAAAAGTGCTGAATACTCAAAGAAATGTCTTCGTTGTTGGCCATTTTTTTTCATTCAACGGGTGTTCCAATGGATGAGAAATTAGTAAAGGGGCACCATCTGCGTCGGAGGAACCTGAGATGGAACAGTCTGTGTAGCCCTCTAGAAGTGACCAAGCAGACATTGGGTCAACCAGCTCACATAGAAAGCAATGTCCAGGCTGTAAACATGATTCTAACAATAAAAAGAAAGCTGTAAAACAGAAGGTACTTCACAGAGGGTTAAGATTGTTTGGTCATGCATTATGGCATCCATCAACTAATAGAAGGCAAGATGTCTATCTACAATTGTCAAAGAAATATAGAATTACATAAAATGTATTTAAAGGTAGAGCACACTCTGCCCTGGCCAGTAAAGGCTGCATGGCCCAGGCTATGGAGATATGTATTATGGTTATGGAACTCAAAACAATATTTCCTAATGGGCAGAGGAAGGACTGTATAAGTGCATCATGTATTGGTTTTAGTGTAGTGGTGGGTGGTGAGGCTTGAGCTTCCCATTGGAGCTGAAAGTCAGAAGAGGAGGTCATAGAGGAAAAAATTAGCAGGAGAGGGTGGGTTTGTTGTCTGAAGCTGTTATGTGATACCTTTTACTTCTATTTACTGCTTATGATACAGACACCTGGAAAATATATTTTTTCATATAGTGGGGGCTTGAAAACGCTTTTTTTTTTTACAGATTGTTATAAGAGTGATGTGAATTATGATAGGAGATGAAAGTAATAAGTGTTTCATGTAGCACTCGTGTTATTAATATTAATATGAAAGCTTATTGTGTGCTGGGTTTATACTGAGGAAGCTTTCTTGTAATGCTAATGGGTTTTAGTGGTGAATAATAATTGAAATAGTATTAACTACTTCCTAATGATACTGAACAGACATAAACTTGTGTTTAAGTGGAACTGCCAACATTACTTACAGTATTTTCATTTAGTAATCCATTATGCCTATTAGCACTGTTTTAAATACCTGCATCTTTAACTCCGACCTTCCGTCTCTCCACATCCATAATACAGGTTTATTAATTTAATTATACTGTACTAAATACACTACTATCAATGTGAAATCATGTTAGGGGTCAACAGTTGAACTACAGAGATGCCTGAACAAGCAGGTTCTTTAAATACATGGGAGGTATGATTGCAGTGTGGCAGGAATGACAGTTGAAAGACAGATTCACTTTTCATCAGAACAATATGTACACTGCCTGCAACAAAACACAAGCCAGTAGTAACTTGTCTTGCAGCAACTATTTACATTATGCAAAACATTCAGCATTACAGATATGATTACTGATATAGTGCAGGGTTTTTACTTTATAATGATAGAGGAATTGGCTGGAGCTAGGGTTGCCACTGGGCCAGTATTTTAGCGGCCTGACTGGTAAAAACGATGCTTGACCCCAATGTTATTAATAAGGAAATAATCTAAATATATTGGAAGGTATTTCTTTTTCCTTGAAAAGGTGGCAACCATGACTGGAGCTGTTGATCTTTGGAACATTGAGATTTGTTGGCCCTGAGGTCAATACAGACTTCTCATGGTGTCACTGCCCTTAAGGTCCCCATAGACGCAAAGATCTTTCTCTACCGAATGACGGTTAGTGGGATACAAACGATTGTACATCTTACGATTTTTCTTCCGACATTGGTCTGATGATTGATCGGCCAGGTTAGAAAATCTTTATCGGTCCCCATGCAATCTACCTATGTTTGCAGGGTAAAGCAGGCTGCGATCCTTCAGTTTTGCTGGCAATATCGCCTGAAATGGTCTTTTTAGTTGATGGACACATCAGGCATTTAAACGATTGTTTTGAGACAATCGTGGTCTCACGATAACCATTGGTTCTTTCAAAAATCTTTACGTCTATGGCCAGCTTAAGCTAAACACAAGGCCTACAGGGGAAGGGATTTGGGGCTGACAGGGTTTCCTTCTCCTTTAAAGGATTGTGTTCCCGAAACGCGTAAGGCCATGTATCTCTACAGTTACCTGCAATAAATACCTGTGTTTTTACCAGAGTGCCTTCCTTTTCGTTTGTGTACAAACACTTATCTAGCAGCCCTTCAATCTTTCTTGTTTCGTAGTTACCAGCACACAAAATCAAGAGAACTGACTGCTGTTATATGGTTTTAACAGTCTGACATAGAGAACAGATGGATATAAGCAAACCGTGCTTTTAATAGCAATTACTATATTATTATATTATATTATTATATACAAATATAAATTAAAACCATTGAAATTTTAATTCATGTTTATTGGAAAATTACATTCCTTATCTAGAAACCCATTATCCAGAAAGCTCTCAATTATAAGAAGGTTTTCTATGTAATAATAAAACTCCATTAAGATACAATTAATCCTTATTGGAGGCAAAATAATCTTTTGGGTTTATTTAATGATTAAATGATTTTTGTAGGGGTTGTTTACCTTTGAGTTGACTTTAAGTTAACTTGATGTAAAGGATGGACTTGCAATTGGTTTTAATTTTTTATTATTTGTGGTTTTTAAGTTACTTAACTTTTAATTCAGCAGCTCTCCAGTTTGCAGTTCCAGTGATCTGGTTGCTAGGGTCCATATTACCCTAGCAACCATGCATTGGTTTGAACAAAAGATTGGAGAGGCCTGAAAAGAAAGATGAGTAATAAAAAAGTAGCAGTTACAATAAACCTATAGTCAGTGACCCCCATTTGAAAGCTGAAAAGAGTCAGAAGAGGAAGGCAAATAATTATACAAAAGTATACAAAATATATAATGAAGACCAATTGAAAAGTTGTTTAGAAGTGGCCATTCTATAACATACTGAAAGTATGGCGCACACAAAAAAGCGGGTATTGGGCACTCCAAAGGATTCCACAATGGCCACCAAAATTAAAATTGAAAATATAATATTTATTGTAGATTCAGTAATGAATCTACAATAAGAATTATACCCCCCATTTTTTGTATGCTGCTGGTTTATCCGCTGCCTAAGCTGAGGGTCTGGTGTACCTGGACCACCCAGTGTCGGACTGGCCCACCGAGATATAGGGAAAACTCCCGGTGGGCCCTCATGCTGTTAAACATTTAGCCTATTTCATGGCCATTCCCTATTTCTATGAGAACAAAGAGGCGAAATAGATGGAACAATAGATGTATAGCATGTAAAGAAAAGAGACTCAGAGAATAGAGGTTGAGTGAGGAGAGGAAGGATAATATTACTGAGTTGGCCCCTGATCCATGGTTTGTGGTTGGGCCCCTTAGTCTAAGGTTTTTGGCTGGGCCCCTGGTGTCCCAGTCCAACACTGGGACCACCTGTTCTACGTGGCGAGTGATAAACATTTTGGGAGTTTAAAGTATTGTGATCAAAATTACAGAAAGATCCCTTACCCAAAAAACCCCCAGGTCCAGAGCATTCTGGATGATAGGTCCCATACCTGTACATACAGTAAAAAATGTTTGGAGGAGCCCTTTAACCACTACAAATATAAACCTACATTTCTTTCCTTTTTAATGGGCAAAATACATTTTCAGCATTAGTTTTATATGCTGGGTTTCTGCTAAACAGAAGTGGACTTTGCTCCTGTAACTGCAATGTCACCCTGCCTCATGTTATTTCCAGCTTTTATTGTGTGTATTTGTATATGCAGTGGGTGGTTACAGGATCATTTCATCACCAATGATGGAACATGCCTTATTTATATATTCTAGCACCTTTTTTTTCTTTTTTGGAATACAGGAAGACTTTTTGCTACGTTTTCAGCAATTTTTCTCGGCTTCCAAATTGACAGCGTGCTTCTGTTAGACATATGGAACTATTTTACTGAAAGGGATCAGTAACACCTAAAAGCCTTATCTGTTTATTATCCATAGGTCTTTAGTGGTAGTCATGTTTATTTTGGTTTCCACTGAACTTTTAAGGTCTCAGACACATTAGTGAATTGCTGGTGGTAAAACCCACATGTCGATTAGGTTTTCCAAAGACTTTGGGAAATTGAAGCAACACATGGGTTTTACCAACAGCATTAACTCTATAACCAGTGGGAAAGCATTTACAGGAGATTAGTCCCCGGCAGGAAAGGAGATTTGTAGCAGTCGGTTCTATCAGCATCAAAGCAAAGATGCATTAATACCACTAGATGTCAGTGTTTCCACATGAAAAACATTTTTTTCGTTAAGGGAGAGGTCGGAAAAAATCTCTTAACGGGAAAGTTTGACCAAACTTGTTCCCATGTATGGCTTCGTGTTTGAATTGTAAGAGAACAAACTGTTTAAACGGATAATGTCATGGGAAAATGTTGGGAAAATGTTTTTTTCAAAACACATCAGTTAATAGTGCTGATCCAGCAGAATTCTGCCCTGAAATCCATATTTCAAAAGAGCAAACAGATTTTTTTATATTTCATTTTGAAATCTAACATGGGGCTAGACATAGGGGCAGATTTACTTCGAATATCGAATTTTTTGCATTCAACCCTTAGTAAATTTTAAAAAAAATTCAACCATCGAATAGGTTACTTCGACCATTCGATTCGAATTCGAAGTATTGTCTCTATAAAAACGCTGGATTTTTTTAATTTGCCAAATAAAAGCTGCCGAAGTGCTATGTTAGCCTATGGGGAATATCTATGCCTTAGGCATAGAGGCGGGGCAGATAGTTAATTTCACTTTCCATTCAGCACTTCCTAGATGTCACTGCTCCCCACAAATTCCCCCAGTTCT
>CM044433.1:148082239-148095531 GCA_024363595.1 Xenopus borealis | reverse complement strand
CGACAGCCGGCAAAGTATTAGTTGACCAGGTGTTGAGGGCCGCCCGCAGCCCATTATCTGACTTGCGTCTGGCCCCGACCCTTGCTGTATCTACACTACCCATCCACTACCCATCACCCCCTCCAGGGCCCAGTCTGCGCGCAGTTGTACCCCAGTAGTAGCAGCACAGTGCGGTTCTACACGATCCCAAGGTGTCATCACTTTCCTAGTCAGCCCCTCCCTTGCCTGCTGCCAGCTCTAAATTGTAACCTATGCTCAAGGATTATTATTGGTTTCCGATAGGCTCTCTATTCAGTCCTGGCTAGGGGTGCCCCCTTTTCCTTGCCCCACTTTAGGCACTCGAGACCCCCCCCCCCACACACACACCCCTCCCAAGCCATATTCTTAAAGCTGTAGGTGAGTTTGCAGGAATGCGGGTGTGGTAGGTGGTTATTTCTGCATGCTCTGCAATGTCTATGGCTCTGCAATGTCTTTGGCTGCAAAGTGGATTTATTCCTGGGATGGAAAGATGACAGTTGTGCAGTGTAGGGCTCCGTTCTGAATCGGCAGTTTGGTCTGAGCCGGCTCCGCTACACTGCAGCATTTTTTCCCTCTTCTCGTAAAGCCTATGGCCCTTGCGCCCTGCAATGAGAATACCCGCAGGAAGCCCCTCTGCTTTTCCCTGTGCCGTGTTTTATCGCAGGCGACCCCCACTTGTTATTTGGGGCATGTAGTCTTGGAGGGCCGCTCACTGCTCATCTTGCAGTATTCACAATCAGGCCATTCACATCACTGCGCTAACGTCTCACTGCTCTGCCACGTTCTATGTCCCTTCTTATTTCTCCTGTTCTGTTTAGAATTAAGACCAGGCTTGATCTGTAACTTGCTGCTCCGACGCCCAGACAACCTTGCTGTGGGGAGTCTGATTTTTTTTTTTTTTAGACGTTGAGCTACAGATGGTTAAAGAGCAAAGGCTCTCTGGTGCAGAGTTCAAACCTGATGACCAAACGAGGAATGATGCTACTGCGGCTGATACAATTGCAGTGAGTTCGTTTTGCAGGTTATATAGTTATTATTTGAGCCTAGGGTCCATTAGTAGCAAGTGCGTGCCCATGGTGCTGCAGGGAGAGCGACTATCACGCATGTCGGGCCTCGTTTGGTGGTGCTGAATGGCCAGCTCCAGCGGCTTGCACTTGCTTTCTGCCAGTGATGGTGGTGCTGAATGGACAGCTCCCCATTGCTTCTGCCGTGAGATTAGTCCTGAAACCTTTCATTATGGGGCTGGAATGCTGGCCTCATTGTGTCCCTATAGATCAGTCATTCTGCCTACCTTGGGGCTACAGTGCTGAATTGACACTTCTTGATGGTGGTTAGGCCCATGTGGAGGTGTTCAATATGTCCTACAGCTTCCTTTGGCTTACTGAGTCTAAATTTTCAATATATCGTTTGACACACTGCTTCCGGGAATCCTTGGATTGTTTCAAACAAATTCTCTATGCCCGGTAGAGCACAGTGTTAAACTGGCAGCTCCTGAGGTTTGCTTGGCGCAGGTCGTGGGCTGAGCAGATTTGTCCTTACTCCTGCTTTAGATCAAGATGCTGCATTCACAGCTCATCGGTTTGTTTCTTCATTCTGAAAATACCAGCTGATTTTAGATTTTTTTTTTCTTTAGAAATGAGGTCCTCCAAATGTTTTGATAATTGGCAGTGTCTTTGCTCTGGTTTAAGGTCCGTGGTAGCGCTGGTTTTAAATTATACATCAGAATAGAGGATTCCACCAAGTTGGTGGCAGAAAAATGCAGATGGAGGTGCATATCTGGCCCATTGGCCGTGAGTTGAAGAGCTGTGCCTTTGATCATTATTTTGGTAGTAGGGGAGAAAGAGCTACTTGAGGACTTGAGTTGTTAAAATAATGAATGATTTCTGATACCTGCTTCAGATCACATTTCTATAGGTAGATCTGATGATCGCTAGTATTTTAATGTGCCTTAGCTCACTGTACTGAATAAGCAGCTCATAAACATTGCTTGGCCCAGATTGCATTAGTGAATAGATAATTGCCATTTGCTTGCCTTTTTTTGTGGTGCTAAAAGGGCTGCTCAGAAGGACGGCTCGACTTAATCATGGTGAATGGCTATAGATCAATCCTGATGCTGACTTTAGAGCATAGTGCTGAATGGGCATCTCCTGAGGTTTACACTATGTTCACACTGTGGCGGTGGGTATATCTAGCAATATACCTCTCTTATATCAGCAGTAAACGACAAAACACATAGATCATTGGTATTGCATTCACTTCCTTTACCTCTTCTTTGACTACTTTGCTAATCTGACATTTTCTGGTCCGGCCCATGCTGTCGTGATGGATGGCTTTGAGTATACAGCCCCTTTATAGTGCTGACTTCAAACTTTTGCTGCTAAGTAGACTAGTCCGATACTGACCACGATCATAGATGGACATAATGGATGTGATCTCAGATAACTTAGATTACTGCTGAGTAAACATCTCCCAAAGTGCTGAATAGGGCAACCCTGCTCATGGTTTAGCCTAACCTCAGGTGGTTGTGAATAGATTATTTCTGTTTATCTGCCTTGGATTATGGTACACAATGTGCAGTTAATTAGAAATGCTAGGTTCAGATGAGATTGTAGAGATCAATATGTTTCCTGGATTTAAAGTGGTAGTTCACCTTGGGTTATGTTCTAGAATTGGGTTATGTTTCTTAGCAACTTTTCAGTTGGTATTCAGTTTTGTTTTGTTTTTTATAGTTTTATAGTTTTGTTTTCACCTTTCAAATGGGATCACTGACTCCAGCAACCTACCATAGCAAAAAACTATGGCTTTGCAAGGCTTTAATTTTATTGTTATTGCAACTTTTTATTACTTATCTTTCTATTTAGTCCCTCCTCTTTATTTATATTCATGTTCCTTTTTCAAACCGCTACTGTAAATTGAACCCTAGCAACCAGATAAGGCAACTAGAAGTAATTTTGGGAGACTGAAGTGACACATGACTTTTATCACCAGAGATTCACATTAATGCTGGTGGGAAAGCTTTTACAGGAGATTAGTTGCTCGCAAAAGCAGAGATTTATCATTGGCGATTATTCTCTTGGTGTGCCATTGCCCTAGGGGTGATTTCTCAACATTAAAGACATATCTTTAAGGTTGAGATATCACTTTTAAGGGGTTATGTAATTACAGAGAAAAGAGAAATCATTTTTAAAAAGAAGGGTTTTTCGCTTAAATCTCAATGGGAGATGGCATTCCGGTAATTCAGAGATTTTTGGATAATTACTTTCCAAATAAGGGTTCTCAACTTGGCACTAACCCCCATAAAAGAAACTAAGTTTGCCTAGAAGCAGTAACCCATAGGAACCAATCAGTAGGTAGCATTTTCTGGTCACCTGTTTAAAAGCAAACATCTTATTGGTTGCTGCGAGTTACTGTTCCTGGGCAAACTTAGTTTCTTTTATGGGGGTTAGTGCCAAGTTGAGATCCCTTATTTGGAAAGTAATTATCCAAAAATCTCCGGAATGCCATCTCCCATCGAGATTTAAGCGAAAAACTCTTCTTTTTAAAAATGATTTCTCTTTTCTCTGTAATAATAAAACAGGACCTTTTACTTATTAGTAACTAAGCTGCATGAATCGATAATGGTGGCAAATAATCCAATTGGGTTTGTTAAATATTGAAATGTTTTTTGGCAAACTTAATTCATGGAGATCCAAATCCTTCCCTTATTCTGAAAACCCCAAGCCTGGAGCATTCTGTATAACAGGTTATATACTTGTAATAGATCCCATACTTGTGTGTAAGATCTATCTCTGCAACCCTCTTTGACCTTTTCAAAACTAAACTCAGACTATATCTTGGAGCACGTGACACAGTCTAAGCACTTTTGAAGCTAAATATGAACCACTGTAAATTTTACTGAAAGTTGCTCGGATCCTGTGCTGTGCACCTATTTTAATAGATTAAGATTTAAATGGTCAACAGAATCAAAGCTCAAATATGATTTAAGGCAAAATCTATATTAGACTTGACCCACATGTGACCATTCATATGTTGTATTACAACTCCCAGTATTCCATTGATGGTCGCTCTTCATCATATGGACAGTCACAAGTTGCTTTAACCTTATTTGTATTAAAGCTGAAAGTGTAAGTTTCAGATGTTCTCGCTAAACATATTTTAGTCTGGCACCAGCAAATTGTCGCAGATTGTGGGGGAACTCTCAGCTGACTGTCCTGCAGCTGTGTGTCACTGCATAGTATTTTTCCCAGCTCTGTTCTCTGTCCTACCTTCTACTATATCGTGATTTGTTTTGTTTTCTTACCTTGCAAAAAAGCAGGTGTAAATTCCTTTAATTTTATGTAAGCAGAATTCACTATTTCGTCTGTATTTGCGTAGATACAAGTTGCTACAATAACAATGCATTTTGTTGTATTTAAGGATGCTACAACAAAATATAAGTGGCTCATACACAACTCAACTTTATATTATTTCCAACAAATTTCCTCTCCAATCTACCTTCATTATTTGAGGCTCTTTTGTACCTTGTCCACCACCAAAACATACAATCATGCCTGAGCTAACACTGATATACTACTAGGCTTTTCTGAAATAAGCTGTGATCTGTTTATATGTCATAGGCTTGTAGTGTTTTCATATTCCCTTTATTATGTTTTGTTGGTCATTAATTAGAATCTATCCACATTTGTTGGACTGATAACTGTGACATGCTTGCTAACACAGATCATGACATTGATTGGTTAGAGCACAACTGTTAGATATGGGCAGCTCTATGGTTTCCTGCTCTTCCAGGTTCCACCTTCACACAGAATATTATTACATCAAAAAGTCAAGAGAGTTTACCAACTGCAATCTATCTATAAAATATACTTTTGTTGGAGCTAAAAATTTACACCATCATTATTGTATGTCAGCATTTGGAAAACAGATGAGAACAAGTTGACACAGCCTCACAGCAGTAAGTGTCCTACTACTAATAACTACAGTTGGATGGTCAAAGCTTGTTCCTCTGTTGTCCATATACCTTTTTTCCTCAGAAATTAACAGAACAATAGATATTTGATATTGGGTTTGCTGTTTCTTAGAAGAAATCAATGTTCTTAGAGAATAAAGTTTCCTTTGTACTCACTCCTACGGCTTGTTCTGCGGAACACAATGTTGGTTCTGTTGTAAGGTAATTAGAGAGAACAGCAGGGCATTAAACTGATAAATAACACAGACCTATGTGCACTAGAAGACTCTCCTTGTTTAACATGTTATGAAAACCCAACCAGTTTGAACACTAATGACCAATCTATAAATGTAGGTTGATGGGCTGCTGCACAGAACCCAAGGTCATTTTGACCCATTTAGGTTCTGAAAAGGCATTACAATGATGAAATGCAACTGTACCCTAATAAATAACATTTAACATGATATATAAAATACTATTCTGAAATAGTCTGACATTTGTTATTTCTAAGATGCTGATGGAACAGAGTTAATCGAAGCATTTGGCACCCAACTCTATATCTATTTTCCATTGCCTTCTGGTGGCAGGGGTTAGCATGAATAAGTGTGGTGGTTGCCATTTACCCTCCAATTCTGAACCTAATCCTACAGCCGTTATAATTTACTCCCCCCCCCCACTTGGAAATAAATTCTCCACCTACAAACGACCCTTATCTTCGCCGTTCATTAAAACCATCCAAATACATGTGTAGATATAATGCAAGGACTATGGAGCAAGACATTTTTGTTATTTCAAGTATGTGACCTATTATCCAGAATGCTCGGGACCTGGGGTTTTCTGGAAAACTGATCTTTCCATAATTTGGATCACCAGACCACAAGTCTACTAGACAGTCATGTAAACAACCCGATAGGCTGGTTTTGCTTCTAAAAATTATTAATTGTATCTTAGTTGGGGTCAAGTACAAGGAACTTGAACTTATTAATAATAATAATAAATGCAGTTTATTTCCACAATAGTGCAATCTATAATACTATACTTATTCTGAAGAAAGCTTTACCATGCCTGAGTAAACAGCTCTTGAAGCTCTCTGTTTGTTTAGAATAGCAGCTGCCATATTAGCTTGTTGTGACATCACGTCCTGCCTGAGTCTCTCCATGTTCACTTGTAGGTCTGGGCTCAGATTACAGTAGGGAGGGGAGGACATTGGGGGGAAAGGGGGGGGGGAGTAGCAAACTGAGCATGCTCAAGTCATAGCCCTGGGGTTTATAATGAAAACAGGAAGTCTGATACAGAAGTCCATGTATACACAATAGAAAAAAATTAAATGCTGTATTTCTTTTGACAAAGGACTCTGAGAAACAAGTCTATGGAAGACAGCATTTGTGTAATTCAGAACTTTCTTGATAATAGATTTTCACATAACCGATTCCATACCTATACCTACTTTAGACTTGTAAAGTCTTAACTAGGATGGAGAGATTTTGTAGGCTCATGGATATCCACAATATAACATGGCATATCAGCATGACTATCTTAGTTATTTTTATGTTTGATTCAACTTTTATCCTACAAATGCTATGAACTTACTGATCTATATTATTATAATAATAATAATAATAATAATAATAGAATGCATTTGTAAAGGCCATAGTAAATGACATCACTTGTTACATTTACTACTGGTAAGAAGTTCCAGCATGTTAAATGAGACCACCAGAATGCAGTAGTAATAATCTGTTCTGTTGTATGTAGGACTGCAGTTAGTATCATGACAAGAGAAACCGTTGCCTGATTACTAATACTGATTGCGTAGCAACATGACTGCACAGTTTAGGTAAATATAGTTTTGGTCCAGTTCTAAGATCCAGGAGAAAGCTGTGAATGATGTAACATTGTAGACGTAACATCTTTTCGTTCAGTGGTGGCAGGAGAGTACCATTCAGACTAGATAGTGTCAAAACTTCATAGGCATGCTAGATAGATTCAAAAGAGTTAAAATGCCTTTGCAACCTTGAAGCAACCTTATTCTTGGAATGATAAAGTGCGAATGACCCCTCAGTACCATCAAGCAGAAAAAACAGCACAAACGGATTACTGCACATGCGCTTCAGAAGACATGGAGGCTCCCGGTGCGAGTAAGCCAGCGCCTGAAGGGGGCATTTAAAAAAAAAAAAAAAAGTACTAGAACCCCAAACCAGAATGCGGGCTCTATCAGCCCGCTCCTTCGGTTTGGGGCCCATTTTTTTGGGGCATAGGTGCCCTTTAAACTGAAACAACCCCTCGATTGTCAATCTGTACTAGTCTTGCTCTTTGTTTGCATGATTTATATCTGGGTATTTTTGTTTCCTAGTTTACATCTGATAGGCAACCCTTCAAGATTTTCAGGTTGCTAGAAATAAGCAATATTAAGTAACTATAAAATCATCCGAAATATGCGATCTGAGTTTTAGGTGTATGCTAAATAAATGAATAAACATAAGCAGCCTGAACAGAGGATCTAGGCAGCAAAACATGTTAGGAGGGAGGGCTAGCAAGGGGTATTCAGATGAGAGGTGACACTGCCATGTGTTATGTTGAATATATTTTTGGATTTTTTTTTTTTGTTTTGCGCTAGTACATTTAAGTAGATTCTCTGTGCATGAATTCTCCATACAAGCAAACAAACAAACAGTCAGCATTTCCTTCACCCGTGTCAGCTTGCATTTGACACTACAAACAGAGAATTTTGAATTCTGTGCAGAAACATGTTTGAACTGTTATAAATGCATTTTTCATTAAGTTATGAAAACTGAATATAAAGTGTATATGATGATGGGCTTGTTCACTGATATCTGAAGTATATTATATGGTCCTTAATGCAGAAGGAAAGGTGAAATCTCCAGGGGTAATGGCTGCCAAAACTTAGTCACCCCCCAATGATTATATTCACTTACTGGATACCCCAGGTCAGTGATCCTGTTAGCAGAAAACTGCATTGGCCCAGTGTTTTTCAGGTTAAAAAAAATAAATAAAATTTTAAAAATGAAAACATGATTTTTTTCTGGAAATAAATCAATAAATCATGTCCAAAAATACACTACCTGAAACCTGTTGAGGTCATGTAGAAGTCAATGTTGTTTTTCGCCAAAAACTCAATAAATTTTATTTTTTTTTAACCCTGAACTCGAGTCAAGTTTTTCCCATTCGAGTTTTTCTTAAATAAGTTATGGTGTAACACATAGAAGTGTATGGGGCCCTTGGGCAGGATGTAACCAATTAGTTTACCTGGGCCACATTTTAAGCAAGCCCAAAACTCTGCATTATAGAAGCAAATTTAGTTCTGTGCATATTTCTAAGTACTGTTTATGAATTTCAATGTTCAGTGATTTCAAAGTCATCATTTACTGTAATCGCTATTAAAAACAATGTTTCTATGACTTTTTATTTTCGTCACTGCTCCCAGCATGCACCATTGCAAAACAAATGTAGCCATAATCTATTCCCTTCAACCAAGATCTCACATGGCATTGTTCAAGCAATACGTTGGTTTTAATAGAAAGATAAACCTTTTTCTGCTGCTACATCAATAACATTGTTAGCATGCAAACCACTAGGTGTAAACTAGTATAAGGGAACCCTGGAATTACAGCCCAGTGTGTGTTTGGTTCTTTAGTGCTGTGTTTAGTGTTACAGTTGTGACCTCTTGTGTATAATGCCACCACCACATTTTACTTGCCAACCTCAGCCTTTTCTAAATGTATTTTTTTATATATTAGCAACTTCTGAATTATTAATTGCCCAAGGTTATTTGCAAAATGAATTGAAGCCAGTATCAAAAAGAAGTCATTGGACAGTTGTTTTTATAAATAGCTCTGTGGTACACGGGTGTGAAATTGTTTTGCTGTTTCTGTATTTATATATGTGACATTCTCCATCCGCAGTTATGATCTTATTCAAATTGCTTGTTTTTTTTGACAGTTTATTCAAGACGCAGATATTTATATTTGACCGTAAGCTGCAATTCTTAAAATGATACCAAAAGGGTTGTTTTATGAAACAAAATTTCGAAAGACTCTGTAATACATTCTGATCCAGTGGTGCTTTACGGATACATTTTATATGCAATTAGTGTATTAAAAATGGAAATAATTATTTTTTTCTGTAAATGTAAATCTTTACTCCATTATGTTGCTTGTAGGTGATACCAAAGAGGTCAGATTTCAGCTTCCAGTAATTCCAGATGTTGGAGAAAGATTGGCCATAAATTAGAATTACTGAGGTTGATACTACTTTTCTGTCCTTGATATATTCATTTTATTGTAATGCTGTCACCCGAGGTAAGGCAATGTATTAAAAGCTTTCCTCTGCATGTTTCCAAGGGTCTAGAGATTTCTGGGAGATATTCCAGAATATGAAATCACATTGACATTATATGTGCTCATTGTTATAAAATATCTAGATCTAGGGAGCTGTTTTTGTTTTCAAGCTTGTAAGATTGTTTCATGGAAGCATATACAATACCGGTATGGGCCCTGTTCTCCTGAATGCTTGGAACCTGGGGTTTTCCAGATAAGAGATCTTTAATTAATTTGGATCTCCATACTTTAAGTCTACTAAAGAATAATATAAACGTTGATTAAACCTAATTGGATTGTTTTGCCTCCAACTAGGATTAATTATATCATAGTTGGAAATCACTTTTTAAAATTGTAATTATTTTGTTACAATGGAAACTATGGGAAATGGCCTTCTTGTAGTTCAGAGCTTTCTGGATAGATCCCATAGCTGCTGGATTCGCTTGGGTTTGGTGAATGTTCTTCAGAAGCAATGAGCACTGTGTTTACAAGCTACAGATGTCTGACCGGTGATGGAACAGCACAGACCCAGTGGGAAGTCCATTCAACTTGTCACTTTATTCTAGGCTATCATAAATACTGGTATGTTTGTAGTTCATTCCTCTGCCTCTATCAGGCCCGGATTTGTGGAGAATTTTTGGGGTGGCATGCTGCCCAACCACACCACCATTGATCCATCCCAATGATGAACATTTCAGCAAATAATTTTTTTTTTTAAAAATTGGTGCAGGGGCCTATAGAGTATTAAAATAAAAAATTGGTGGCCAGAGGATAAAAAAAAAAACAAAAAACCCACATTGGTGTCAATAGAATTGAACTTGTGGCTTCAGGACTTCAGTTATACAGCTGTTTTAGTGACTTCGGGTATTTTCGGCGCTTCAGGACTTCAGTGTCGGCTCCTTTCATGACTTCGGGTTTGTCCGCCTCTTCAGGACTACACAAATGTTCGGCACTTCCGCATTCTGCGCAGGACTTGAGGTGAGCGATGCCGCTTGCTACTGCGCTGCCTTGAATACTGCAGCGCTGCTGGGCCCCCCTTCAGCCCAGGGCCCGGGACACTTGTCCCCCCTGTCCCCCCCTGATGGCGGGCTTGGCGCCCTCTAGGTAAAGCCGGCCCTGGCCTCTATTCAAAGGAGGTCTATGTAGCTACAGATTGAGTGGCATACTCAGAAACAGCAAGTGCTGTGCAGGAAGGGTGCTTTTTTGCAGTAGAGCTGTCACACCACTACTAAACTACAATGCAGCAATTTAGGTATGAAGGTTAGTGGGGCAGGCAAGGAGAAAAAAAAGACTCAATTAGCTCATGTTCTTATGTGCAGAAAAGAATCCACGTGAAAGTGCTCTTAATATGTCCGTTTAAATCACAAGCACCAAGAAAATCAAGAACGTATCCACACACTTTCAAAATTTAGTAAATTAATTGAATAGCTGCATCCCTCCCAGGCACATAATTCCATATTCCTACTGATCTCTGTATAAAAAAAATAAAAAAATACTTGTACTGAAGGTGAAACATTCCTCCTCTAATCAGCAGATATGAGCTCTTGTACTTTGCTCTCCACGTGAGGGGAGAAATTCCCAAGTGCGCTATTTGCATTGACCTTGAATTAAATTTTAGATTTCTAAAACCTTTTTTACAGCTGCCTAAAAAGAGACCCCACCTAAAAGGCATTTTGGATGGGGATGTAATAATTACCATTTTTGGTTTTGCTGAATATGTTTATAATTCCAGTTTAATATTATTCTTGTTGATTTTGATCTGGTCCTCAAAGAAGCTTTTATTATTCAAGGTTAAGTTTTGCCAAAGATTTTGAAGTAGGCGGAATTCTCTTCCTATTCTTCTTTGAAAACATAATTTTGCTAAATATTTCATTCTCCACAGCTTCTGGAAACACATTATTTAGAACTTTTCAATAGTTCTAACATTATTTGTAAATTGAAATGGTTTGGAAAGCAATTTCTGCAGTTGATGACCACATGTACCGTTGAAACTACTTTCATCTAGCCATAGATCCCATAATGCCTTGCACTGTGATTGTCTTCCTTAACAGGTCTGTGAAGCACAGAACATGCAATGCAATGTAACAAAATGGCTATTAAATATAAGTTGCATATTTTTGATGTCCTTTTTCTCCAGTATTTAAGGGCTCATGCCTAAGGACATTTGAATGTCAGTCCTATATGATGAAAGCCTCAAGATGCATACAGTATATTGCATTTATACAGGGTTTAAAAGTTGAGCATACATTTTTTTAATTGCGAAAGGCATAAAAGTGTTGCATGTTAAAACAAAAAAACAAAATCCAATGCAATTCTACTATAATGCTTCAATTTAGGTCTGAAGGTCCATGTGAAATTGCTCTTAATCATACCTCGCAACTGTCCCATTTTCAGCAGGACAGTCTCATTTTTGACCGCTCAACCCGCAGTCCAGTGTTTGTCTGGAAAGTCACAATTTTCTCTGCAGAGCCCAGAACAGCTAACAGGTGCAAATAGGATACTTTCTAACAATTTTGAAATAAGCAAATAAATAATTTAGATAACAGGTCTCTTGGGAGATGTTAGACTTACAGCTTAAAGGGCAATTCACCTTTATTAGCAAAACTGTAATAACTGAAAAAAAGCACAGAAATGTGTTCAAACTTTCATAACCTGCCAAATTTAGTAAAATGAACATGGTAATTAGGGGTGTGGCCACATAAATGGGCAATTGTAAAAAAAAAAAATATATATATATTATTTAATCCCTCTTATTATTTGAAACATGTTGGAAGGTATGTTTATATGGTAATATGTCCATTTAAATCACAATAGCAAAGGAAATTAAGAAAAGTATCCAAACCCTTTTAAAATGTAGTAAATTAATTGAATAACCGCAACCCTCCCAGACAGAGAATTCCATGTTCCCACTGCTCTCAGTAACAAAAAATAATATTCCTGTGCTGAAGGTAATACTATTCCCTCTTCCAATCATCCGTTATGAGCTCTTGTACTTTGCTCTTCCATGTGAGAAGAGAAATTCCCAAGTGCGTTATTTGCATTGACCTTGAATTAAATTTTATATTTGGAAAACCCTTTTACAGCTGCTTAGAAAGAGAGCCACCTTATCAACAAAAAGACATTTTGGAGGGGGTGGGGGGATGGATGTGTTAATTGCCACATTTGATTTTGTTACATATGTTTGTAATTTGTCCAATTTAATATTATATGTTTCAGTGATCATATTTTCAAAGAAGCATTTATTATCCAAGGTCAAGTTTTGCCAAAGATTTCTAAGTAGGCAGAACGCTCTCCCCATTTTGAAAAAACAGCGATCAAAGAAATCTTTAATTCTCCACAGCTTCCCGAAACACATTATTTAGAAATTTTTCATTCAGTATTAGTAAAAGGAAATCCTTCTGAAAGTAATTTTTCTCTGTCATTTGCATGTGCAGATGAAGCCACTTTGGTGTGTGTGTGTTTGACACAGAATAACTAAACCCAGATATTCCACTTATTCCATTTAACACATAAAATTGTGTCACAGCATCCCATCCAATTACAGAGTTCACCATTGAAAACAATGGTGCTTTGGTATGCTAATGAAAAGGTTAAATGCATTAATGCATTAAGTTGACTTTAGATATCACAGTGTCTTCAGTTAATCCCGAATCATGATGCATTTAACACACAAATCCAAGTGGCTTCATCTGTTCTTCAAGGCATTAGAATTCTTCTGTCTTCTAGCCACGTCTTCCTATGAGTTGAACAATTCTACTTTTTCATGTTGGTAGATTTAAAGCATGGCACTCCATATTATATATCCCAAGTGTTCTGGATAATGGATCTCATGCCTGTTTTCTGAATTTAGAATATTGACCACACAAATTATATGTTATATATAAAAGAAAAAAAAAGTTGGGCTCCCCCACAAAATAATTTTAAACCATTAGGCAGGGGTGCAATGAGGCTGCGACCACAGAATTCATGCAGACAAAGCAAGAGGTCCT
>CM044433.1:148027234-148066517 GCA_024363595.1 Xenopus borealis | reverse complement strand
TGCATCTAAAAGATGGGTTTTATAACTTGAAGTCCTGCCACTGCACTGATGAGTTGTGCTTAGTATTAAGAACAACTATAATGCTGTCACAGATCATGCCCTTAATGATGTTAGGCCATACCCCTAGACTTGCTACTTTTAAGACGATCATTATGAGATCTGAGAAAGATTGCAGTGTTTATGGCCAGCCTCCCTTGTAAGCAATAGCACCCTAGTTATCTCACATCAGTTCTTGCAGTCTGGTTGCATTATTTTAGCTCCCTGACTTGTAAAACGGATTCTTTCATTTAGTTTCCAAAGACATTGCTGAACATACCAATGCTTTCTTCGCGTTTATTTTTTTTTAAATCTACTTTTGTAGGTCCAACAGAACTAGAATTAACTGGCAGTTGTACAGCAGATGAGAAGAATAATTCATCTCTGTATCTTGGATATGTGTGAAACATATTGACCAACTACATTTTGGCCATTTTCACAACAAGCAGATTCAGCATATCCTGTAAATCATTAAAGCACATTTAGAATGCTTCAGATTAGGCACAAACCAAGATTTTGGAAATGAATTGGTGGAGTGCCGAGTAGCAAATGCTATCCAAGTAAACACACTAGGAAGCTGATATCATAATGGAAAGAATTCTTGGCAGGGTATTGTCAGTACCAAAGCTGCTATTTGTAAGTTGGCGTTGCAGTTTATTTCCTGCAAAGCTTTGGTGGCTGATTTTTTTTTTTCTATTCTCGTAATACTTTAAACCTTTAAAACATCGAGCCAGACGCTGACGTTGTATAAACTAAACATTGTAGTACACCGGCATTACATTTTGCCACTGTATGGGGATGTAATACTATACACACTGGGCTGAGACAAAATAACATTCCTGAGCCAACAATTGCTGCTGTTAGTGCTACAAGTTTGCAAACCATTCCGAAGAATAAAAAAAATGCAGAGGTTCACAAAACAACAAAATCAGATACAGGTATGGGATCCGTTATCCGGAACGCCTTATCCAGAAACCCCTGAATAGTGGAAGGATAATCTCCCATAGACTTTTGTCCAAATAATCCAAAGTTTTATGCTTTCCTTTTTTTCTGTACTAATAAAACATTACCATGTACTGGATCCAGAATAACATGTAATGAATCCTTCCTAGAAGCAAAACCAGCCTATCGGGTTTATTTAATGTTTAAATAATTTTCTGGTTGACTTAAGGTATGAAGATCCATATTACGGAAAGATTCCTTATCATAGAAAACCCCAGGTCCCGAGCATTCTGGAAAATAGGTCCCATACCTGTACTTACTAAAAAATCCTTAGAATAATCAAACCTTTCTAATGGGGGCATGTATGTTTCCATATACAGGGATGGGGTCCATTATCCGGATACACATTCTGCAGAAGGCTCCAAATGACAGGAGGAGATTTCCCATAGACTCCAGTTTAAAGAAATAATTAGATTTTTTTTTTAAATTATTACCTTTTTCTCTGTAGTAATAATAAAACAGTACCTTATATTTGATTACAGCTAAGATATAATTAATCCTTATTGCAGGCAAAATAATTCTATTAGGTTTATTAAATGTTTAAATGATTTTTCAGTAGACTTAATGTATGTTGATACAAATTACAGCAAAATCCCTTATCCGAAAAACCCGAGCCTTCTGGATAACAGGTCCCATACTTGTAATACCTCACTGCTTAAGCTATACACTATTCCTGTAGTTGCTTAGAGTCTCAGTTTCATTCTTCGCAAGCTTTCATTGCCAGCTGGTAATCAGGGTTGGACTGGCCTGGTGGAACGCAGGGAAAAAACCCAGTGGGCCCCGGCTTACATGGACTCTTTTTTGCACATGCGCACAGCTCTTTTTCGCAAATGCGCAGCCTCATTAGGGGGTCCAGAGGGGGTGTCCTGGACAGGTGTCCCAGTGGGCCCATGGCCCAGCAGTTTGACCCTGGCTGGTAAAGTTGGCATGTGTTCTATAGTATACTTGAACTCAGGCCCAGCCTGGCAATCTGTGGATTTTGGCAAATGCCAAGGTAATTGAAATGTCAGGGCCTATTATATATTCTAGTCCAGGAATGTTTGAAACTTAATAGGTTGATAAGTAAAAATCACTTCAAGTGTATTGCTCAACTACAGGCCACTCTGGGGTCTTTGTGTGTTCGGTTTCATTATCCGCCTACCACTTCTTGAGAGCACCATGGACAGCAACTGCTTCCAACTGTGGGCTGTTTTTTCTTTCACCATATTATCCTTATAGAGGACCTGTCACCTTGAGACATGAGTAAAATATTTATTTTCCCTCCTTAGTTAAACCCTTTAGTCAGCTGTTTTTGTCTATATCTGAAATGGATTAGAAAATATCCTACATGTAAAAAATGCTTCATAGGCGCTGCCATGTTTAAACAGGTCCATTTTGTTTTCCATGTGTGGGCTGTGCCAAACTGCCAAATCTCATTCATGTTTAGTCAGAGTATACTCTGTGATAGACAGGCACTGTATAACTCATGTCACACCAGGACTTGATATTCTATGAGAATTATTTGAAACACCTTCTATTGTTCTATTCAGATTGTGTGGGATACTCCAGCCACTAACAACTGCACAAACTGGTGATATTGTGAGAGGAGTCTGCAGGACTGATTCTACCCATGATGCTTTGCTCTCCTGACTTTCTGGAAAGTCAGGGCTTCAGTTAGTGTCTCATGGACATTTGAAAAGTAGTTATAAATTGAGATTTAGTGAGATTTGAGCATAATAAATAGGGGTATGTGGTTTGTTTTAAAAGTTTTATTTCCTTTCTAGTGTTAACTCAATCATGACAGGTTCTCTTTAAGATTCAGCAACAAAACACTGGCACACAGGAACAACTTGCAGGTAAAACCTTGCTGGTTTATTGTGAATGCAGCATGCAACGTTTCGGGGTAACCCCCTTTGTCAAGCGGGGGGGTTACCCCAAAACGTTGCATGCTGCATTCACAATAAACCAGCAAGGTTTTACCTGCAAGTTGTTCCTGTGTGCCAGTGTTTTGTTGCTGAATCGATTATTGAGGGAGGCCGAATCCCCTCTCGCTGTGCACCAGGTAATCGTTTTCGTTGGAGAGCCAGGGTGTGCGGGCTGAACATTTGAAATTGCAGGTTCTCTTTAAGAGCCTCTTCCATGGCATGGGGTGCATGATTGTTATGCTTTCACTACTATGCTTTTTGCAAATATTTTGCATGCCTTGTAGTTTTTATCAAATTGGAACTTTTATACTTGATGGTTTTTGTAGCTCTTTATGAATTCAAAATTCTTCTGTATAATAAGCAAGTAAGGGAAGAACCTCTAAAGCCATAGACATGCAAATACAGCCTTATATTGGATGAACGATCCTGCGGTGCAATCTCCCAGCCTACCACTATACATTTAGATTAAATAAAGTAGTAAAAAGTACAAATCCGGCAATTCACTGACAGCAATTGTACAAATGTTATGTGAAACAAATAGTAGTGACAGTCACCCGTTGATGTCTTCAGAAAGGCAATACAAGCAGAGATACTATCTTCTAAATCTTCTAATCCATCCGCTTGACTTATCGCCGTGGCACAAAAAATGCTGGGACGAGCCTACACCATCCAAAACAAAGATTTGTACCACTTTATCTTATCTGCATCTGTGGCCAGCTTAGCCAGGCATAGAAACTGGAAAAACCTCAAGTTGGTCAAAACCTATTCAGCTGGAGAGCTTTACATTTTTTTTTAATAGTAATGAAATGGAGCCAGGAATATACTTCAAACCCAAGGTACCCACAGGTTGAGACACTAAAATGAATGTTTAGGACCAAGGCTTTTCCAAATACTGTAGTTTGCCTCCAGCCTGCTAAAAATGCTAAACATAATATAAATAAGCCCAGTAGATACAGTTTTGTTCATATCATGCCATTGTATTGAATACCACACTTTTTCTTTATTATCTGCATAATTTTTGCTGCTAATTGGATTTCATCTGTTTAATATGAAAATCAAATAAAATATTTTCAAAAATGTAAAGAAACCCAGTAGGATTGTTTTTCCACCAATATAGATTCATTCAGTTTCTTGAATGTATGCCTTTACTTGTGTAATTATAACTGGTCAAGTGATTTATTTTTAATGTAGCTTTCTCTTATTCTTTACAGAGTTGACCTGTCATAGGTGCTACTTAATGGGAGAAGTTGCTGCAGGATGAAAAGATGGCACCTCCGCTTATGGCACCACCTGGCCCTGATAGCTTCAAAGCTTTTACTCGTGAATCTTTGGCTGCCATTGAAAAGCGCATAGCCGAGGAGAAGAATAAAAAGCCCCCAAAGCAAGATAGTAGCCACAGAGACGATGATGAGGAAAATAAACCCCAACCAAACCGTGATCTGGAAGCGGGCAAAAGCTTGCCGTTTATTTACGGCGATATTCCATCACATTTGGTTGCTGAGCCAATCGAAGACTTAGACCCTTTTTATGTAAAAGTGAGTCTACATCTCACAGAAATATTTTAGTGGGATTACAGATTTATGCCTTTGGTTGATGGCTTCACTTGGAAATTAATTTTACAAATAAAGTGAATGGGAATGGTTTTAGGCTTGCATCTTGCACTAGGGCACTGAAGCAGTGTCGGAGATTCTTACAAGAAAGATAATTCCTCAAGATATTGGAACCCTCAGTTTCTTGATAAGTTTGATATGCATTTTATTCCATTTCTTTTTTAATAGCATGTTTTGTGTAAGTTGATATAGTTTTTTGACTAATGAGGAGTCACAGCTAATTGGCTCGTGTGCACATTTGTGGGAGGTACACGGCTGGTTGAAATCTATTTTTCCCCCTAAATATGATTATGCCAACCAGTCATCAGTCATAATTGCATTGAACACCTTGATGCCATAGGCTGGTACATCATATCAGGCCGCCATCGCCATTGCCTCCCAATCAATTTTATATGTTACACGTACACAAATGTTACATTATTCAAACCAGGGCATCGCATTATCTGGAAGTGTTTCATAAGGATTTGATACAAATAATAGAACAATTGACACCAGCCTACATACAATATTCAGACTAGCCCTTTATATTTTAAAATACTCCATATAAAACATGTAGGCGTTATATAACTCAATATACCACAGGTTATAGTGTGCATCTGTAACACCACTTTATTCATAAACTATTTTTATGGAAGCTATGGAAAATACTACAGTATTTTGTGAAGCTTTGACAACAGATCTACAGGAAAAGCACGTTCCATGACCATATAAAATTATGAGGCTGAATGCTGAATCCTTTTATACAAATCATGAAGCTCCAATGTAACAAGTTGCTTAGTTTGATATGTTCTCTGTGTAGCTTACAGGCTCTGTAGGTGAACAGAGGGCAGAGCAGGGACCCTTCCTCCCTTCCCTGTTATGAATAGGAGCGGGCTGTCTAGGGGCATACATAGGGGCTTTTAGTGGACTAAAGGGACAAGTTCCCCTCTATCCCTAGGAGGCGTGATATGAGGGTGACTTGGAGGTTGCTCGTATCACAGGGGATCCAGTGTTCGGGGCGGCCACTCTTCCTCCGCTCCCCCTTGCCTCCCTCAACTTCCTGTGGTGCTGGGTGTTCTGCTTGCACTTTGTCCCTCTCAAGATGGTGGTTGCGGCTAATCGGATGGTGGCCATCTTGGGAAGGTCACTTGTGTGTCGGGAATGGGAAGTGGCTTCCGGCCACATCTTTCAAATGAGAAGCACCCTGCTCTCTCTCTCTATTTCTTCTTCTGGTTGCAGGGACAGCATGTAAGCCAGCAGTGGCTCTAATTGCTGGGGCTAAACCCTTTTGATACCATCGACCAGGTTGTAAGTGAAGGGTTGGCTATGAAAGAGATTTCAGCGAGTTTAGCTAAGCTAAAGGTGGCAACAGATCTTGTGTCAGAGGGTGCAGTGGACCTCACAAGCCCTATCTATGGCAACTCAGCAAGCAAATTGGCTCAGGTCCTGGTCAGCAGATGTCTCATCCAAAATGAGTCTGTGTACTCTGCCCTTCGAGGAAATATGTCTCTTTGGAGCTAAACTGGATGAGGTTATAGCCAAGGTCTCGGGGTAAGAGTCAATTCCTGCCTCAGGATAAGAAAAGACCAAGATATCAGCCCTTTAGGCCTTTCATGTCTCGGGGAAGGGCTGGAGTGTTAGGCTCCACCCACCATTCCTCCAGGGCTGCTAGGGAGAGCTTCAAGCCCTTTGCTTGGACAAGAGGTTAGTCTTCTTTCTCAAGGAATGATAAGCCTAGGCAGCTCAGCCTCCTAAGAAGTCTTCCTGACTAGAGTAGGAAGAGTAGGAGCTGGAAAAATGTCATCTTTGGCACGCTACCATTTTGGATCAATAGGTTTTAGACATTCTGACAAAAGGCTATCGTCTGGAGTTCAATTTGGTCCCAGAAGGAGAATGGTTCATGGGAGAAGATCAATATGGATCAATATGTCTAGTGGCTGGAGTAAAGGTGCCAGTGCCTTCTTCAGAGAGGTACAACGGGGTCTTTTCAATCCTGTTCCTAGTAAGGAAGGCTTCAGGGGGTTGAAGGCCAATGTTGGATCTCAACAAATATCGGAGTCCAGAAGTTCAAGATGTAGTCCATCTTTTCCATCATTGCAGCAGTGTTATCAGGGGACTGACTTCTCTCCATAGATCTCTAAGATGCCTAGATACATATTCCGGTAATAGAAACTCATCGACGCTTTCTTTGCTTTTCCTTGACAGGAAAGCATTTCCAATTCCACTGCCTTCCATTTGCCCTCTCAACCTCCCCAACCTTCTCCAAGGTCCTGGTAACCCTGATTGCTTCCCTGAAACTGGAAGGGATTTCCATTTGGCATGATCTAGATAACATCTTGTTGTCAGCAAGCAGCAAGGAGCGTCTCGACTCATCTGGACAGAGTCCTGAACTTTTTGCAGACTCACTGGTGGTTGGTAAACTGGGAGACAAGCCAGCTTATTCCCTGTCAGCCTCTGCTGTACCTGGGGGTGGATTTCAACACCTTGAAGAGGACAGTCTCACTTCCTCCTTGGAGGATCCTACAGTTCTTGTGTTTGCGATCTGGCAGTGTTCTGCACCTGGCTGGAAATCCAGCACTAGACACAGAACACAACCAGACCCTGGTCTGCCATTACTACCTGACCTTGTGGCCTGCACTCCCTAAAGTGTTTAAATAACATGCAGGGTATGGGATGGAAGGTGGGATGTCTATGTGCCTCCCCCTCACCTCATGAATACAGTGCTGCTGAACTTAGGAACAGATTTTTGTGATTTATTTTGTCTTTTTTTTTTTCAAACCAAAGTAACAGTTATGTATGCTGTAGCTTTAAGGTTTGCTTTTAATGGAATCGGGACTCTAACTTAGATCATGGAATATATATACAACAATCACTCTTCCAAATTTCCAAACTGTACCATCAGCTTTATGCATACAAGCAAGTAGAGTTCTGGCATCTGTCAAATTCTTCATCAGACTGCCAGAGGGTGAGATGGTGTACCGTCTTGTGACTTAAATATAGGCTAACCTCTCACTGACTGAAACCAGAAAAGTTGTTTTTAGAAGTAATCGTTCCTACTTTGACTCTCATAGGGCCCAAAGAGTAACTGTGGAATGCAGAAATGTACCTTGAAGGAAGAAATAGGGATTCTGAATTAAAGAAACTGTTAACCATCTTTCACATGAAATTACTGTCCAAATTCACTTGGCCCATATTTTTGCTGTGACTAGAGGTAAAGCTTAAAAAAGGGGATAATTGTTTATTTAGCGATTGTTATTTGCATTGATGAAGACTGCACAGGTTGCTGAGGTTAAGTGTAGTGACACAAGGGCAGATTTGGGGAGATTTAGTTGCTTCGGAAAATGAAGAGCCACGTGTGCTTAGTGCAGGCGACTTTTCATTATAGCTGATGGGAAGACACGCAAGGCAGTTCGGGGAGATTGTTACCCAGAAGAACAGGCAATTAGTCACCAGGCGACTAAAGTTCCCCAAATCTGCCTGTGTGTCACTACCCTTATAAGTAACAGAGACTTATATGGGGTTGACAAGTGCCCTGAGGGAAATGCATTGCAAGTTAAAAGTCAGAATACTGTACTTCTCTAAATTGCCTTTTATCTACTTATTGGTTTAATGAGAAAGACTAGCCAAATCAGGCATGGGATTATTCTCATGTAAAGGTATCTAGACCAGTGGTTCTCAACCTTCCTAATGCCATGACCCTTTAATACAGTTCCTCATGTTGTGGTGACCCCCAACCATAAAATTATTTTCGTTGCTACTTCATAACTGTAATTTTGCTACTGTTATGCGGTAAAATACACAAACAGCCGAGGTGAAGTACGTATTGCCTCGCCAGTCAGGAGTGTCCAAACTTCAGCCTGCAATGCATTTTTAATTGGCACGCAGCAAATTCTTAAAATATTCCAGAATATTGCCCCCCACAGTTACAGGCTCCGATTCAAGACCTCCTGCCTGTGGTAAATTGGCTCCCATGAAGCGATGATTGCACTGCGCGCTCCTGGAATTGTCAGCTACTGCGCATTCCCTTAATAACAAATGGCAGCCGCAACACTATGCTTTAACCCACCCTGTCCAGACAATGGTTTTGTAGTTTGGACACCCCTTAGGCGACCCCTGTGAAAGGGTCATTCGACCCCAAAGGGGTCCCGACCCCCAGGTTGAGAACCACTGATCTAAACAGTAATAGAATGATACCAGGAATGAGGTGAAGTGAATATACCTCTTAAAACACGTAAAGTACATTCCTGTGATTAATGTGAATGAGACACAAGCAATCATCTGCTGTCATGATCACAGGAGTCATCCTTTGTCCTGTTCCTACACCCAGAGGAATCTCTCTTCTGGTAGAACCATTCTTACTCATTTTATGAGATATTTGGTTGCTTTGATATACTGTTGGGTGCCTTCATTTGTATAATTTAGCTGCATCCACCCATTATCAGGAAAGCACTGCTGTGATGATTCTGCATAGTTTGCTAATGCTTTAGAAGGAACAGGCAATAAGATAATGTTTCTGTAGAAGCTTAAGGCAAAGGTTTTGTTTGTTAGGGGCAATTGTAGTCAATTGCTCCTTAACCATGTCCATTGAAAAAAATATATATACATTTATATGTATAATACACATAGGGGCACATTTACTATGGGTTGAAAAAATTTGAATTAACAACATTTGAATTTCAAAGTAATTTGTGGATACTTTGACTATCGAATAGCCCAAAATTTGATTTGAATTGAAAAAATTCGAAAATTCTAATTTCATAGTACTGTCTCTTTAAAAAAAAATTAGAATTCGCCACTTCCCCGCCTTAAACCTGACAAATTAATTTTAGCCTATGGGGGACCTCTTGGAACCTTTAAGAAGTGTTTTTGAAATTTTGCCAAAATCCTTTGGATTCAAATGATTTTTATTCGATCGAAAATACCCTTAAAAAATTGGATGGTCAAATTTCAAATTTTTTTTAATTCGAAATTTGACCCTTCATAAATAGAGATAGATATACTGCAAGGCATAAGTGCTACCCACTGAACCACCATTAATTTAGATTTGGGTATGCTCCCCTGGGTGTGATTGGACTACTGTAGCGGTTTCCATACACATTACAAAAAGATTGTTCGTTTTCTCTGCTAATATTAAGGGGATTATTTATTAAAGTCGGAAAGCCAAAAACTAAAAAAATTTGACAAATAAGGGGAAATAGCCTTGTGCAGATTTGGTCAGAGTATATTTCAGAAAATAATGACATAAATTTGTATTTTGATGAATAACCCACAAGGCAACTTCAAAGGTAAAAAGAGAAACATATTCCATCTTGGCTGCTTTATGAGACCGCCAACGAAGTTTCATATGATATCTGTGCATGTGACCACCTTAATACATGGGGGAGTATTTATTATGCTGTGTTAAAAAAAAAAGTGGAGTGATGCAGTTCCAGTGATGTTGTCAAGAACAATCAATCCGCAAGTAGATTTCAGTAGTTAGAAAACAAAAGCAAAGATCTGATTGGCTGCTATGAGCAACATCCCCATTAATGTTAACTCCAATTTTTATACAGCATGATAAATAGACCCCTCATTATGTAAAGGACATATTCTGTAATTACATAGCTCCAACATTTTGTGCAGCTCTTTACAGAGAATATACAATCATCTTTGCCCCTCATGTTTATCCCTGCCCAATGAAACATGTAATATTAATTCACAATCATATTCACACACAACAAGGCCAACTTTATCAGGACTTAACCAGGCTGTATGTTATTGGAATGTTTTGTATGCAAGAGAGAACCAGAGGAAATGCATGGAGACATGGTGAGAATATACAGTACAAACTTTTATAAAAAACCCCAACATTACAATCCAATCTGTGACGGCGAACAATGACATTCCATGAAAATTCATTCGATTCAATACTAAAGTTATCATCTTGCCCTATTGAGAGGAACAAAGAATGGCAGATAATCATGACTAAGGGGCATATTTATCAAAATATGAATTTAGAGCTTAACAAGTAAAAACTCACCCATGTTCTATTGATTTTTAAAATTGTATTTATCAATGAGTGAACGTTAGAACTCACCATCTGATTTGGTGATTTTTTTTTTCATGCGATTGTGCATTATTTGGTGATCACTTTTTTTTATTTTAAAACTAATTTCATATTAAAGAAAAATTAATGGTTTAATCTTGAATCCAAAAAGTTGTGGAAAAAATGCAAAAGCAAAAAAAAACAAACCCCCACACATTTGGGAAAAACAGCTTGTTAAATTTTAGGGGGGTAATGAGCCCCATTGACCTCTAGGGTATCAGAATGTTTTTGTATTTGTATGGACATGGCTGCTGTTTGGAGAACACAGTCGCTTAATCTTCTTTTCTGTAAAATAACAGCTATGGCTACAGCACCATTCTATTCACATCCACATGCAGTACGTATGAAAAAATGGAATTTGTATTCTGTATTGTTCAAAAAAATTTGTTGGACAGCTAACTAAGTGGTAGATTTAGATGTTCCTGGATTTCTATAATATGTGTAATAAACATGTAATATTATTGTTACTGTTCTACTCTGCTCATCTTCGGCTCTCAAAACATAACAAATTGGTGATGAGATGTCTATTCCACCTCTGCAGCAGCCTGCAGCTTTTCTTCCAAACCCAGGTGAGCCTACCATACCTTTTACTGCTTGGATCCATATGTTTGAAAATGACATTAGATTTCTGCTGATAGAAAGCATGCTTTACTTAACTGCCTGGGAGCAGAGGGACAGCACACTGTATATTCTATACATTACCATTACCTGATGAAACTTATGAAAATGCTTTTACTGCTATAAAGAACTTTTTTGTGCAAAGAGTAAATGTGGTGGCTGAAAGATATAAAGTGGACAACGTAATGGCAAATCCACAGTAGAGCTTTGAGCTGGTTTTTACTTGTGAGTTTGGGAATGAAATATAGTGGAATAGTGGAAAAAACAAACTCACCTTGCATTAGAGAGAGACTGCTCCTAGAGCAGGATTTATTCCTTGCAAAAGCTACTACAGTTGCTAGTCAAATTGAAACAGAAGTGGCGGATGCTAAAATACTAAAGAAAATACAAAAAATACTGCTTCCGCTGTGGTTCAACATAGCACACTGTCACTACTGCTTCTGTTGACAAGGGATACACCATTAACCTGGTGCTACATACAGGCTCAGCGGTTTCTATACTACCAAAGGATATTTTCTTGAAATACTTTGCAAAAGATCCTCTTGCTGCACCTTCCCTGAGGCTGGTCATTTGCTTAAATGATCCAATCCCTGTGCTTGGTTGACTTTACAATTTTATATTGTGAATAAGGGTACTGGTGCATTGAACCTACGGTTAGTTGATGGTCTCATTGCTACAGCACAGCACAGGTAACTTTGTACACAGGGTAGAGAACAGATATAAAACCAGTATGCCAGAAATTGAGGTTATTTCCATAATCTATAAGGGAGACTGTCTCACAGGAACTAAAGAAACTGGTAAAGCAAGATGTGACTGAAAAATCTGAATCCTCCGAATGGGTTTCACCAATTGTTGGATGGATAATCATCCCTTGCCACACAGAGTAAATATTTTCAGAACTCAGAGGAGCAAAATTCTGGATCTTCAGAGTGCTTATCATCAAGTATTACTACTTGAGGAATCGGAGAACTCACTGCATTTATCACCCATAATGGCTTGTTTCGGTTCAAGCGTGTACCTTATGGACTGGCTTCAGCACCAAGTTGTTTTCAAAGACTGATGTCTTCTATACTCCATGATATACCTGGTGTACAATGCTACTTGGATGATATAATTGTCTATGCTCCAACTATGGATCTTCATGATAAGTACCTAGAAAAGGTTCTGAAATGCATTGATTATGCAGGACTGAAACTGAACCTTTCCAAATACCACTTCAGACAAACTCAGCTGTCATTTCTGGGTCATATAATTTCACAAGAAGGGTTACTGCCTGACCCCGACCATGCCAACTCCATCTGATTTCCAGACCTTACAAGCTTTCTTAGGTCTTACTTCATGGTATTCTAAATTTATTTCCAACTATGCTTCAGTTGTGTAGCCACTTAGAGCACTGCTACTGTATGTGGAACTTCAAGTCTGGTTTGGTCAGAGACTGTTCAACATAGCTTTGAAATAGTGAAACAGTTAATTGTTAACAGTCCAGCACTAGCTTTATTTGATCCTGCACTACAGACTATGGGAATGGTGCAGTTCTCACACAGATCCATGCCGATCATACAGAGAAAACACTTTGCATCCAGAACACTTACAAAGCAAGAGTGTAAGTATTCAACTGTTGAAAAAGAAGCTCTAGCATGTATTTGGGCAACAGAAAAAAGAAGAACCTACCTATGGGGTAGAGAATTTACCTTATGCATGGATCATAGCCCTTTAACTACACTGCTTACAACAAAGGGATTAGGAAGAGCTGGAATGCATATAGCTAGATGGTCAGCAAAGCTACTGAATCTCAACTACAAAATTCAATACAAAAAGGTTTGAAAAATGTTACTGCTGATTGTTTGTCATGTTTACCTTTACCTGCAGCTTCTGATACACTGGATGAGGACACAGAAGTTGTAGCATTGACTGATATATTTTCACATGTCCAATTCAAGTAACACTGTGGGACATCTTACAAAGCAAATGGGAAGAAACTCAGTCCTGATCTTCATCTTACAGGATTAGACACAAACTGTCCTTAGTAGATGGCTATGTTGTCCGTGGAGCTCACCGCTTACTGGTACCAGAGGTCTTGAGAGAAAAACTTGCACATGAGAGTCATCAAGGAATTGTATGTACGAGAACTATACTGGTGACCAGCAATGGATGAATGGATGTGGTAACTGCCATTCATACTTGTGTTAATTGTTAGAATCATGACAAAACCGCTATCACACATACACCACTTCTTCAGTCAGTACCATTCCCTGATTCAGCATGGGAAAAACTTGCTATTGATATTGTGCGTCCTTTTGCAGATGCTCCTATAGACTGCAGATTTGCTATAACTCTGATAGACTATATACAGTAAATGGCCAGAAATTGTATTTGTTTCTCATATAACATCAGCTATTGTAATAACATTTCTGTCTACAGTCTTCAGCAGAGAAGGTAATCCAATGGAGTTAATATCAGACAATGGACCGCAGTTTGTCTTTATTTGAACTCTTGAGAGAGAGGAATATTGTACATAGAAAATCTAAAGTGTTTTACCCACAAGCAAATGGAGAAATTAAGCAATTCAACTGAAGTCTGAAAGAAGCACTACAGCCAGTAAACCTTACTGGGCATTTACAGCAGAGTTCCTACATAACTACAGAGCAATGTGCCATGCAACAACCTGCTGAATTATTACATGCCAGACAGATGCACACTAAGGGGCCGATTTACAAAATTCATGTGAAGGATTCGAAGATCGATCGAATTTTGGTCGAATATGTGAATTTTGGCATATTCGATCATCGAATAGGGTATGATCGAATGATCGAATACATTCAAATAGAGTCCAATGGATGAATATTCGATGATTTGACCAGCGAAGGATTTTATTTTTTAAGTTTCTTCGATTGCCTACTCTGGCAGATTGGACCTACCGAATTGCAATAGAAGCCTATGGGAGCACTCTCATAGGCTTCTGAGGCTAAGTCATGATCGAATAGGATTCCTACGATCGAAGTGTTCGAATCGTACGAATCATTCGAATGATCAAATGATTTTTTCGTTCAGTCGAATGATCGAATAGATTTGTATTCGATCGTCGAATGATCGAATATCGAATAAAAGGTAGCCTAGAACTATTCGATTATTATACTATTCTAATAACATAGAAACTAATTATTTTTGGGGAATAATAGTAAATTTGCCCCTAAGTTACATGTTGCAGACATCGAACTTCCACCAAATACTGTTCCTGCAAAATCAACTACAAGCCAAATGCAAGGCATATACTGACAGAAAACGTGGTGCAAGAGAAGTGCACTTTCAGTCTGGATCTTTAGTCAGTATTAAGAAACCAGGACTACTGAAACTGCTGATGATCATTAAACTTGTAGCAAATATTGGATCTTTTATTGCAGGGTTTCTTAACGAGGATCTAAACACCCAAAAACAATTCAATACTAAAATTGCTAAGAGTGCTCATCTGAGCACTTTTAAAATTAACATTCTCCCAATCCCAGTTTACAAAATAATAACTGTTATTGCACTTCTAATATAACAATTAACAAACTTAAAATGGTAGCCACCAGCCTCATATACCTGTTCGACTGGTTGGCCAGCCATCAGAAAATTAAGGTACTGAGCAGAGAAATGTTTCCTGGTGCAACACAGCACTTTTCTATTGGTCATTGTCCGCTAAATAGCAGAACTGCCATCTTAGTAACTTATTTCTGTGGTGGGTGGTTTCATTTCTATATATATATATATATATATACAGTGTGTTTACTTAATGTAAAAAAGCTTGTAAATGAGAAAAACATGGTCATAATATTCTTTCTTAGATGGTTAAATAATACTGAATGTTAATTGCATATAGTGTATTTGAAAAATCTTCTTAAAGATAGCATACTGTCCTGGTGCAACAATAACCTTTTCATCAAGAAGTTTTATTACATATGTGGCGAACTAGTGCAAACTATAAAACTTGCAGTCTTGCAACATTTTTCAAGCTACAGTTTTTTTTTTTTATTAATCAGTTTTATTACACCACCCCTGCACCCATCTCTTTCATTTCATTATTATATCCGTTACATCCATTTCAGGCAGCAGTGTAGTAAATGTTTATGGGCCATTCAGATATAGGTACAATATCAACCAAACTGGCACATGGATGCAATTCAACAAGGGGAAAACCCCTGTGATTTATCATGTCAACCAGATACGCAAACACTTTTTTTGGGGGGGGGGCATGCCCCATCAAAGGCAAGCCCCAGAACCAATGCCAGGTTGGTTTATTTTGAACCAATGTATAAATGGGATGTTGTTCACCAGTCTATTTCAGTCGAGAGGCTCCCAAGGTGTGTCTGTGTGTATACTGACCATTCTGATAAAGGATACCTGACAATATGTCTAGAATTCCTTCTTGATTTTTCTAGAAAAAATAGAAAGTATTACATAAATGTCAGGTTATTTTATTATGCAGATATAGTTTCAGCAGTAAAAGAAGTGTTTTCCTCAATAAATACACTCATTTACATAATAACAATGTTATTTCTTTTTCTTATAGCAGTATCCCTTTAAGGCTGGATGTAGTTATTTACTTTTATTGGGCATGCTAGACCCTTTAAAGTAGTCTACATTCTTTCATAAAATAAAACCTATGCCTAAGGTATATTCTTCAGCTAATTAAAACTTTAGTTACAGATGAGTGTCTTTTTATAGACAGATGGAGTACACTTTATTTTGACTTGTGGCACATAGTACCAAATGACATTGTGGATGGTTTGTACCACATGAGAAATTAAACTGGGTTAGATGGCATAAAGCATTTGTCGTCTCCTTGTGTATATGCCTGCATCCATAAAAGAACAGTTATTGCAAATCTAGATTTCAACATAGTGTTTTATGTAAAGGTTTAATGTAAACTGTATTAAAATTATAACAGGTTTCTTCTTCATTGTAACTGTATTGTTCAATCTCTAATTTCTTTCTCTTTTTTTTTCATACAGACCTTTATAGTAGTAAACAAAGGAAAAACAATCTTCAGATTTAGTGCCGCGCCTGCCTTGTATATTATAAGTCCTTTTAACCCACTAAGAAAATTTGCTATTAAAATTTTGATACATTCATATCCTTTTGATGGAAGAAGGAGGATAGAAGTATTGTATGTTAATTTAGAGGGACGAAGCTGCTGAGGTTTGCATAAGAGTGGTATTTTTCTATTTTCTTGTATGCATGTATAATGTGAATAAGAAAAAGGTTACTGTATACCTTTTGCTACTTTGTAGGAAAAGGTCTAATTTCTGGAATTCCTGCCAAATTCAACAATGTCCCTATCATTCCTCATGGCTACTAAGAACCATTAAATAAAAAAATTGGATTAATTGGCTTTCAAGATGGATTTAGAGATGAATTACAGAGAAAAGAGAGGATGTGTAAAAAAAAAGGAATTATTTGCATGAATGGGACTCGATGGACAATACCATTAATTCCAAGCTTTCTGTATAATCAGTTTCCAGATAATAGACCCCCATACCTGTTCTGTTTGTGTCTTACATAAAGGGGCATATTTATAAAGGTCTCTCTAGCAGCAGTTTGAGCAGTCTCTTAATTTTGTAGTGACAATAGTAGTCAATGGATTCTTTACAAGTAAGTTTACAACATTAAAAATAGGAATTTAAGTAACAAGCAGCTCCATGACCCAGTCAAGAGATGGCAAAATTGGAAATGGCAAACCTTTGAATACATTAAGACCATATAGAAGAATTATTACATTATCTAAAATTGTTCAGTAAGTACTGAAGATTAGATTTGATAAATCCCCTACCATTGGCTAAGTCATGAACTGCTGAAACTAATATGGGCAAAATATGAGACGAGGAACTGAAAATGTATGTACAAAAACAAATTTTGTTTGACATTTATAGAAGTGTGATCTTTGTTTCTCCTTAACCTCATGGTACAATATTTAGCATGATCATTATGTGCACTATTTTGACCAACTGCGTATTCATGACTTTTAGTAATCCTCCTGAATGGTCCAAGCAAGTCGAGTAAGTACATTTTCATTTTTCTGTTAAATCAAAGAAAGTCACAGATAAAGGAAATACCAGAACAACCATAAAACACCAATGTTTGCCTTAACTGCCTGCATCCCTATTTAAATCTTCTTTTAATATGAATTGCATGAAATCTGAGTAACTATATAACATAAAAGTTTTGCTAAAATACACTGCTTTTGGTATATACATTCACTTGGAGCAGTTGAAGAATGGGTATGTTATTTAGTGATCCAGTTATTGGCAGAACTTTTCTCTGCTCTGCATAAAATCATCCACTACCTCTAATTGTTCATATTTACAGGACAATCACCAGTTGTGGGCTTTAAAGGTGATGAGGGTTATGATCTAAATTTTGCATCTGGAAATGCATTCTAAAATGTGAAACTCATAAATATTACTATTAGTTAGTTAGTTAGACATTGGTATTCTTCACCAATTTTTATCATATTTCCCAATATCTTGATGCAATTTAACAAGTTTTCTGTAATGTAAAACTAGCCAAAATGTATAGTAAAATTAGAATGATTATAATTAATATATGAATAAATGGAGCAATCCAGAAGCTTAGAAATAAGTCTTTTTGCTTAAATCTTTTATATTACTCTCCCATATTCATGTTCCCACAGATATACATTCACTGGCATTTATACATTTGAATCACTTGTGAAAATCATTGCAAGAGGTTTTTGCATAGACAGCTTTACATTTTTGCGGGACCCATGGAACTGGCTGGATTTCAGCGTTATATCGATGGCGTAAGTTTCTAAATTTACATACCTTATTGGGGACTGGTATTTTGTCTTTTTTAGTGTCTACCTTAGGGAGGTTTATCTTACATTATCCTAATGCCAGAGTTGTACATCAGATCTACTGTGCAGTATGAGTGATAGAGGCCAGATAATGGGTATCAATGGGCCAGCAGGTGTGAAAAGGGATAATCTTTGAAACTATACAGGGGTTTATCTTAGTGATACCAACATGGCTACAACTCTACTGTCTTTGTTTAGAACCATTCTCATAGATATGATGATAAAATTATGTTCTGCCAGAAATGTCATGCATCCTACATGTTAATTTTGAAATGGTAGCCTTTAAACTCTTAGGGGCAGATTCACTAAAGCGCAAAGCGTCTAACACTAGCGCTAATTCGCCAGCGTGACATCATTTCACAACTTCGCAAATTCACTAACACGGATTCTGGCGAATTTTCGCTAGCGAAGTAGATAGACTTGCGCAACTTCGCACCCTTACACCAGGCGAAGTTGCACACTGACGAAGGATCGTAACTTCGCAAATTCACTAAGATGAACATTTTCCTCAACGTTAGCACTTACACTAGACGTTACTTTGCGTGGTCAGACCAGGCAAAGTTCAATACAATAGATAGGAGGTTGAAAAAAGTGTATTTTAGCATAGGAGGGTGATAGTCTGAAAAAGATCGATAATTTTTTTGGGGGGTTACCCTTCTTCCCCCCTACATTTCCTAACATATGGCAACTCAACTATACAGGGGGCACATGTAGGGCAATAGGACAACTTTATATAATTTATTAAAGGTTTCCTGGGCTTGTGTATGGAATGTAGTGGCTGTAACATATACTTCTATTATAAGTTAAAGTTCCCGCCGTCTGCAAATTAGGCTTCGCTAGCATAACAGCGCTCTGCCTAGCGAAGTAACACTAGCGCAACTACGCTACCATTCGACCTGAGCGTAAATTTGCACTTTAGTGGATTTGCGTAGCGCTGGCGAAAATTTGCCTAGCAAAGTGTGGCGAACGCTAGAGAAGCCTACACTGGTGAATTTTCGGATCTTAGTGAATCTGCCCCTTAGACTGAAGCCATATGATCTATACAAGCCAAAAAGCCATGCTAATGTTCCCATTTGGCTTCTGACATTCACTGGTCAAATTCTTTATGCACTGTTAGTTGCACATGTCTTCCTGCTTTTAACAGACATGCCTAAACAAACCACGATAATTGAATCATGCTGAAAATGCGATTTATTGTAAAACAAAACTTTCATATAACATACAAGGTATACAGTATATTAAATTGATGGTGAGTGCTGCTGGCACCCCTGAACATGCTGAGAATTAAGCCAGCAGTAGAAGAGTAAGGTGTTGTAGGGTGTGGGAAATGTTCAATAAATCAGCCCAAAAAAACCAACTTTTTAAAGCACATTCCTTATCTTTTTTAAAAGAGTTTAAATCACTAGTACTTTCTTGTTTTTTTTTATACAATATGTACATTTAAGTGAACTGAAGAAGCTGCTCGGATGAGTAGTGAAACGTCTTCAATAATTACTCAGCAAGTCCATTTGTTTTAGAATTACTTATATCAGATATTAGCTCCTCCTATTTTTAGGCCTAGGCCTCCTCCTTGCCCCTGGCCAACACTTCCATTAATTAAAACGTTGATTCAGCATCCAATTCTAAAATGTATTGCATAGTCCAATTAGAAGAATCTATATGGCCCTTGACAAGTCCATAATATATCGGTCCATAACTTCCAGGCCATATACAAGACACTATAATCAGTATATTGCCTTACTTACTGCAAAATGGGAAAGGAAAACAACTATCTTTCTTCATCTATTCAATCATCCTCTCCATCTGTAAGGTAAAGAAATAGCCAGATTATTATGTAATAGAGCTCCTCTTGTAGTAATTTCCAGTGCCTATTCTAATTACCTATGACTACCTGTTCTAGCACCTTCCATCTTAGCTGGCTTCTGATTATGTTCCTGAATAGTGTTACTACTGTATTGTCCCTTGAGTTAGTATATTTTTTTATGCAAATGCAATGCTCATTAAAATCCGTAAACATATGTGACTTGAGGTTTGTTCTACCTTATCATTAGCCACATTAAGGGGCAAATTTACTATTATTCCCCATAATTAGCTCGACCAAATTCGATATTCGATTAGCATTCGATCGTGGAATGCTAATCGAATAGTTTTAGGCTACCTTTTATTCGATATTCGATCATTCAATGATCAAATTAAAATTTATTCGATCAGTCGAATAATTTATTCGACCAGCCGAATAAATCATTCGATCATCCAAATGATTCGTACAAATCGAACGATCGAAGACTTCGATCGTTAGAATCCTATTCGATCAGGACTTAGACTCAGGTCTAATTTAGGAGGGTTCCCATAGGCTTTTATTGCAATTCAGTAGGTCCAATCTGGCGAAGCACCCAGTCGAATAATTAAATTTTTTTATTTTATTCGCTGATCGAATGATCGAATATTCGATCAGTCAAATCTATTCGATCATTCTCTATTCGATGATCGAATGCCTAATTTGCATATTCGACCTATCAAATAGATCCTACGATTAAATATTCCATCGAATTTGATCGAATTCGATTTTATTCACATGAATACATGTGAATTTAGTAAATTGGCCCCTAAGTATATTAAAATCTGTGATAAAGATGTGATCTGTGATTTGTTATATCCGAATAATTTAATACTTGATGGATGCATTTCATGGCCATGGACACTTTCTCCAAATTTACATCCTTTGACAGTGTTCTCACCTCTATAAACACACACACAAAAATCTTCTCATCCATATAGTCACACAAACAAAACAAATTATATAATTATATGAACATCTCCTTTCCTGAGGAAACCAATAGGTCAAAAATAAGAAAGTATTAAAAAGGGTATTAATGAAACCATTGGCTGGAAAAAGGAGGCCCCTGCTAATAGCAAAAGGGAAAACTATAGTAAGCAGAACATAAAGCAGGCGAAAGTAAGCAGAACAGAAAGGACACAACATGAAGGCATAGGAGGGAGAGCTAATGGAAAAAGGGAGACTTCTAAATAAGAAATAAAAACACAAAATGTAAGTGGAGTGTACACAATGGCTGGTAAATAAAAAAAAATCTGAAGATAAAGCGGGAGACAGAATGTAAAAAATAGAGAAGGAGAGCATGGAGATTTAAAATGCAGAAGGGAATTTTTTACAATGTTATGTACAAAATAATGTAACAAACACATTAACCAGTTTATGGTTTTTCATTCAAATGAACTCACTTCTACTACAACCGTGGGCAAATGTTTTCATTATTTAGTTGTGATTTTTCAGTGTATTGGGTCAAAAATCTCTATTTGTTTGTGATTAAATTTAGTAGGTGTCTGGTATTATGCTAGAGAGATTAAAAGATAGAGAAAAAATGTATGACAAACATTAATCTCAATGCAAATGTTCATGTCATCAAAAAAACAAACAAATATGTGATACATAGTAAGGAGTTCCCCCCCCCCCCAATCTCTACCTAGTGATAGGTTCACATAGATCTTAAATATATAGATATTACTGTATATAAAAATATGGAAGAGCACACTCTAACCTTTTTTAGCAACTTGCCCAGGTGCTGGTAAATAAAGTAACATAGTACTGCACTCAACGTGAATACTTGTGAAAAAAAAAAATCAAGATTTATTGAAAACATCCAACGTTTCGAACACCAACTGTGATCTTTCACAAGGGTAACAAAACTTTTGTTATACTTGAGAAAGAGCACAGTTGGTGTTCGAAATGTCAGATTTTTTCAATAAATCTTGATTTTTTTTCACAAGTATTCCAGTTGAGTGCAGTACTATGTTACTTTGTATACAGTTGTGCTCATAAGTTTACATACTCTGGCAGAATTTATTATTTCTTAACCATTTTTCAGAGAATATGAATGATAAGACAAAAACTATTCTTTCACTCATGGTTAGTGGTTGGCTGAAGCCATTTATTGTCAAACAACTGTGTTTGCTATTTTTAAATCATAATCACTACACAAACTACCCAAATAACCCTGATCAAAAGTTCTGTCATCCCACATCAATGACAGCTTTAAGTCTTTTGTGGTAGTTGTGGATGAGGATCTTTATCTTCTCAGACAGTAAAGCTGCCCATTCTTCCTGGCAAAAAGCCTCCAGTTCCTGTAAATTCTTGGGCTGTCTTTCATGAACTTCACGTTTGAGGTCTCCCCCAGAGTGACTCAATGATATTGAGGTCTGGAGACTGAGATGGCAACTCCAGAACCTTCACTTTAACTTGCTGTAGCCAATGACAGGTTAACTTGGCCTTGTGTTTTGGATTATTGTCATGTTGGAATGTCCAAGTACATCCCATATGCAGCTTCCGGGCTGATGAGTGCAAATTTTCATCCAGTATTTTTTCTTTCACCTGAAGTTATTTGTGGGTCTTTCCTTGCATCCCGAAATATTTTTCTGGCAGTTATGGCTGAAATTTTAGTTTTATTTGGATTGGTTTCAACAGAACCCCTAATTTTCCACTTCTTTATTATAGTTTGAACACTGCTGATTGGCATTCTCAACTCCTTTGATATTTTCTTATATCCCTTTCCTGTTTTATAGAGTTCAATTACCTTTTCCTGCAGATCCTTTGACAATTATTTTGCTTTCCCCATGACTTCGAATCCAAAAAACATCAGTGCAGCCATCCTAACCCTTTTGTGTCAAGTTGTGTGCATGTTATCAGGCCAAATCACTAGGGTATGCAAACTTTTGATCAGGGTTATTTGGGTAGTTTGTGTAGTGATTATGATTTAAAAAGAGTAAACACGGTTATTTGACAATAAATGGCTTCAGCCAACCACTAACCATGAGTGAAAGAAAAGTTTTTGTGTTATCATTCATATTTTCTGAAAAATGGTTAAGAAAGCATAAATTCTGCTTGGGTGTGTAAACTTATGAGCGCAACTGTGTGTGTATATGTATATATATATATATATATGTATATGTATATATATATATATATATATTTATTTATTTCCTTGTGATTCTTACTGCAAGGAAACACAAGGAAACAAATAGTGGAGCTCACCTCTCCCGTGTCAGATTCAGAGCAGCTTCCCATCCAGCAGCTGCCCGCGAGGTCAGACGGGTTCGCAGCTCCCAGTCATCGTAGTCAGAAGAATATACAGACCAACCTCACTTCCTGAGGAAGTGCCACGAGTTAGGGCACGAAACGCGTAGACTGTTTGCACTGTATTTGCCACCTGATGCTATGTTTGTTCAATAAAGCCACTTCTTAGAAAGAAGCTTCCTGAGTCCTTTGGTACAGCGCCGGCGTGTTGGTCTGTATATTCTTCGTTCCTTGTGATTCTTGTCAGTTATGAACCCCACCTGTAGGTTCGCATTAAACCAAATTTTACATTGAGAATTAAGGGATATGCAAATAGTGTTTCCTCTGAGGTTTCTGGTTGTGTGCACAAAGAATTTTGTGTGAAAACAGTACATTTTATATTAAAATAATTTTTTTCTGCACATACCCAAAAAGGACTTAGAGGGAGCATTGCATGCAAGTCAATAATGCCTTCAACTACGTTTTTTTTTAAGTTAAACATATGTGAGTACACCTTGTCTCCTCCAAGTAATTGAGATCTATGGTATCTTGGTAGACAAATCCTAGACAACACCCTGTTCTTAACATTTTGCAAGTGCTGAAATTATTTTCTAAGTGCTGAAATTATAGCTAGGGTTGTGGGTGTTTACAAAATTACCTTATTTTTTTTTTTTTAGAGGTGAGCTTTTTATTAAAAACTCAGAACTTAGGTAACAGTGCATGATCTGGGGTAGATTTAGTTAACTAAAAGTTAACTAAAAGTATGACAAATACTCATCTTACAGATTATATTATATATCTTGGCCTGGTCCCTCTATCAAGTGAAGATGCCATAACTACTAACAATTTCAGAAATGCTGAGGCAAAATCTTCTCGAGTTTCATTGTTTAACTCTTATGTTTGAGGAAGAAGTCTATGGGGCAAATTCACTAACATCCGAAGTTGCACCAGCGAGAGCTTCGCCTTCCTTCACCAGGCGTCAGCGCCAGCGCTATGAAAATTCACTAAAATGCAAAGTTGCGCTACCTAATTTGCATACGGCACCAACTTTAAAGTATAATGGACGTTTATGCTGCACCAATTACATTGCACTACACAAGCCTTTAATAAATAAAATAAAGCTGTTCTAATGCCCTACACATGTGCCCACTGTATAGCTGAGTTGCCATATGTTAGGAAATGTAGGGGGGGAAGGAGGGTACCCTAAATAAAATTACGATATTTTTCTGTCTATCACCCTTAAAAAAGCAAGAAGCCAGGGTTTTTTGGGACTTACAAAAAAATGTAAACTTTTTTTAAAGAAACTCTATTGTTGGCAAAGTCAAGTCTTGCGCAAGAGGTAACATTCAGTAATATCCGCATCTCAGTGAATTAGCGTAGTTACGTCCCTTCGTCAGTGCACATCTTCGCATGGTGTAAGGATGCAAAGTTGCACTATAGTCTGTCTACTTTGCTAGCAAAGTTATGCCAGGGGCATAAGTTCCGAAATGACATCATGGAAGTGAATTTGCGCTAGCGTTAGCTGATTCGCGCTTTAGTGAATTTCCCCTATATCTCCTTTTAAAGTGAGCCTTAAATGTGAGCCTGGTGTCACAGTGTGAGAGACAATGTTTTAAGGAATCTTCCAGGGGGCTTGTTATAGATGCTAGCTGGTTTTGCTTGGAATAGGAGTATTGAGCATTGAGTAGGACCACAAAAACACATAAAGGCAATGTTTAGCGTATACTGTATCCACATTTACTTTGTGTTTTTAAAACACATGTGAAACCCACATGCCTCTCATATGCCCTTTTTATGGAGTCTTGTTCACTTTGCTCCATCCCCCACAAACCTCCAGAGTCCTGCAGTAACAAAATTAATTAGTTAATGTTGGGCTGCTTTTGCATCCAAAACCATCCACACCATTACAAGTAACTCTGATTTGATTCTGCAGGTATATAACAGAGTTTGTAAACCTAGGCAATGTTTCAGCTCTACGCACTTTCAGAGTTCTGAGAGCTTTGAAAACTATTTCTGTAATTCCAGGTAAGGTGGTATGCAGTTGATGTTAGGTGTTGGGTAGGCCCTGTGACGTAATTTCTGTTGTAGTTGTTTTGTGTTTTGTCATTGTGTTTGTGTGTGACCTCCCTTATTACAGATATGTGACAGAGTTTGTGGACCTTGGGAATGTCTCAGCGCTGAGAACATTTAGAGTTCTCCGAGCTTTGAAAACTATCTCTGTCATTCCAGGTGAGAAACAGTTTAAACACTAAGGCTGAATGCTCCCCTCAATCTACTGTTTTTATATCTTTCAAAAATGGTAAAAATACATTTTTGATAGGTTTTGCAGTCTGCTTTATGATGGGATGAGGTTGAAAGGCTATTGATATACAATGGAATCTTGTGAAAAGCAAAAGTCCAAAGTGCTGTTAAATGCATAAATGTAATGCTCAGCTATGTGGGAGAGGGAGAATGCAGTTAATGCAGTTAATTAAATTGCCCTGTATAATGAACTCCTCTTAACCTCTAAGCCTGCAGCTGGGGGAAGGGAGGGGATTATTTATACAGTGCTCATCTGTATTTAAACAAAGTCTTATGAAAACACGGGGTGGTACTAAGGGGCAGATTTACTATTGGTCGAATTTCGAATTAAAAAAAAAATTCGAAATTCGACCATGGGAATAGTGGGTGAAGTAAAATCCTTTGAATTCGAATATCGAATTTGAAGGATTTTACTGCAAATTGAATAGGAAAAATTTGATCGATCGAAACGAACGATTTAATTGATCGATCAAATTTTTTTTATTCGATCTAAAATAATGATTCCCAATTCGGTAGCTTGGTTCTGGCGAAGTAGGTGGTCGAATAAAAATTTAAAGGGGAAGCAATTCGACCATCGAATAGTCAAATAAAATTTTATTCGAATTATTCAAATTCGACTATTCGATGGTCGAATTTGCCTAATTTGCATATTCGAAGATTTGAATGAGAATTTAATTAAAATTCGATTGAACTCCGAATTCTTCATGTGAATTTTGTAAATCTGCCCCAATGTATGAAAATAAACAATTTCTATTAGTGCTTTATAGCAGAAAATATGGAATTAAGGAATAGGCAGAACACCTTTTCCACACAAGGAATGTATATATTTTTCTGATCATAAACAAATTGTAATTTTAAGCTTATTTTGGTAGTGTTTCCAATGCCTTTAAAGCTCTATTTCCTGTCAAGACTGCCAAGCCTAATTTATAAACACACATTTTTTGCATGATGCTCAGTGCATTTACAATATTATGACAAAATAAAACCTTCTGATGAAATAAATACTGTCTTCTACTTAAGACGGAGATATGGGACCTGTGGCTCCTCTAACTGTGTGTTATGACTTTGTAACAGCAAGAGAGCCACCTGTTGCAAATCCATGTTCTAAGAATTAGAAGAGCTGCAAAATGCTGATCATGCCTAGAAAAACCTTGCATTGCTTCCAAGAACTTACGTTTCCAGCACACCAGATGCTCTAAAACATTTCCTTAAAGACCATGTATTCATGGGTTGATCCATAGGATCAATATAACGTGAATGATAGATTGTCCCATTTGCATTTATATATTTAAAAAGAGAATTACTTACATTTATGACGAAAAGGTATTAATTGTAGAAGCCTTAATTCTAGCTTTAATGATGTAAGGTGTCATTCCCAAGGCCAAGTTTTTGAAACCACAATACTATATACTTTTATATGGCTTCACTAATAAAAATATAATACATATAATTTATTAAGGCTTGTTGCACTCCAGTGTGAAGACCATTTTTGGAGTGCAAGTCTACAGATGCAACACTGTAATGTATGCATTTATCGTTTACTATAGCATAAAATGCCAAATGGCTTCAATGCAAGTAGAGTGTGCCGGAACAAAACAGAAATTTGATTACAAAAATGCAAACTTTTTTTATTCTACTTATAATATATCAGCATTACGATTTTATTTCCAGATGTTCTGTTGCATGGCAAAATCAGCACCTGAAAGCATTCCCCCCTCCTCTTAACCAATCAATAAAGCATCTTCGTGTCTCTGTCTCAAGCAATAAAATATTGTATTTTGTTTTGGACTGCATACATTTTTAAATTTGAAAAACTGCTCAGCCTTGGCGTTTAAATGATTTGCATGGAAATGATCTAAACTCTGCCTGAATTCCATCCATGAATGAATTTATTTTGTGTGAATGGATTCTTTGCATGAAAGTTGCTGTAATGTCTCTTTTTAAACTCAAATGCTCTCCTATTGTCTGATAACATTTATGGAGACAATTAACCTTGCATTACTTTTTAAAAGAGAGTCTGCATCGTTACCTCAAAATCAGATCTTTATATTTTTTACTGTTTACTTGTGCGTATTAAGGACAAATTGACAAACTTAGTATATACAAATAAAAAATTCAAAACTCATTTGTTAGGCATTTCTAGGGGAATGTAATAAGCTTCAAACTAAAACAAATTTTTGCCACAATTATTATAATATTTCAGGTAAGAAGTTTTATGAAATACATAAACTGCGCAGTGGCACAAAAAAAAAAGATTTTTACTGTAGGATGAGTGACTAAATACTTTCGTGTTTACAAAAATATTTACTGCAACTGAAAAATTTTTGTACAATCTGTTTACATCGCCATATTATTTCATTGAAGACTTTTATTACATTCCCTGGAATTATTCTGCTTCTACATTTTCTTCTACTGTTTTGTGTGATGATTTTTCTACAGGATTTGTCATGCTGTCTCTTTTGTATATTTTAGATTATTTTTATTGGATTTATAGGCATAGAAAGTTTTTGACGTATACTTGATAGTATTAGTGCCCCTTGGAGTAGATACAGTTCTCCTAAAGCATAGCAATAAAAAATCTTAAAGAAGAAGGACAGTTTGTTACCAACAAAATTTATATCAGTTGTTCACAATATGAGTGACATATTCTCTCTGCCCTGTTCTCAATAGATTAGCTGCAGTTTTCTCCTCTCTGCAAATAGAATCAAGTACCTGGATCACAACAGCCCTGCTTGCTTTCAGCGATGGCTGGGGGATCCTTGCATGTGCAATGGAGACCTCAGCTGTCAGAAGAATGCTGTGCTTGGGGTAACACTGGAAAAATATTTGCGTATGTGCATTAGAGGGGAGCTGGTAGAGTAAGTGATGAGCTCCTTGCTAAAACAGTGACCACAAAGGAATGGAATATACAAGCATATCAACAGACATTATCTTAAAGCAGTATTTCACCTTTAAGTTAAGCTTTAGTATGGTATAGAATGGCCAGTTCTAAAAACTTTTTAATTGGTCTCCATTATGGATTTTTGAGTTTTTGAATTATTTGCCTATTTCTTCTGACTGTTTCCAGCTTTCAAAGGGGATCGCTGTAAGGTTTACAAGTGTATTTTTATTGCTACATTTTATTACTTCTCTTGCTATTGGCTGGAGAGCTGCTGAATAAAATGTTAAATAAACCACAAATAATAAAAAAATTAAAAGCAACAGCAAATTGTCTCAGAATGTCGTACTCTACTTCAAACAAAAAGTTAACTCAAAGGTGAAAAAACTTTGAATTTATATAAACCAATGTAGCATTTCAGTTGGGACAAACTAGCTAAACTTTTATTACTACACTGCAGTGTCAGTATAAGTACTTTTTCTTCTCATTCAAATGTTGCTAATTCATTAATTAATTACTTTTCACATATTTTTAAATTAAGGCTCATTAACACATATGCATTTACACATTATTGATTTTGGGGGCAGATTTACAAAAATTCTAACTGGGGAATCCTTAAGGATTCCAAGCCATTTGAATTTTAGATAACTTACTAATTTCCTCACTAAAAACTTTTTTTTAATGAATTGACACAGTTACTTATCTATCTGGTAGTGTTTGCCTGGAAATGTTGGACTGTTTTGAGTAGTCGAACACCATTGAGCTCTAATAATCCTCTGAATTGGTAGTTCCCTGTGAAAATTCCAAACAGAAATTAATGACTGGGACAAAACTTTTCCACTTCACTGAAAAGAACCATTATTAACACTAATTACCATTGAAAGCATTTTTGTGTGTCCGTCTGTAATATATATATTGGTTCAAATTAATTCTACCATTTTTCACTTCTTTTACGCTTTCTGTATGCATCTAAAATGTCTAAAGGAAATTTGATTTGAGTTTGAGTGTAGAAGAATGGCCATGGGTGCAATATAATGTCATGGAAGCTTGACCAGTCTTAATTAGAATAAGATGGAATTCTCCTAGTTCAACTATGAGAACTATGTAAAACTAGGAGAACTATGTAAATTTTTATGTGTGCTCTATACAGAGAGAGATGATAAATCGGTGTTACAATTACTGCTGTTACTATTACCAAAAATTTTGATGGCAGGTTCTATAAATAATTTGATTTATTCAGTCAATTTTTAAAACTGTAGTAAATAAAACAAGTTAATTGTTGACTCAGAATGTAGAAGCAAAATAATTGTATTTGCCAAGCCCGCTTTTTCTTCCTGCTAATAATGACAATTTTATAGAATTCTTACACTTAGGAATATTGGAAAAAGATATGCTATATAATAGTCGATAGATTATGTAATATTGGCAGTGCAAATAGCACTTATAAAGGAGTTTATAAATAATTTGTTACCCTTTTTCCACCACAGGCCTGAAGACCATTGTGGGTGCCCTAATTCAGTCTGTGAAGAAGCTGTCAGATGTAATGATTTTGACAGTCTTTTGCCTCAGTGTCTTTGCTTTAATCGGTCTACAGCTTTTCATGGGTCATCTAAGGCGCAAATGTGTTGCTTGGCCTGTGGACATGGACCAGATGTACTTGGCCAATGGCAGCAAAGGATTTGATTTTGACGAATACATCATGAATGACAGTATGTTACACTGCCTCCCTTTAACTTAATTACATGTGTACTTACATTTTTTTGATCGAGGCAGAATATTTTAAGGATTACAAAATTAGAGTAATAAATGTACATATAATCAACCATATTAGGATAAAGAACATTTTTAGAGGAGGGCTTTTGTCTGGGAAAGGTAAAAATAGGCTGCATCTGCATAAGAGCCCCAACACCTTTCTGCATACATACAGAACCATTTCTCTGTAGTTCTATTTGGCATTTTGTTTTTGGGAAATATACCACAGGACTCTTCTTAAATATGAGTGTTGTTTTAGTGAGACATATGCAATGTGTCATTTAAAAAAATGATGTTACAGTTATTATATTTCTGTTCTTAAAATGCTATTTTATTCTCTTAAAACCTTTTCAGCAAACTTTTTTACAGTCCATGGAGCACTGGATCCATTACTCTGTGGTAATGGCTCAGACGCTGGGTAAGATATCCTGTTCTCATTTTTTATTATATGTTTGTTTAAAACACGTTCAACCATTTCTTTCCTTGTATTATATTGGTCCTATCCCCCAAAACTGATTCTTACATGATGAAAGAAAATGTAATTGTTCCTGTATATGCTTGGGAATACATACATTCCAATGATGTCAGTGTATTTGTAAAAGCAGCATTTGTTCATCCCTTTAGCTTCTGTGGGTGTGACTTTTTAAACAATATCACAGGAATCAGGTCTCTTGTAGGTCCTTTGTTCAGCTTTAATCATATTCCTGGAATTCAGAAAATATAAACAGCAAGACCTATACTACTCTACTACTACTAATCAATTGCCATTTTGCCGCATAGCACTCTCTGAACTAGAAGAGCCAAATTTCCATTTTAAAAAGCAGCCACTTACTGCCTCTTGAGACAAGGGGTGGGATAATTTCTGCAAGGTACCTGCAGGACAAAATTAATTTGGTATAGTTTTCCTGGTGGGTCTGGAAAGCCAACCCCCAATTGATGGCTGGCTATCTGTTGGAGGACCTTAACTGGAATCCCCTCTATACCTGGACTGTCAATTAAATCTACACTGTGTTTAAAGATCTCTGTTCATGTATAATCTGTTGGAGTTACACCTTCTAAAGTTTTGTTATTTGTACCCTGCATGTTTCTAGTTTAATTTATTTTGTGTTTCATGAAAAATGAAAAAGAACAAAAATGTGTACTTAATGTACATTGGTAAGTTGCTGAATATTGCATGGATCGCACTATGCAAATCCTTGGGTGCAGGACTACTTTTAACCTCCCTAAACTCCTTATTTCCCATAGGAATAAATACTGGATTCTTGCTGATTTCTGTGATACTGCAGCAATCACATCTGAGGATAATATTGGAGAAAATTATATTACAGGCCACACCAGGATGATAATGGATTTGGGCCAACTTTTGGCTTTTTTCCTGTATTAAAGAGCTGATTGATGTTGGTGTACAGTATTTTAGAGACTTTTTCGAAGAATTGCCTTTTAGATATATCCCCCTAATTGTAAATATGCCCTGTACTAGTTTGTATTAATATATACATGCTTATTTATAATGACATTTGCAGTTGCTGTGTAAAATGTTTATTGGTTTATAAAATACTGATACCATTGGTAACTAATCCGCGAAGAGAGAACTTAATTGTCTTTTAGGACAGTTTCCTTTTCAGACTTGTTCTCTTTTCCCTATGGGTAAATAGACATATTGAGGCTTAACGTACCTGCTTTGAATTTTCCTCCCAACTGCCAAAACATATTTAATAAGTGTAAAGGGAAACTATTCAACACATAACCCTCCCAGTCTAATGTAAGAAAATAAGATTTTTTTGGGCATTTGGATAGTTAAATTAGAAGTTAGTTTAGTTAGAAGACTGAGAGAGGATTAAATAGAATTAAAAGTTACTGAAAAAGGAAAAGAGAAAAAAATGTAGAAAGGTGAACAAAATTATATAGGATTAAAAAAGGAAGACTTTGCAAGTAGAAAAAAAGCTGAGGAAGATGAGAAATAAACTTAGGGATTGATTAAAGTAAAAAAGATTACAAGAAGCATCTGGAAAAAATTATGATAAATGAAAGAAAAAGTTCAAAGGTAGTGTAGGTACAATAAAAAAAGTAAATCCAAAGCAAATTTAAATAAACAGAAACAGTGCCCGATGGGAGATTTAAGAATGAGGAGTAGAGTAAAAAAGAAAGGAAATTGAGTGAAAACAAATCATTGGGAATGGAGAGATTGCCAATTGCTTTATAGAAGGTTTTCTGATATCTGATGTAGATGTGTTTTACCATTACTGATTTCACCTTCAAATAAAATTAAGCTTACATGGAAAGAGTCTTTTTAAGTTCACCTACAGAGTATTTAGTGATACCAATAGGTTCTGAAATTCTTTCTGAAGTAGTATCCAAATTGTTGAGAAAATTGGACTGTATTGTGTTTGCATCACCATCTGAAAGATCACTTTCCAACAAAACCACCTCTACAGATTCTTGTAGAATAATGGGGTTCCATGCAATCCCTTCAAACACACTTGAGAATATTATTTGTTTTTTTTTACTGTATAAGTTTAAAATATGCTATTAATCAGGTTTTCGTATTAATGTGGCCAGTGCTTCATAGGGAGTGAACTTTTTGTATTTCAGGCAATGCCCAGAAGGATACACATGTATGAAAGCAGGGAGGAATCCAAATTATGGCTATACTAGCTTTGATACTTTTAGCTGGGCCTTCTTGGCTTTATTTCGCCTTATGACTCAGGATTTTTGGGAAAACTTGTACCAGTTAGTAAGTATGCATGTTTGCCTTTATATATGCATGCATGTCTGTCTTTATCCCTTTGTGGCAGTGGTTCCCAACCAGTATCTCTTGAGCAACACGTTGTTCATCAACCTCTTAAATGTTGCTCCCAGTGGCCTCTAAGCAGGTGCTTATTTTTGAATTCCAGGCTTGTAGGCAAGTTTTGGTTTCATAAAAACCAGATATAGTACTAAACAGATCCTCCAGTAGGCTGCCAGTCCACATAGAGGCTAACAAATAGTCAATCGCAGCTGTTATTTGGCACCCACAGGACTTTTTCATGCTTGTGTTGCTCCCCAACTCTTTTTACATTTGAATGTGGCCGAATTTTCGCTGGTATTTCGCAAATTTTTTTCACAGCGGCAAATCGCGGGAATTCACTGTGAATTCGCCTCTGGCGAATAAATTCGCCCATCACTAGTGGCATGTCATACTGTCAATAGTATCATAATCCTGTCAGAGAAAGAGATCACCAGAGTGGCTTTTCTGGTGAAATTGGAATGGCATGTAGGTACTTGAGTTAACCAACAATCCTTTTGGAGGCCTGAGCTTTCTCCATAGAACCTTGGTGGAGGCAGACTCACCAACCTTGTGGTACAGCATTTATATGGACTAGAGTGTAGGGCTGAGAGTTAGACTAAGAGGTAAGGTGGCTAGCAACACTATGCACTGACAAGTTAAAGGAGTTCCAAGCACAAGATTAGGGCAGATGACTACTGGAAATCTGGTTAGACCTAAGTGTCAATCAAACCAGGTTTATAGAAAAATCGCAACAACAGATGCCAGCTTGGCTGTTGATGCTGGAGAATTCAGCTTCACTTTAAATTCTCTATTGTGCCAATGACCCTGTATTGCATGCAGGTTACAATGACTAGGTGGCTGAGAGAGCAGGTTTGTGACTAACCTGGGTAATGTTCTGATTATCCATTTTGGGGAAAAAATTAACTCTGCTAGGATTAGATTTCTTATATTATTCTAAATTCCATTTTGGTTAGTTTGCCCTTCTAAAATTGATCTAGGCCCATTCCTGCTTTTCCAGTTCCTCACTTTTTCCTTCTGGTCAGCTAAAACTGTGTTTAATGTTTAAATGATTTTTAGTAGACATAAGGTATTATGATCCAAATTACAGGAAGCCCCCTTATCTAGAAAACCCCAAGTCTCCAGAATTCTGGATTACAGGTTACATATCTGTATATGTAAATATATATGTACACATATATTTATAAATATGAAATATGTATGTTTAAAGTGGACCCGTCACCCCAAAAAAATATTCAAAATCATATTTTATCACATTAGTCAAGCAAAATGAACATTAATTACAATAAATAATTTTAATCTTGTTTTCTTCCGTCTGGGAATTCATAATTATAACAAGCAGGCAGGAGCCATTTTGTGGACACTGTTATTAAGACAAGCCTTGCATCATCTCAGAATCTTGTTTGTGAACCAGAATGGGGGACCTGATGTCTATCCCCATGTCCTGGCTACACAATTAAATGGTTAAATTTTTTAAATGAGCTTAAAACAGCTATGAATGGTTTAATATAAAAATTTTAAATTGGATTTCATGTTTAATTTGAAAAGGACTTTTATTATACAGATTTTTGTGTCTGGGTGACAGTTCCACTTTAAAACTGATTAGTTATGGGCAAATTTATTCACTGCGAATTCACTGCGAATTCACTGCGAATTCCCGCGATTCACCGCTGACGAATAAATTTGCTAAATGCCAGTGAAAATTAGCTGGTGTAAAAAAAAACGAGAGGCACGTCAATAAAAAAACACGACGTGTGCCGAAAATGATGCAACGTGTGTCAAAAACGTGACGCGACTCGTTTTGCTAATTTTTTGCGCATTTCACTGGAAATTCTCTAATTTTTCGGCAAAGCAAAACGGGATAGATATTATGATATTAATATCTAGCATAAACATATTTATGAAAGTAAAATGCATGAAATTAATTTTCAAAAAGTGAACATGCCCATATTTTTTAAATTGGCTTAGAGCTATTAGAAAATTTGTATTAAAATAATGATCTATAAAAATATGACGATTTGTTAACCAGGTGTCTTTCTACAAAATATTCTGCTCTAATGGTAATTTGTTCAAATGGTCTCTAGTAAATTATACATTTTTATTTTAGACATTACGTGCTTCTGGAAAAACATATATGATCTTCTTTGTCTTGGTGATCTTTGTGGGGTCATTTTACCTGGTAAATTTAATTCTGGCTGTAGTGGCCATGGCTTATGAAGAACAAAACCAAGCTACCTTGGAGGAAGCGGAGCAGAAGGAAAAGGAATTTAAGGCAATGCTGGATCAGTTGAAAAGGATGCAAGAAGAAGCTCAGGTCTGATGTTTCATTACTTATAAAGTGACACTTGGTCTCTTGTATGCCAATTATGTATGTACAGTAGTTCAGAAAACAGTATTACAAGCAACGTTTCTTAAGAGACATGTCTTCTTAGTCTGAAAATTCATTTTTTCCCACCCAAATACTGTATATCTGTATATAATACACAAAAGCTGTGAATATCTTGTAAATTATATCCTTATAAACGGTGAGATCTGATGTCATCAGTTATAAACGGGGAGTTCTGATGTCATTTCTGTCAGATGACTCCCTGAAACTTGTGTATTATAATAAATAAAGTACCCCCAGTTGCAAAATATGAGGATATTAGAAGTTAACTCGGAGTTCCATGACCTGTATAAAAACACTCAGCCTTCGGCCTCGTGTTTTTATATGGTCATGAAACTCCTCGGCAACTTATAATATCCTTATATTTTACAATAGGGGGTACTTTATTCACTATATAATACACAAGAGCCATTGATATCCTGTAAGTATATCCATATAAATAGTGCTTAGTGATGTCATTGTTTATAATCCGAGCTTAATGATGCCATTTCTGTTACATGACTCACTGAAACTTGTTGTAAAATATGAGGATATTAGAAGCCATCTATGAGTTCCATGGAACTCCTCAGTAACTTAAAATATCCTTATATTTTACAAGAGGGAGTACTTTATTCACTATATAATCTATTTCATTTTAATTATGGATGCGCTGAATCCACTATTTGGGATCTGGATGAATCCCCAAATCCTTTGAGAAAAATTCAGCCAAATACTTAATCCAAAAAGTAATCTGAAAGTATTAAAAAGTAGCAATAACAATGCAGAGCATTTGTTTTTTGATGGGGTCAGTAGAAGAAGGCAAATAAGTAAAAAACTATAAAAAATGAAGGCCAGGATAAAAGTTGTTTAGAATTAGCCATAACATACTAAAAGTTAACCTGAAGGTGAACCACCCCTTTAATATCATGTATAAAATTTTAAAGAATATTAAAATTTTCATCTTGCAATTTTCTTTATATAGCTGCATCTTTATGCTGCTAATATCACGTTCAGCTCTAGCTTGTATTGCTGCTATGTAGTTGGACCTAGGATTAAGTGAATTTCCAGTAAGATCTTGCTCTCTTCCTTACATTCTTTCTGTCTAAAGCAGCTGCTTCTCTTTAACTCAACTCAGCTTTACAAATTCCTGTTTATGGAATTCTTTTTTTCAGGTTGTATTTTATTAGAGGCACTGTCTGCATATTCACTTAATCCTGCCTACACATAATCCGTTACAGAGAGCTACTGATTGAAAAGCACTATATTAGCACTATAAAACTACTATTTTAAAACCAATAAAAACAGAAAGTTAACTTAAAATTAAATAAAGGAAAAGTACTCTGAACAGGCTTACTTTTGTGACATGATTTTGGGCTATAAAGGCCAGCAGGGTTAAAGGACCAGTAACACCAAAAAAGGAAAGTGGTTTAAAGTATTGAAAATATCATGTAGCGTTGCCCTGTACTGGTTAAACTGATCTGTTTGCTTCAGAAACACTACTATAGTTCAAATAATCAAGCTGCTGAGTAGAAATGGCGTAAATTGAAAAAAAAAAAAGACTATATGGCACAGGCTAAATAATTGATAACAGATAACATTATGCTCTGCAGATCTTATCTGCTGTGTAACTTGAGCATTTTCTCCTTTGAATAGCTGCCCCCATGGCTACATAGCAGCTTATTTATATAAACAATAGTAGCGCTTCTGAAGTAAACACAGAAGTTTTACAAGTGCAGGGCAACACTGCATTATATTTTTATTACTTTAAAACAATTACATTTTTAGATGTTAATGGTCCTTTAACAACCAGCTAGCATACTAGTGCATGGGTTATGCTTGACCCTAACACTCAAGTGAAAGCAAACAGAAATGTGTAGTGCAACTACAACTCACACAGGCTACTGTGCATCAACTGAATAAAGAAAAGGGCTCCAGGAGGGTCTTGCAAATCAAACAGAACATATTTTATTTGCCAGACACAAATAATCCCCAGTGTTACTTACAGTGAATGCAAGCATTTGCAGAATATATTCACAGGCTAGGATAGTACATCAAAGCCAACTGTATATGGATCTCCTGGGGATGTAGTCAAGGCAGTACAGCATACATCCAGGTAGAATCGCCTCACACGTGGTCTGGATCTCGCCCAGGGGAGTGGTCAGGGAGGAGAACCTAAAGCCTGACAACCTATTCACTGTGGTCCCTTCACTGTAGGCAAATCTTACAGCCTGGGTAGCTACTCCCTGCTACAATAATTGGTGGAGCACAAAGCTGCTCTTTCTGTAAAGAGTCTATAATGGATAATAACCTGTCTAGCTAGCCTTGTTCACAGGGTCCCTGCTTTCCCAGACTTCTCTCTCTAGAGATACTGGTCCCTCAAGTGACTTTATTGGGCCTTTTTGTATCCATGCTCAGTGGAAACTTTCAGATGGGTCCGACACCAGGAGCTAAAGAAGAAGCTCCAACCCTTCACATTCACTATACCAAAGTGTGACAGGAAGTGGTCACAACACCGCCAATAATACAACTGTGCAAACTACAACTAACTACATGGGCATCTGCCCAGCAACTAGGAAGTGTAGGGATTTAAAGCCATAGGGGTAAATTAACCCTATGGGTCCCTACACTTCAATGTATTTTTTGACTTTAAATGCCCTATAATGGGGACCAGAGATCCAGCTTTGGTTTTGAATCCTTGCCATGAAAGTTAATTCAGAGTTTACATTTAAATCTATGTGTGCAAAATACCTAACAGGGGAAATATTTATTTATAGGCTGGTTAAATGGATACACCAGTGATTGAATGTCAGAAAAGTACACATTGTGGCCTAAAATGTGCTCATAGTTTTTACTGTATACTATGCAGTGTATTTGATGACTTGATGTTGCAGATTTGTTTTAGACTATTTTAGAGCTATATTTGTTGTGAGGTCACAAAGGCCCGGGCCTAGGGTGGGAAAATTTAAGGGGCAGCAAGCCATCTAGCTGCATCGCGGCATTGGGAACAGAGTTGTGGGTTGACGTCGGGCGATAGGACCATGAGGCCTCAGGGCGCTGCGGTGTTAAATCCGGCCCTGAGGATTTGTCTATGTGCTTTGTGTTTATATTAGGCTCAAGCAAATGCTACATCTGCTGGCACAGTGACTGAGGATGCTTTGGAAGAGGAAGATGGAGAGGCACAGATGTCTCACACTTCTTCTGAGTTCTCCAAACCGAGCTCAAAGAGTGCCAAGGAAAGGAGAAATCGCAGAAAGAAACGGAAACAGAAAGAATTGTCTGAGGGGGAAGAGAAAGGAGATAGCGAAAAAGTGTACAAGTCTGAGTCCGAAGATGGGGTAAAAAGAAGAGGCTTTTGGTACCCTGACAATAGACTGGGAAGAAGGTTTTCGATCATGAACCAGGTATTGAAATGAAGGCTTCTTTGGTCTATTAAGCTATAATACAAACTTTTAATTTCTTTATTATTTTAACTTGCTTACTATTCCATTAGTTCACTCTTAAAGGGGAACTATCGCAAAAATGAAAATGTAAAATTCTTTACTGTTTCTGATATAATCAAGTTCATCTTCACTACTTCTGTCTCAGCATCTGTTTCTCTTTATTCTGTCTTCATGCAGCAGTTGGGTGTCAGATAATCATTGACCATTACAGTAGATCAAATATATCTTATAGGGGAGCTCCTTTTGTCTAGATCTAGAAGATGTATTAGAGCTCACTCTATTAAAATCACCAGAAATCATGTCTCTCTCGACATGAGGATTTGTGCAAAATGGCAGTTATTTTGTTATATTTTGTTTGTACTGGAATCCATTTTTTTGAGTGAGCTCTAATACATGTGCTATAAAAGGAAGCCCCCTGTAAGATACATTGGATCTAACTGTCAATGACTGCCACCCAGCTCCTGCAAGAAGACAGTATGAAGAGAAACAGGTTCTCCTTTAAATATCCAGTGTTATGTTTGTATTTTAACCCAATTATACATTGCTTAAAAAATGAATTATATTTTTTTCATGCAATTATTTCAGTCTAGGATTCAGAAAACTATTA
>CM044433.1:147977252-148009618 GCA_024363595.1 Xenopus borealis | reverse complement strand
AAACAACTGCTCAGTGAGCGAATGGATCAGCATAGGATGGCAAACTCTATAGGACAAGACTCCACTATCTTTCTACACCTAAAAGACAAGGGACACTCATTTGAAGATGGCAATGTCCAAAGCTTGGATAAAGAAGACCGCTAGTTTGAAAGAGCCGTGAAAGCGGCAATTCATGTTAAGGTGGAGAAACCATCCCTGAACAGAGGTGGGGGCCTATCTGTCTGCTACATACAATGCTGTTCTAACATCTGTACCCTGGTTTTCAGAACTATTCACATATCCATTCATGCAGCCCTCACATGTAACACCTGTTTCTAGGAGTTGCATGATACATTGGTAATCCTATCACATTAACTACACAGAATCAACACCTATGAAGAGTTACAATGTGCCTTTGTGATTGGATTGTTGGAAGAGTCTATATGATGAGAACTCCCCTGCACCAGTCAGTTGAACTGAAGAAGCTGCTCGGATGAGCAGTGAAACGTCTTCGTTAAAATTTCTCAGCAAGTTCAGTTGTTTATATAGAAACAATAAAATGCAATTGGGGCTCATTTTCTGTACATTACATACTTATGTGCTTTTGACTAGTACTGTACAGGGTCTCTATCTCTTTAGTCATATATTTGTTAAAATATGATTCACGATTCTCCAGAAAGAAAATTGCAAGACAAATTAATGTTGCTTTTTTCCCATCTAATCAAACTAATCAAAGTTGCAATAATTTTGTTGAAATATTATGAAAAAACCTTACATAGTCCTGGTTTTGCCACTATTTGGCATCATTCTGCTTTGTTCAGCTTGTCAGCATGGCCCACCAGCCTGATTCTGGTTGTATACCTTTAGTCAAGAAGAGGTCAAGGGAGGATTGTTTTTCTTGGACAAATAGTAGTTCACATGGTGACCAAATCTGCCTAGATTATAGCCTCTCTATAACATCTTGCGGGCTGTAAAGCACAACTCTTTTTTTTGTGAAAAAATAAGTGCTTTGAATGTCTGGGTAATTAATTTGAATTTTATTCCAGATGGTAGCAGAAGCCAGTGCAGGGATTGGCAGAGTGGCATGGCAGAGGAGGAGTGGTTGCTGAGGTTTATGAGTCTCATGGCAGTATTATGAACTGGAGAGGAGAGGTGTCTCTGGTGGGATAGGCCAATTTAAAGAGAGTTACAGTAGTCTAGATATTATGACGAGAGAGAATAAGAATTTAGGTGGCACCTTGGGTTATAAATGATCATATTTTGGATATGTTTCTTAAGTGGAAGTGACATGATTTAATAAGTGGCTGGATATGAGAAGTGAAGGATAGGGCAGAATCTAGGATAACTCCAAGGCCTGGGGATATGGGGTGATAGTGGAATTGTTAGCTATGATAGATACTTCTAGGATGTTAATTGGAGGAAAGAAAACCATTTCTGTTTTACAGAGGTTTAATTTAAGGTAGTGTTGTGACATCTAAGAAGAGATAGCAGACAGACAGGAGGGGACCCGAGTTAGGAGTTCTGGGTTTGAGATCCAGAGAGGAGAGAGAGAGATCTGAGTATCATCAGCTTAGAGGTGATAGTAGAAACGAGTTGATTAATTTGCCAAGGGAGGAACCCCAACAGAAAGTGGAAGGGGAGAAGATGCTACTCCATTGTAGGAGACACTGGGAACGATTAGTGAGGTAAGAAGAGAACCAGGACAGGGCTTTGTCACGAAGGCCAAGTGAATGGAGGGACAGGAGGAGGAGAGGGTGATCCACAGTGTCAAATGCAGCAGAGAAATCAAGCAGTATTAGTAATGAGAAATGGTTGTTGGCTTTAGCTATTAAAATAGCTGAAATTGTAGATTGCAGTCAGTTTTACTGACAATTTGTCCTTTAGGACAATGGATTGCAGCTCATTTGCTTAAGATTGATGTGGATAAATGTAATATAAGTCATAAACTGAGAAAACAAAACCCTATGGATAAAAACAAAAATGTGATATATTTGCTCTATAATAGTATTTGCTGATGGTTTTTAAGAAATACTTAAAGGGCAAGTCAACCCAAAAATAAAAAAAGCCTAATAAAAGAAAATATTATTCTAAGTAACTTTTCTATAACTATTCTATAAGTATTCATTACACATTTTCTATGATTTTTTATGTAATTGTGTTGCTATTAAAAGCAGTGTGTTTGCCCCTTTCTATTCTCTGCCTTGACTGCTAAAGACTGTTGATACAATGTAAGCCAAGGCAGCTGATTAACAGACCTGACTTTGCTGGGGAACCAAGACTTTTGCAAAATTGTTGAAAAAGTAACAAGCAGGAGTTAAAGGGGTGGTTCACGTTCAAGTTAACTTTTAGTATATTGTAGAAGGGCCAATTCTACGAAACTTTTCAATTGGTCTTCATTATTTATTTTTCATAATTTTTTTAATGATTGGCAATTTTTTTCTGTTTCTTTGCAGCTTTCAAATGGGGGTCACTGACACCATCTAAAAACAAATGCTCTGTAAGGCTACAAATGTATTGTTATTGACACTTTTTATTACTTATCATTCTATTCAGTCCCTCTCCTATTCATATTCCAGTCTCTTATTCAAATCAATGCAGGGTTGCTAGGGTAATTTGTACCCTAGAAACAAAATTGCTGACACTGCAAACTAGAGAGCTGCTGAATAAAAAGCTAAATAACTATAAAACCACAAACAATAAAAAATGAAAACCAATTGCAAATTATCTCAGACTATCACTTTCTGCATTATACTAAAAGTTATCTCAAAGGTGAACAACCCCTTTAAGCACATGCTGTTTTTTATATCAACGTTTTTTTCAAATAACTTTGAAATCACTGAAAATGTTTAATAAAAAGTCTATTGGAAAGTTGCTTAGGATTATGTTTTTGTTTATTAGGCAAATTTTTATTTTGGAGTTGACTTGACCTTTAAAATTGACTTATTTTTGCAAAAAGAAACCTTGCTTTTGAAAGGTTTATTACTTATTTTACACTGGTGCATGGGTCATTATATTTATACAGAAAAAATTATTTCCCTGGTTGATATATCTCCATATATTTTTTTTTTATATTCCCCCATTAGAGTTCTTATTAAATGTAGCACTTCTTCTTTGTGATTTAAGTACAGCTAATAAATAAAATGCACTGCAAATAAAGCTGTTTATTGTATCCAGCATGAATAAAAAAAAAAAACCCAGAAAATTTACATTCCAGTGTCTTAAAACTGTATGCAATAACCACCAACCACATAACTGCGGACTACAAATGTTATTTATTACTCTTCTCTAGGTCTTATTCCCCAGGAATTGTGCTAACCGTGTCGAGTGCATTTGAATGTAAAGGTGACATAACTGAATTCACTTGTGTGGAATACATTGATTTTTCCCTGTGGTAACGGGTTTAAATAGACAGAACATATTTTATGAAAGAAGTAGTTTTTATAACAGATTTCAAGTTGCACATTTAAAAAAAAAAATGTTGATACAGGTATGGGATCCATAAGCCGGAAGCCCTTTATCCAGAAAGATTTGAATTACAAAAAGGCCATCTCCTATAAATTCCCATTTTTATCAAATAATTACATTTTTAAAACAAAATGATTTCCCTTTTCTATAATAATAAAACACTGCCTTGTATTTGAGCCCAACTAAAATATAATTAATCCTTACAGGAAGAAAAACTATTCTTCGGGGTTTAAATAATGTTTAAATATTTTTTATAAATTTCTAAATTAATGAAAGACCCCTTATCCAGTAAACTGAGCATTCTGGATATCTGGTCCCATACCTGAATATGTATTGTAATTGGAATGTAATTTGGTACCTTCACCTTAATTCTGATATTATGCCTATAAGACAAACTCTTACTTGGGTAGTGACATTCTAATAAAGTTATAGATTAGTATACCGTGCATTCAGCAGTTATTGAGCTAATTAACCTGCCACAGTCTATTTTAAAAATTTATATTAATAACCTATAAATGTGACAAATTGCGACCTAAAAATAAGTATAAGTCCCCTTTTCTTTGGGGATAATAGATTTGCATAATATTTATTAGCAAAAATATGTTAACATTGAAAATCTAACAAAAAGATTTGGTCAATACTGAAAACCGTTGAAAACCAGTGTATGTGGTTCTTAGCTATAGTAGGATTATTTCAATGTTTTGTATTTTAAATAGGAATCATTAGCAAAGATTACACTAGATGTTTAGTCTATTGTGTTCTAAAGTTTCATATCTGAGCACAACATTGGGCTGAGATGAGTGGATCCCACCCTCCTACTTTATAACAGGCAATAGATACCCATCTACTTTATAAAAGGCCATATATTTAACACAGAGGTTGAGAAATTACTCACACAAAACTATTACGCTTCCTGCATTCACAAGTAAACAAAACATGACATCCTAACATTTAAATCAATATTAAGTAGCAACAAAATGGGGAAATTGCTGGGCTAAGCCCCTCCTTTTTTTATTTAGGCAGAGAGGGTAGCAGTGGTTCTGAGTCATGGAAATAGTTTAGAACTTTAGAAGTTCTAGGTGTTATTTTTATTTAACTTTGTAAAATGCCGCCTTGCTGTTATTCTACAGTACCTCTTTTCTCATGTCCTCATTAATTAAAATTAAGTCTAGTGTTTAATCTCAGATACTGTGATAGAGATTTGACAAATATCTCACCTGGTTATTTTTTAGCTGTTGATAAGAACGTCTGTAAGTGCTAATGCCATAGGGTTTAAGTACTACATACTCTGGTTTTTGACACGTATACATATATTTTCATTGCTAATAAATAGTATATTTAAAATAATCAACGCTAAACATTTCCAGTAAGAGTTGTAATTATAATTAAGTGGAAAAGGCAATAATTTGTATATAGTATTTATATTCATTTCTGAGGGCAAGCTCTAGGTGAAAATATTCTAGACATAATGGAACCACAAAGGAAAAAGCAAAATATAGCACCAGTCTTGAAAACCAGTATGATTTTTTCCATTCCAGTTAAAATGGTCACAGGAGGCATGTCCTGTATATGTTTATCTGTATTCTTTCTCACAGGTACGTTTATTTTGTCTGGCTTAATTTAATGGGAGCAGCTGTTACCAAGAGACGGTGAAGGTCCAGGGTAAGAACTTTATCAGATCTGCCGTGAACAGACCCCACTATCTGTTTATGTGGTCCTGCTTTGCTCTCATATATTTTTCCCTCCTTTTTCTAATCCCTTTCTTAACCAGTTTTCCTTCCAGGTCAATACTGTCCAGTGACTTAGGTCCCAGCCTTGAATCCAGTCTGTACAATCATTGTTAGGCTTTGATTCTAACAGTCTGGAACCTCTCTTTGCTTTTCTGTTTCTGTGTAGGTCTCTTTAGTAAGCCTTATAGCTAATGCCCTGGGCTACTCGGAACTAGGTGCCATTAAGTCCCTTAGGACCTTAAGAGCATTGAGACCCCTAAGAGCCTTGTCACGATTTGAAGGGATGAGGGTAAGATGCTGAAAGCAGCCGATCCTTCTGCATGCGTACGGAGCAGTTTTAAGCATGCTAGAACTGATCAAACTGGATTGAAATTCAAAATTCATGATGCAGCTGCTGACTTCCTTATCCCTGCACCCTCTCCTACAAACAAGGGAGATGCATTCAGCTGCCTCATCGCATTAATACTGGCCCAAAACTACATACCGTTTGTAGTACATCGTAACATTGGCTGTTCTCATCTGGCCTGGCTTGTCCCCAGCACCCAGAGGGCATCCCTGCTGTATCTCTGTAGGGAGAATCACCAGGTGCAAAAAAGAGGAATTTGAACCCCTTCTTTTGTCATTAATTCAACAGTGTAACTTTTGCATATGAGTGGGTAATTGGGAATGCAAAGCAAATTGTAATGCTTAATTATTCAGGTTAAAGAATGAGTTAATCTAAAAAGTAAACAATGCTTTCACACTTTGGTTTAATTCATCTTGTTGCACCTTGTTGTTCTCAATCCAGTCCTCAGTAGACTGGAAGGCTTGTCTGACAGCAATTCTGCTTCACTTTCTCTTATTTATTTGTTTGCTTTATGACACCCTGCCCTATCACTGCAGCTAAAGGAACGCAAACCATCAAACAATACTGTCTGATGCTTCCAAGTAGACTATAGTAATCACATGGCATCATTTTTCTTTTTGGTCCTAGCCCATGTTCATAGAAATTGAAAAAAAAACAACATGGCAGCACACAGCTTTGCATGAGAACGAATTGCATTTTTTTCAATGAACTCTCAAAATAGTTAGCAATTGTTTTTTCGTTAAAATGTTGCGTGCCGTAAAAATAATATTTGGAAAAAAAATTTTTTGTTTTCTTCTAATTTTCCAAAATGCATTTTCATATATGATTAGAGAATTCTTGCATGGCATTTGGGAATATATTTCTATCTAAGTTTCCTTTATAAACACATTTGTAAACAATTGAAAGCACCTTTGAACCATAAGTTAAGAAGGAACACTGCTTAAATATTGCATTTGCTTTAGCTAAGTTGCTTGTTCTACTGTATTTGTGTTTGATGGATACATTTAGAGCGAGTTGTGATGGAGGATTGAGTAAAGATAATGCTTTAAATTGACAGCTTTGAATAGCAAGGCATTATATTTTCAGAGTTTATATTGAAGGAAGTACAAATCTCAGTGTAGTTACTCAACTATTGAGGTACCTTTACTGCATTTTTTAGAACTTTCTATTTTTACCTTACATTCTATTTTTCTGAATCTCTAAGTTTTTGATTCAGAAGGCAATGTCCAAAGCCAACACTGAGTTGAAAAATGTTGGAATGTTGGTGCTGCTGAAAAGTTGTGAGAATTATTACTTTTGTTTTTTTTTTTAATGTAAAAATGATCTTCCTGTAGGAAAATCACATTTTCAAAATAATAACCTTTAGTAAATCTGCCCGCTAATTCATGACTCGCATAATCTGACATGAAAAAGGCCTAATTGAATGTAAGAGTAGACACAATTTCTTGATGTGTTAAAGGTCTTTGCACATTCAATATCAAGGTAGTCCTAAGACTCATCTGGATGTTTACATGAACAACCACTGTGGCAGCCCAAATAGCATAATGTTTGTGGACATTCTCTGTGGAGCTGATTTCTCTTCACGCCAAAAGTGAACCATTACAACACAATTTATTGATTGATTTTTGGCATATTTAAATTGTCTTCTTCCATCATTCCAAAGTATGAAACCAGGCAATGTCATCCAGAATTTCAGACACAACAGTGTTAATCTAGTGTCAAATCAAAAATCTTTTAATACTTTTTAAAAGTTCTATTCATTTTATGTGGGTAATTGTTGAGCTGTACAGTGTTTTAACACCTTTAACACCTGCTTGAAGGTGGTGTAAACTTTTGGAGCAAACATAACAACTTTTTCATTTAGAAGTTTTATTCCATACACTGCACACTATTGCAAACTATAACATTCTCAATTGTTATCCTCGTGTCAGGTGCAAAGTGTTTGCAGGAGCAACATTCTTCACTTATTATGAACCAATTCCGAACTATTTTTATGTTGGCAGCCAATATTATATTCCCCCGCCCTTGAATGTGGTTAAAGATCTTTACGAATTAAGGGGCATATATATTATGCTCTGTAAAAAAAAACAGTGGGATTATACACCACACATTGCAAGGCTTTGCCGTGTAAAAAAACATAAAATGTTTACGTATTTTTTCTTAGAGTGACTTCTGTCGGGAAACAGTGTAAAATAGCAGCAGCAAATCTGACGTTCCCATAGAGTAAAATGACACACACCTTGATAAATTCAGCATTTGCACAGTCTTTTTCGACAAATTTGGTTTTACACAGTGCAATAAATATGCCCCTAAACTGATTTAATCCATTTAGTATATTTCAACATATTGGAAATGAACCCTCTATTGTGAGGATGATGGCTCTTAGATATTACGTAACCACAAAAAGGGAAACTGCTATCAAAATAGTTGGTTAGTAGATGACATGTTGGCTCTTTTAAAACAGTAAATGGATACGATTATCCTAGAATGTCCCCTTTTTAGATATTTTTGTTTTGATGTGAACTTCCAGTTATTGCAGGTTAGTTTTCCTGTGATAAATCTAAACACTAATCTAAAATTACAGCGTATTTTGAATCATGTTATTCACCATTTAGATTAATGCTATTAAATGTGCAATAACGTGTAGTGATATCAACAATTTCAGTTTGTTGCTGTTGTGGGATTGATGGGAAGGAGACATAGGGACAGATTCATTAAAGCGCGAAGCGTCTAACGCTAGTGCTAATTCGCCAGCGTGACGTCAAATTGGAACTTCGCAAATTCACTAACACCGGCTCTGGCGAATTTTCGCTAGCGAAGTAGATAGACTTGCGGAACTTCGCACCCTTACGCCAGGCGAAGTTGCGCACTGACGAAGGATTGTAACTTTGCAAATTCACTAAGATGAACATTTTGCTCAACGTTAGCACTTATGCTAGACGTTACTTCGCCTGGTCAGACCACAATACAATAGATAGGAGGTTGGAAAAAAAATGTAAAATTTTTTCTAAGTCCCAAAAAAACGCTGGCGTATTTTAGCATAGGAGGGTGATAGTCTGAAAAAGATCGATAATTTTTTTTGGGGGGGGTTACCCTCCTTCCCCCCTACATTTCCTAACATATGGCAACACAACTATACAGGGGGCACATGTAGGGCAATAGGACAAATTTATATAATTTATTAAAGGTTTCCTGGGCTTGTGTAGTGGAATGTAGTGGGTGTAACATATACTTCTATTATACGTTAAAGTTCCCGCCGTATGCAAATTAGGCTTCACTAGCGTAACAGCGCTCTGCCTAGCGAAGTAACACTAGCGCAACTACGCTACCATTCGCCGACATAAGCGTAAATTCGCACTTTAGTGGATTTGCATAGCGCTGGCGAAAATTCACCTGGCGAAGTGCAGCGAACGCTAGCGAAGCCTACACTGGCGGATTTTCGGATCTTAGTGAATCTGCCCCTTAAAGAGGCTGTTCACTTTAAAATTAACTTTTAGTATGATGGAGACTGCTTTATTGAAAGACAATTTAAAACCCATAAAGAAGATCAGTTCCAGATTAACAGCTTTGTTGATGGCTCTCTGTTTTGGAATGTACTGTATACTGTTTCTCACTAACCCTATGTAAGATGAACTAGAGAGGGCTTCAGTAGAAATATGTGATACAAATATTGGAAACATCTAATCTCAGTTATGTACTGCCAGGCTCCAAACTGATCAAACACCACATAAACATGAAAGACCAATGGCAATTGTCTCAGAAAATTGCTGCCTGCATCATATTAAATGTTAATTTTAAGGAGAACTGGTAACTTTTATATCTTATTACATTTCCATATACAAGCTGTAATTTAGCTAAATATGAATGTTTTGAGGGACATAACATTACTTTATGATGATAGTGTCTATAATAGTAAGTACACAAAATATTTATTTGGGATGCGTCTGTCTACAGTCACTTGAATTTATGCTTTTCTATGGGTTATGGAATGTGTATTAAATAGCAGTTTACATGACACAAATACAATGGAAATACTGTTTCCAAGCAATGTGGAAACGGACAGTACCGCTGTTGAACATGCATGCAACATATTAACTGCACAAATCACATAAAAGCCATGTTCCCTCAGTTAAATGGGGGAGTCACAATTTTAAATTGAAGCATGAATGGTAATAAAATATGTTTATTCCAAATGGTGAATGTCAGAAAAGCAAAATCTAAACAATTAGCTAAATATTTAAATCCTGAGGAAGACAGGACTGCAGCAATCATTACTCTTCACAGTCTTCCTTTATCAGAAGCAGTTCTCATTACTTTACATCTATCTGAATATTAAAGTTTACATTATATGCGAAAGTGAGCAGGCCTTTGTTAACATTTAAATGCTGAGTGGAATAAGATGACATTTATCACAGGGCACAACATTCGGTGTGCATACTAATAATGTTCTTTTTCAAATAGATTTCTTTTACTGTAATAAAAAATAGAAATTACCAAGGACAGCGTAAGAAAATGTGTGCTTTTTTGCTTTTTTATTTAAAGGTCTATTTCACTATTAAGCTTTAGTCTGGTGTAGGCAGAAGTGTTTTAAGGCAATTTGCCTTTTAAATCCCCCCATACCACTCAGACATGAGCCTGAGTCCAGATATGGAAGATAAGGTTTAATTTCTCTAGCAACCATAATACGCTATCACTGATGATGTGTTGTCACATGCAGGGATACAGGAAAACAATTTGGCACAATCAAGTTTTTTAAGGAAGCTCAGCCTAACCTCTGAGAGCAAATTGTTGCCAAAAATGTAGGCATAACTAATTTTTAGAAACAAAACATTTACTTGAAGTAAGAGTGGCCTGTCAGCATTTATTTAACTGAATGCCAAACTTCAGAGTAGAGTTAAAGCAATATTAACGAGTTCAACCCCTCAAAATGAATTGCAGTGCCCATATACCTGTATATATATAGACACGTTTACACCGACCCCTCCACACACAAACTATATACACCAATATCTATATTAATTGTAGATTTTAGTATCACTATAGCCTATGATATTATGCCTGTCCAAGAAATGCTCTCTTAAGAGCATTAACAGAATCAGCCATCATCCGGCAGGGCATTCCACAACCTCCCTGTCCTCAGAAGAACCACCTTCCCTGCTTTAAGTTAAAGTTCTTTTCCTTATTTATATGTAAAGCACGGCTAAAGAGTTGCAGTGTCATACAAACCATAAAATTACAAACGTACACACAGGAAGAACAAGTCAGACAACAAATACAATAAATGTACACAGATCTCATATAAGAGCACAGAGTTTATGTAGTAAGAGACACAGTAGGAAGGAGGTCCCTGCCCTGTAAAGCTTACAAACTAAGTGGGTGGCTAACATACAGACAAATTGGAGGGGAAACAGTGCCCAGGGTAAAGGCATTGTCCTACTTTTCCTGTTTATGGGAAAAAAGGTCCCCACTATCTGTCTATAATGCCTTGTAAAGAGCTGCCATGTCAATCTACCCTCATAGTTTAAATCAGTGATCCCCAACCAGTGGCTTGTGAGCAACATGTTGCTCACCAACCCTTTGAATGTTGCTCCCAGGTCCCTCAAAGCAGGTGTTTATTTTAAAATTTCTGGTTTGGAGGAAAGTTTTGTTTGCATAAAAATCAGATGTCCTGCCAAACAGAGCCAGCTGCCAGTTCACAAGGAGCTACCAAATGTCCCATCAGCACTTATTTTGCAGCACCAAGGAATATTTTTCCTATTTTTTGCCAACTATTTTTAGATCTAAATGTTGCTCATGAGTAAGAATTGTTGGTGACCCCTGGTTTAAATCTTCCAATCAAAATTGGTAATTTTTCTTAAATCCACTTTAACCAATATAACAGAACAAAGGAAAACCTTCTACAAAAGCCATAGGAAAATGAAATCAATGATGGAATAGTCTTAGGCAGTGATCCCCAACCAGTAGCTCGTGAGCAACATGTTGCTCTCCAACCCCTTGGATGTTGCTCCCAGTGGCCTCAAAGCAGGTGCTTATTTTTGAATTACTGGCTTAGAGGCAAGTTTTGGTTGTATAAAAAACAGATGTCCTGCCAAACATTCTCTCCTGTAGGCTGCCAGTCCATATAGGGGTTACCAAAAAGCCAATCAGAACTCTTATTTGACATCCACATGGACTTTTTCATGCTTGTGTTGCTCTCCAACTCTTTTTTAAATTTAAATGTGGCTCACGAGCAAAAAAGGTTGGGGACCCCTGGTCTTAGGCATAGTAGACTCCCTAACAGAGCAGGAGGTTGTTGTTAGGGGCTTTATCCCCTTCCTAAGGTGCAAATGCCATGCACTCTATCTGGTTTGATCTCTGTGCACATTCAAATCAAGTTAATATTGAAGATAAAGGACCTGCACTCCCATGGAACATAATTTATGTGCTATTATTGCTTATCTCTGTGCATCCAAAATTTTATCTCCATGTGAAAGATATTTTAAAAGTGATATAATGCTACCTATGTTGTTTGCACATCGCCAAACAGCTGTGAAATAAAGGAAGATCATAGTTAAAAACAATAAACATGTATAATTCAATCAACAAACATTAATTTTGATCCATCTGTACAGTGCTCCTCGCCATCAAACACATGACATTTAGTCTAGAAATTATACAGGGAAATGTAGTGGAAGAACCTTACTTGCTGTGAAAGCATTTGCCCTGCTTAGAGATTTGGAACATATCATAAATGCTATACATGAGTATTATGGGATCTATGTATAAAGAATAGTGATGGGCGAATTTATTCGCCAGAGGCGAATTCGCGGCAAATTCCCGCGATTCGCCGCTGGCGAATAAATTCTCGAAACGCCAGCGAAAATTTGGCAAAAAAAATTCCCGAAAAAAAAGAGTCGCGCGGCGAAAACGATGCAACGAGAAATGACGCGCCGCGTAAGCTACGCGACGCAATGAAAATGACGCAACGCACATCGAAAACGACGCGCGTCAAAAACGCGACTTGTTTCGTTTCGCTAATTTTTTTCCCAATTCGCAAATTTCGTTGGAAATTCTCGAATTTTTCGGCGAAGCGAAACGGGGGAGATTCGCCCATCACTAATAAAGAAATGTCTTGACTAATGTCTAATCGACCAACGGTTTTCTGTGATGAGTGCTTGTAGTTCAAAGAATAGCAGCAGATTAATTAAATCAACCTTAGAGCATTTAATTGTAGTTGAAAAAAATATCTTTTTAAAAAATTCATATTTTAGTCTTTCTCTTCCCGCATTTTGGTCTCTACCCTCCCATCCTTTTGCACATTTCCAATTCGTGCATGTTCCATGTTTTTTTAAGCTTAGGGAATATGGCCCATATTTTCTACATGAGATTTTAAAATTTCCATGCATTTCTCTAGGCACACCTCAACCAATCATGACAGCTTTACAATTCAGGAAATTGCAAACACATTTAAAATGTATAACATTTATTCCACTCTGCTTTTAAGTATTACTTATTTAAAAATATAATATTTATGCAACGATTTACACTGAATATATTTTTACTAGAGAAATCATCAAAGCATCTGAAAATATAAGGAGAAAGATTTAAAATATCTAGTTATATGCTTTTCTAAAGTCATGAGCCGATCTGCAGTTTTCATCTTCCCACTGTGGCTCAGAGGAGGGAATATGGCTTTTTTTTCCACCTTGAGCTTGCATACTATGCTTTCTCAAAGCCTTGCCTGAGGCATATCTTATATATAGTCACCAATGCAGTCTATTTGGACACTAACGTATTGTTTAGTAATCAACATTTAACCAAATACCATGGGGAATGTTGATTTAAAGGCCACTTGCCGATATGACAAATATGATTGGCTATTGTAATATATCGTGGTTAGTTAAGTTTTTAGATGTGGGAGAAGCCTCCTTATTTTTCCACATGAAATAATATTTTGTAACCACAAAGTTGTTTATATATATATATATATATATATATATATATATACAGTATATATGAAGAAAAATAAACAAACATAATTATTTGAAAAAAAGATTGCATATTTTATTACTGATATCAGTTGTTTCCAAACTTTTTTTAGTATACTGTAAAAGCAAAATGACAGCATATGCGTAGCAGAAGCCAAGTACACCTAATCATATACAAGATAAACTGAATATACTTGCATTGTACCATATCACTGTAGCATGGGCACCGTACATTATACATGTGCCATAGTTTGGAAACCCCTGATGCAATATACTGATTTTATTTTTCACCCTTACATACCTGTTAGTGGCCTTTAGTGTTAATCATTTGTTTGTCAAAACCAGCACTTTTTTAAATGTTTCTCTCTCATGATGTTACTGCATTTGTTCTGCTTCCAATACAGGTGGTAGTTAATGCCTTGGTTGGTGCCATCCCTTCCATTATGAATGTGTTGCTGGTCTGCCTTATATTTTGGCTGATTTTTAGTATCATGGGTGTGAACCTGTTTGCGGGCAAGTACTACTACTGCTATAATGAAACAGCAGAAGGCATGTTTGAAGTTGAAGATGTGGAAAATGAAACCCAATGTTTTGAACTTATTTCAAATAATTTTACTGAAGTTAGATGGAGAAATGTGAAGATAAACTTTGACAATGTTGGAGCTGGATATCTTGCGTTGCTTCAAGTAGTAAGTTTGCTTTCTTTTCATTTGTGTTGAATATGACATCTGTAATTGTTACTTATAATGCAGAAGTATCTCTGGGGCTGTTCAGCAGTTTGAGGGTCATGATAAATACTTGCAGGCCCATTTGGTTCTTGCCTACTGTAATTCATAGCTACTGCAGGGGAAATAATGAAAGCAAATCTCTTATAGGTAGCTATAATCATGTGCATATATATTCAGTGTTTGTGATTGGACCCTATTATTTTTAAAATGTATATGTCCTCCAGACTAATTCTGTTACATCAGTGTCTCTTTATAAACAATGAAGTAAGTCCTTGCATTTAAAAATAATATTAAAGCCTTATGGTTGTTGAAATCTCATCTATCTATTTTGGCGACCCCTAAAGATAGGTATAATCTAGTCGTGTGACATTTCCTTACATTTGCCAGGACATGGTATTAACATTACCTAGAGCCATCAATTCAGCTGAAAAACTAGACAATATGCTGTTTTTTTTCTTGTGAATTTGCTTGGGTCTGTAAGTCATAGACTGACTTGCCCCTTCAAGGGACCTGTCACCATAAGAAATATTTCCAAATCCTTTTTTATCATTTTAAAAAATGAACTTTATTTTCATGATTATCCAGTGGCACATACTACTAAAAAAGTATAGTATTATGAATATGGTTTATTTACATAAAGCAGGGTTTTACACACAAAGGGGCAAAATTACTAAGGTGCAAAATTACAAAATTCACGTCGAATAACGATCGTACAAATTTTTCTGATATTCGGATATTCTAATTTGGCCTCTTCGATCATCGAATTCCGAATCGAATAGATCAAATGATCGGATATTAGATAATTTGATCATTCGATGATCGAAGGAATCTAAATTTTAAAATTGTTTGAATGCCTACTTCGCCAGATTGAACCTACCGAATTTCAATAGAAGCCTATGGGAAACCCCCCATAGGCTTCTGAGGCTAAGTCTTGCTCGAATACTATTCGTATGATCGAAGTGTTCAATCGCTCGAATCGTACAAATTTTTCGGAGGCTCGAAGGAAATTTCACGATTTTCGGTATCCGATCGTAAGAATTCATCGAGAAATCGAATATCGAGCAAAATAATAGCCTAAAACAATTCGATAAGCATTTGATGGTCGAATGCTTATCGAATTTCAAGTAAAATCGAGGGAATTTTGGGGAATAATAGTAAATTTGCCCCTGTGTGTCAAATTTCGAATATAAAAAAATGGAAATCTCATCTTTCTATTTTGGAGACCCTTAAAGATAGGGATAATCTAGTCATGTGATATTTCCTTACCGTGCCAGTACATGGTATTATTTTCAATAAAAAATTACCGTTTTTGATGAAATTCTAATCAAACAATCGCATTGTTCGGTTCCAACGATTTGAACGATATCCCTTTATAAAAATTTTAATTTGTAAAACTTCGGCAAATTGCCTGTAAAAGCTATTTGAGGTCCCCCATAGGCTATAATGGCAATTTGGCAGGTTTAAGGTGACGAATGGTCGAATTCGTATTTTTTTTTTATCAAATTTTTTTTTAGGAACAGTTCTTTGAAATTCAAATTTTTTCAATTGGAATCGAATTTTGGGCTATTCGATAGTCGAAGTAGCCCAAAATTACTTCGAAATCCGAATTTTAACATTTCTAATTTTAATTGAAAATTCACTTAGACCCTTAGTAAATGTGTCCCTAGCTGTTTTTTTTTTTTTTTTTTTTTTTTTTGCAATATCTATATAGAACTAAATTGTTCGTGGGTATAGTTTTCCCTTTAATGAAATATACATTTGTAAATCTGCTGTGTATTTATTATTTTAGGCTACTTTTAAAGGTTGGATGGATATTATGTATGCAGCAGTAGATTCCAGGAAGGTGAGCATCACAATTTATATTTAATACAGTACACTATACTAATTCTCCCTCTTTTTTTAATTTACATCTTGAGAGAGTGTTCAAGTCAAACAACCTACATTTGTTCATAGGGTTTGCCAAACAAAAAGTTCAACTACTGGTCTCTGGGGGAACCTGTATTGCCACCATGTTGTTCTAAAAAGGTGTTTATAATAGTTGTACCCTTCAGCATATGCTTTGTGCAAAAAATAGACATGAAATTTGAAGTGGGGATCCCATGGGGCCTGTGATAACATGAGCAACCATCCCAACAAGGTGCTTGTGGAAATGGCTGATTTAGGTTTGGGTGAGGCTGAAACTGGGACATATGTTCAATAGTATCTGTTTTATAAACAGCTAATCAATCTGTAATATGTCTGTGTACTTCTCTTTGTATATATTTAAGATGAGATGCTTTTTTCATTGACTTGTTTATTTAAATTATAGGTTCACCACCAACCAAAATATGAGGACAACATTTATATGTACATTTATTTTGTAATCTTCATTATTTTTGGCTCTTTCTTCACTCTAAATCTATTTATTGGTGTCATCATTGATAACTTCAATCAACAAAAGAAGAAGATAAGTTTTTAATACATATATGTTATACTTTTGTTGCCTCCATAAAATTGTTGTAAAAGTGCAATTGTTGAGGAGAAGCAAAATTTTAATTTTGTCACTGCATTACATAGAAAGGGGGCTTGTTCTTTGGTACTGCATATTGTAGGAGATATAGACAACTATTTCAAAGGATGCCAATGCATACTTCCATAGATATTTTCTGATAATGGTGCAGGTATATTTGTGATGTTAGCAGGTGTCATGTTATATGGAAAGAATATACTGCACAGAGACCGCAAACCAAAGGGGTATACCAACCCATGATTATTGCTTTATAGTTCAGGATTTCTGTAGATATGGGTGGCCTCCTTTCATCAGGTCATTGTCCAAGCTGGCATTTCAATAATGGTGTCTCTCTCTGTATTAACAAGTGTAGTTTATTTGATAAGACTTGTACCCATGATTTAATATAGGCCTATCCCTTGCACATTTTGTGAAAATTATACAATATATTAGGATGAGCACACTTGAAGATGGATTGTAACCAGTTTTGTGTTTTTCTATCTACTTTGGAGGTCAAGACATCTTCATGACAGAGGAACAAAAAAAGTATTATAATGCTATGAAGAAACTGGGGTCTAAGAAACCACAAAAACCTATACCCAGGCCACTAGTAAGTGATATTAATGACTTTTTAAAATACCATTGCTTTAGACTGCCTTTATTTAAATAATTAGTTCAAATTAGGATAGGCTAGGTATAATAATGGCAATACAATGATTGCTAGTTCAAAAATATTAGTTAGAAGAGGGCCATAAAGTCCATAATGAAGTGCATACTACTAGTTACATAGTTACATAGTTACATAGTTAACTTGGGTTGAAAAAAGACCGAGTCCATCAAGTTCAACCCCTCCAAATTAAAAACCCAGCATACATACACACACATCTCCACTCTTTCAAACACAAACCATATACCTGTATGCCCATAGCTATACTAACTGTAGAGTTTAGTATCAAAATAGCCTTTGATATTATGTCTGTCCAAAAAATCATCCAAACCCCTCTTAAAAGCATCAACAGAATGAGCTATCACAACATCACCCGGCAGTGCATTCCACAACCTCACCGTCCTGACTGTGAAGAACCACCTACGCTGCTTCAAATGAAAGTCCTTTTCTTCTAGTCTGAAGGGGTGGCCTCTGGTGCGGTGATCCTCTTTATGGGTAAAAAGGTCCCCTGATATTTGTCTATAATGTCCTCGAATATATTTGTAAAGTGTAATCATGTCCCCTCGCAAGCGCCTTTTTTCCAGAGAAAACAACCCCAACCTGGACAGTCTCCCCTCATAATTTAAGTCTTCCATCCCCCTAACCAGTTTAGTTGGACGTCTCTGCACTCTCTCCAGCTCATTTATATCCCTCCTAAGGACTGGAGTCCAAAACTGCACTGCATACTCCAGATGAGGCCTTACTAGGGATCTATAAAGAGGTATAATTATGTTTTCATCCCTTGAGTTTATGCCCTTTTTTATGCAAGACAGAACTTTATTTGCTTTAGTAGCTACAGAATGACACTGCCCAGAATTAGACAACTTGTTATCTATAAAAACCCCAAGATCCTTCTCACTTAAGGAAACTCCCAACACACTGCCATTTAGTGTATAACTTGCATTTATATTATTTTTGCCAAAGTGCATAACCTTGCATTTATCAACATTGAACCTCATCTTCCAGTTTGCTGCCCAGTTTCCCAACTTAGACAAATCACTCTGCAAAGTGGCAGCATCCTGCAAGGAACCTATAGTTCTGCACAATTTAGTATCATCTGCAAAAATAGAAACCGTACTTTCAATGCCCACATCCAGGTCATTAATAAACAAGGTGAAAAGCAAGGGACCCAGTATAGAGCCCTGCGGTACCCCACTAACAACACTGGTCCAATTAGAAAATGTTCCATTTACCACCACTCTTTGTAGTCTATCATTTAGCCAGTTCTCTATCCAGGTGCAAATGCTATGTTCAAGGCCAACATTCCTTAATTTAACCAGTAACCTTCTGTGTGGCGCTGTATCGAATGCTTTAGCAAAGTCTAAGTAAATCACATCCACTGCCATCCCAGAATCGAGGTCCCTGCTTACCTTCTCATAAAAAGAAATTAAGTTAGTCTGGCAAGATCTATTACGCATAAAACCATGCTGGCACAAACTCATAGTATTGTTATTTGCTATGAAGTCCAGTATCCTATCCTTAATTAATCCTTCAAAAAGCTTTCCTACCACCGACGTCAGACTAACTGGCCTATAGTTTTGAGGCTGAGAATGGGATCCCTTTTTGAGTAGCGGCACCACATTAGCAATTCGCCAGTCTCTCGGCACCATGCCAGACCTCAAAGAATCCTGATGGGTGAATAAATTTGCCTGGCACGAATTCACGTTGAATCACTGTGTTTCGTTGCTGGTGAATAAACTCACAAATCTTCTGCAAAAATTTGCCAGTAAAATTCAGCAATAGCTTGGACGTGGGCATCAATTTCCGATTTTCACAATTTCTCCTAAAAATTTCAGATTTCATGATTTTTGCGTGAATTTGTGAATTTCCTATGATACGGGGTAAATTCGCTCGTCGCTACATACTATCAAAAAAGTAAAATGTAAACAGCTTTTTTCAGATATGGTTGGAGAATAGACAAAATATCATTGCTGGTCATGATTTTTGGAATAACATTTGATTGCCCTGCATCAAAGTGTTACCATTAAAAAACAAGTATTATTCTAATCACCATTTGAAAGCTGGAAAGAGGAAAATGAGGGCAAAAAGTTACAAAATTATAAAAAAAATTAAAAAGAAGTCCAACAAATTTTGCTAAGAAAAGGTAATTAAATAACACACTACAAGTTAATATATATACTATAATAAGTTAATATACTTTAATGTGGGTTCCTCTAACATGCTTGACATAGGTGGCTACAGAGATTGTCCAATATCAAGTAATAATAATTATTAATTATTATAAATTAAGTTATACTTTAATTCCTTCCACTACAGAACATGTCTTTATATGTTCAAGTTGATTTTGTTAATACAGATTAGAATCCACAAGACAAGTCTTAAGGATAGTCTCTACATTAGAGATACTGTACTCCTTATACCCCATTCATGTCAAAATGCATTCTTTGCCTTTCCATACAGTATAAGACCTATCAAATCCCCTTCTACTTAGGAGGTGAATATTATTTCTCTACCCTATTTATACTGTTTCTCTGTTGCACTTGTCCTTGCCCTACAATATTTGTAGTACTCCAGTTTGTATACTCTGAAGTTATTTATATTTAATTGTATTTAACTTTTGCTCTGACTTTTTTCAGCTTTCTATGGTCTATTTGATGTATTCATTCACTAATTTGAAAGCACTGCGGTTAAGATTATATTGATGATTGTTTTTGTAGACTACACTGGGTATAGAGTACTTGATTTTTCAGTAATGCCTATGGCTAAATCTGTGCTATTCTTGTTATCAGGTTTAATTATAAAGTAAGGGAAGTGCCCTATTTTAACAATGTGTTCTCTGCTTTTAAACAGAATAAATTCCAAGGAGTAATTTTTGATATAATCACTCAACAAGCATTTGATATTGTGATTATGATCCTGATTTGTCTTAACATGGTGACTATGATGGTAGAAACAGATGACCAGAGTGAATACACAGATAATGTTCTCTACAAGATCAATGTGGTCTTTATTGTATTTTTTACCACCGAGTGTGTCCTAAAGCTGTGTGCTCTTCGACATTATTACTTTACCATTGGATGGAATATTTTCGACTTTGTTGTTGTAATCCTTTCAATTGTTGGTAAGTGAAATGCCAATTGTTTTATTTCTTAGTCTATATAAACATGTTTTATTCATATATATATATATATATATATATATATATATATATATATATATATATATATATATATATACATCCAGAAAAATCCGCACTCAGAGGTCTTACTAATTTAAATTTAAGTTTTTATTTTTAATCACGGACTGACATTTCGAGTGCCGGTATCAAAGTGAAAAAAAAAAAAAAAAAATATATATATATATAATTGATTCCATAGAGGAGCAGTATATGTAATACCTGTGTGCCAATAATCAAGAGTCCCACAAAGTACAGCAGTCAACAAGTGTCTTCAACATACCAGAAGTGTTTTTTATTGATTCAAAACCCCAACATTTTATCACATCAGAAATGTTTTTTATTGGTTCAAGATCCCACCATTTTCTAACATGCCACAAGTGGTTTTATTGGTTCAATTTCAACATTTCGGTCGCTGACTGTGACCTTCCTCAAGGGGGACTTTCGTGCAATGCAAGAAACAATGAAACCCTTTTAATTAATAGACAATGGTAGCACAGAGTAAAATCAATACTTTTATTTGGTTTTTATATTTTATTCTACACTGTAAACATTGTGTTGGTCAATCTGTCTTTTACTTTACATGTGTTTTGCTAAAAAAAAGTTCCCATCTACTTTTCAGTTTGTTTGAATACTTTGCAATTACACAATTGAGTATGAATACAAAAAGCAATTTGTTGTTCACAATGCCTAAAGCTTACATACAAGAAAGATTTGTTCAAATGTAGGGATTTTTTTTAAAAACATTTCACTGCTCAGATTTAGGGCAAGTGTAGAGCTGTGGACTGTGGAATTCAACCACAGTCCAGTGTGGTTCGTATCTTATACGTATGTTTGTCTGGCCTAATCAGTATTGGACCTGGCACCATTAGAACTCTTGTCAGAGTTTCATTACATTAAATCCACTATGTGAGGCTAGAAAAATAATGCCAACCTTAAACAGTAATTCTGCTGTTGTCACAAATAATATTAAGCAGAGGAGAATATATATGAATCTGTGTATAAAAATGTAATTTGTCAACTTGATGTTCTCTGATTGTTATGGATGTTCTATAATTTAACATTATCACTTATTTTTAACAGGAATGTTCCTTGCCGATTTGATCACAAAATACTTTGTATCACCCACTCTGTTCAGAGTCATTCGTCTGGCTCGTATTGGCCGCATTCTTCGCTTAATCAAGGGAGCCAAAGGGATACGGACCCTGCTTTTTGCCTTAATGATGTCATTGCCGGCTTTGTTCAACATCGGCCTACTTCTGTTTCTAGTGATGTTTATATTTTCAATATTTGGAATGTCGAACTTTGCTTATGTGAAGAAGGAAGCAGGGATAGATGACATGTTCAACTTTGAAACCTTCGGCAATAGTATGATCTGCTTATTTCAGGTCACTACATCTGCTGGCTGGGATGGCTTGTTGCTGCCTATCCTAAACCGCCCCCCAGATTGTGATGCCCACAAAGAGAATCCAGGTAGTCAGGTTAAAGGTGATTGCGGAAATCCTTCTGTTGGAATCTTTTTCTTTGTCAGCTACATTATTGTCTCTTTCCTGATTGTGGTGAACATGTACATTGCTATAATTCTGGAAAACTTCAGTGTGGCAACTGAAGAGAGCGCTGATCCTTTAAGTGAGGATGACTTTGAAACCTTTTATGAAATCTGGGAGAAATTTGATCCTGATGCAACACAGTTTATCCAGTTTGGAAAACTGTCAGATTTCGCAGATGCCTTGGAGCATCCTCTGCGAGTCCCCAAGCCAAACACCATTGAACTAATTGCAATGGATTTGCCTATGGTGAGTGGTGACAGAATTCATTGTCTAGATATCCTCTTTGCCTTCACCAAACGGGTACTTGGAGAGAGCGGAGAGCTGGATATATTGCGCCAGCAGATGGAAGAGAGATTTGTGGCTTCCAACCCTTCAAAAGTGTCTTATGAGCCCATTACCACCACACTCAGGCGAAAGCAAGAAGATGTATCTGCGGTTGTGATTCAGCAAGCTTACAGACGCCATTTAGTCAAACGAGGATTTATTTCTAGAAAGCGGTCAACTGGCCAATTTGAGAATGGGGGAACCAACATGGATAAAAAAGAGGAAACCCCATCCACTGCATCACTTCCATCATATGACAGTGTAACTAAACCTGACAAAGTAAAACAAGAAAGAATAGAAGATGCAATTAGAGAGAGAGCTAAAAAACAAAAATCTGTCAGGGAATCAAAGTGTTGAAAAAATTTGCAAGCAAAAGATTGTTTACAAATTTAATAAATTTATCAATGCAGATCAGCTATTTAGACACTTACCTAAAGATCAATACCAAACAGTCTGCTTATTGTGACTTTGTTGCATCAACAGCAGTGGCACACCTGTTTAAAAGACTATAATAAGAGCCTTCAAAAAGGATTTTATATTTTTGGACAGGTGAATACTGCATGTTCCACATCAATCAATGCAACTTAGGGGCTACCAGAGACGCAGGGATCAGTATAATCCCAGAGCGGCGAAATGGAGTTTATTTTCTCATATTATTGTGAAAATGAAAAAAGCACCACTTAGGGAGTTTGTTCATGCAAAACTGTATTTGCAATGTTACATTAGTTAAGCAGCATAATAAAAAAAAATGAAACAAAAATCTGGCAAAAAAAAAATCAAAAAACATTAAGCCCATGCCATATAATTGTCACAGTTTATTTGAAATATCTGCATATTTTTTTCTACATGGGCTTCATGTGATTCGGGAGATGGGAAATCAGGTTAAATGTCGGACTGAGGGGCATTTTGCTCAGGCCGATTCCAAATAAATAAATTTTGTGCTCGTTCAATGCATAGAAATGACTTGCATGATGGCATGCTGTGATCAGGAATCATGCATGAAGACTCATAAAACACAGGACACCAGTACTCTGTCCACTGCAGTGGGAAGGATGTAAGTCTGAGGCACTCCACTGAATACTGAACACTGTATTTGGAGGTAATTTAATATATATCCATCACCAATATTTACCAAAATCTTTTACATGTCATGATTAGAAATTAAAGCAGACAGAAAGATTTGTGTATGTTTATTAAAAGGTTACAGTATTTAAATACCATCACAGCTGCACACAATACCAACAAATGAGATAACTAGTTGCTGCTCAAGATTTTCTTTTGTTGTTGTATGGGATACTAAAATTAAGACTAGCTTCTACTACTATGTCACTGTAAACCAAAACTTAGGGCTTATCAAATTCTGCTTTTGTATTTGCAATCTTTTAATCTCCATTACACAGAGGGCAGAAGAACCAAGCTATTTGGAAAAAAAGACTTTTTTTTTCTGTGGTGGATATTGGGAAATGCCATTATGTTTTGTTGCAAATGTTTATGCAAATCACTGTTCTTTGTATAAACAATGTTTGGATAAGAAAACAATATGTTCATTCTGTCCCCTACTGGGGTAATTTGTATCTTGGCACTTTAATACTGCATGTTTGCTCTTTTCTAGCCATAAAAAAATAGTATTTTCACACATTCACTGAAAAAAAAGGACATCATGGTGCAAAGCAAAAATATCTGTGTCTTCACCTAATCATCTATAACCATATTGCCTGGCACCAGTTGTTCTCTAGTGGCAGGGATGAAGTAGGAAAAAGGGGGAGGAGCCCTGGAAATGCAGGGGTCCTTGTGTGAATGTGAAGATACATAAATCAGGGATGTGCAACCTGTGGCCCTCCAGCAGTGTTTGAGCAACCATAGGTTGGACCTGCCTTATTTATATCATGAAGATCTGTAGCATTAGTTATACAATATAATATAATCCTTTCTACTTTTACCAACCCACAACCCACCCTCCCTCTAAGGGTGCCCTGTGATGCTGGAGGCCCAGGGCTTAGTTCCCTCTCTGCCCTACCCTAAAACCAGCCCTTGTATTAGACATTATCCGACATGGAATATGCATTACTTTATATGTGGTTATTTACATTTTAAACAAACGGCATAGCACTCCCTGTATCTTGCATCATTGTAATGTTTTGGATGAAAAATATTTGTAATAATTTAGCCTGTAGCTTTTGAGAACCCTGGAAATTCAGAAAGCTTTAAACTACTGTCCAATCTTCTGCAACTGTCTTTTGCGTCTGGATGCATCTTCATTTCAAAAGGTCTGATGAGAACACCTTGCTGGTGCTGCGGAAATTTTATGCAAAAAAAAGACACAACAAATAAGCATGCCTTCTACTGTGTTCCAAGTGAATGAAACATTTGCAAATGCTAAAGGAATATGTGGTGAAAGAGGATTCAACATGCTGAGTGTGTGGACCAAACCATTGTTTCATTGTAAATCAATACAAGATGCATTAAGAGGCATTTTACTGTACACTATCATGAGCAGACCTTCAGGTCCAAGTTTTTCAGTTTTACTGTACATCACTTAGAACCATATCTTTGTGCCAAGTCAGACGTCTTAGGTTAATTAATAGACAATTGCAGTGGCATCAGTGAAGCTGAGAAAATTGGAAACTGGTTTGCATCTGAGGAACGATTTCTAACTCAATAGAATAGTTTTTTTTCCATTTGCTCCTATGACAGAATGTATTATATTAACTTCCATATGTATGTACAGGCTATATTGTAAACAGCACAAAAAAAAGCTGAAAAAGTGGTTCTACTTTTTAAAGGGGTATTATAAATGCTGTAATATACCATTTTACTGATTTTTTTTTTGTAAATACAAAGAAAACAAACACAAATTAAACAGAATGGCTTCTGGTGTATGCCATCTTCCTCTTTATCTTTTATTTTTTAATAATTTAGAAGAAATGTATATCCCTACAGATAAACTCCAACCTTATAACCAATGGTCTATTGTTCTAATGTGCAATAAATTCTGACCACTTCTATGCAAAAATTTGGCTGATCTTCGTATACATGGGGAACAAATTGTTAATCCATAATCACTGTTAGTTACAATTAATTGCTGAGGCTGGTGAATGCTACTTTTTATGTGCCAATTTCCTTTTCCAGTTTATTTTTTTTTACTATACAAGGATTCATCTCAAATATATAAAGAATCCTAAATTAGATTTTTTTTTTTTTTAACATTCAGCCACATAATATGTAAATGTTTGCTAGCTTGATTCCTTTTGAAGTATAGGTAGCAGTATGGCCTCATCACCAGCAGTACAATGGCAGGTAACAGGTACTGAGAAATCAATGTTTTTGTATTACCTTCATTTGGGCAAGGGAAGGGATGATGGAAAAATCAAGCTTCAATAAATAAAAAGTACCAATGCATTTTATAGTCTTTGATGCAATGTTTCTATAGAGGCCACAGATTTTGGTAGATTGATTGTTACTGTTACTCCCAGAGGAGCCACTCAGCGAATGAAATGATGAGGTTGTGCACCAGATTGGAAGTTGTTTTACTTTTTCAGGCATGTGTGGGAGAGATTTGTCTTTTGTGCTAATGGGAAGAGCAAAAAAATATTACGTTTTTCTTTTGTTGTTTTCTTTCTTCTCTTCTCTTTCTTTTCTCTCTCATTACAATACAGCTCATCTGTTTTCTTTTAATATTTGGTGACATCTTTCTCTTTCTTTATCATGCATTTTTATATTTTCTCCATTTCCAGAATTTGTGTCCGTGTTAAATCATGTAACAGAACTCTAGTACTGAATAATGTGTTAATATAATGCATGGTGATTCATGCTGATCGTACCCAAACTGGAAAAAAACTGACATTACTACTACAGGCCAAAATGAAAATAAAAGTTAGCCTTTATACTGTACGAAAAAAGGTTGTCGTTTGTGTTCACTATTCTTTGTCTCTTTACCATAACACTGGTGTTCATCAGCAACAACAGAGCGGCATAATGTTATTTAGCAAAATATGCTGCAAATGCTAAATTTACCTACTTTTACATCAATCATTTGAAGTTTACCATTCAAGATTCAATTTTTTTGTATTGTTAATATTTTTCCATCTTTCATTTTACTTTTCTTTAAAGATGGAAGGAATCGGAGAGTTTGTATTGTGCCTTTTTTTTGCTATTACCAAAGCATATTGTAATGTTAATATGTATATTTTGGATGCATGCGCAATGGTAAGCAGTGACCCTCAATTCTCCAGTAGCTGTGTGTGCAAATGTATATTTTGTGGATATTAAAAACACTATTAGGATATATACTATATATATATTTTTTTTTAGACCCAAGCACAGGTTTCGCTATTCTCATAAAGCCTGTATACTGTAGTGGTTCCTTTTCCAATAAACCATCCTCAATTATTGTGTTGTGCCAAAAGCTAAAAAGGTATACATTACTTTGTTCAATCTTTTTTTACACCAGTTTATATCTTCCCTTACTGAATGCCAAAGCTTTCTGGCCCAGCTCCTGGTTGCTGATCGTTCATTAGTAAACTAACCTGAATTCTGACTCACTTTGGATGCAGACTTGATCTTTGATGTGTGTTTTCTGCACTCTGCCTTGTTAATTCCATATCCTTTGAGTTTCATTTGAAGCCTTGAATTCCCTGCCTGTGTTACTTGGAAGTTTACTGAACTGCAGCTTCCAGACACACTGGCCATACCACCAGCTCTCTTGCAAAACAATGAAATCCTGTTATGTAACCCATTTAAGGTGATTCTGCTTTGACCCAATAAGTATCAGAACTACAGTAAGTTTATTATTGTCCGAGAAATTATCAAGTCCACTACAAGAAATGTAGTTTAAATTATTAAACGAGGAGGCATTGTATCAAGTCTCTCTCCAGCAATGGATAGATGCTGTGGGATGATGAATGAGAATAATTGGAGTGTCATCGCTAACAAAGTCCTTCTTCATCTTAAGCAGGGCAAAGATACAACTACTGAGCTCACAGCTGATTTGTGGAAGTGGGCAAGATGAATTGATTGGGCTCAGTTTGCTCAGTGCTTCCATTTTTGTTAGGCACTTGCAGAGTATCACAAATGGACAGGCTTAGATTACATCCTTCAAGGATTTAGTAGACTTTAATCAAGGTTGACTTCAAAAGGGCTTTTGACTTTTTTAAAGAAGGTCAGAGCATCATAGATTTAAACCGCCACTCTGCAACCCTTGATCTTCTGAGCCCCCCTTCTCTTAAGCGTGAAACAAACACTTTTGAAAAAGGAAAAATAGCCATTATTTGTAGTAAAGGGGCACAATTTGTAGTTTCCTGCTCATTGACTTAAAGGTCAACATATCAAAAGAAACTGCTAAGTAGAAACCATATTTACATTCAAAGTATTGAATTATTACTTTGGTTTGTTTGGTGATTGTTTTTCTAAAGCCTCTCTAATAATCTTATACTATTTCTCTCTATTTCTCTTCTTTTGTTTTGGCCTCTGACTCAAGGCACATTTTCTATATGTTTTTTTTAGTGAATCTTGTCATGAGAAAGTATTCTTAATGCTTTCCTCTAAATTTAGGTTTGCTTGTCATTGCTAATACTAATAATTCTCCTTCTGAAACACCACAAGAATCACTGGTTTCTGTTGTCTACCATGATCACATCTGAACTTCAACAATTTCTTAGACATGGTCATTTTGGGTGTGTTACCTCCACATAGATCCTATGATTGCTTGATTTAACTGTTGCTTAAGGTAGAACGGATTATTTGTCTGAACTGGAATGTAAGGTTTTATAGGAATACAATCAAGAAAACTTGGCTACTGCCTTGTTTGTACCTGTAAAAATCAGTTTCCCTGGTGGTCTAGTGGCTTACCCCCATGCATGTGGGAGCGCCCGCCATGCCTTCGGCAGGGATTCTCACCGCGTGCATCCTTCTTCCTTCTGCTGCCGGCTTCTTCATGGTGCGCCGTGCGTGCACTTCCTGGTTTTAAAGGCGCATGCACACTGACATCATGATGTCAGCACGCAGTGGCACCAAATAAAAGGGAGATTCAGTCTGCAGCTTGTTGCCCGTTGTTAGGTTCTATCTGTAGTTCCTGGGTGTTATTTCCTACGCTAATTCCTGCCTGATCTATTGTGTTTGACCCTTGCTTTGCCTGTTTACTCTGATTCTCTCCTACTCTGATCCTTGCCTGTTTGTGACTACTCTGGTTATCTCCAATCCTGACCTCTGCCTGTCCATTAGGGATGGCGCGAACCGCCGAAAAAAAGTTCGCGAACATGTTCGCGAACTTCCGCAAATTTGCGAACGGTTCGCGAACGGTTCGCGAACCCCATAGACTTCAATTTGAAGGCAAACTTTAACAGCTAAAAAAGATATTTCTGGCCAGAAAAATGATTTTAAAGTTGTTTAAAGGGTGCAACGACCTCTTATAGTCTAAAATATATATGCCAGAGGGGGATCAAGGGCAAAAATGTATCTTAAAAATCCATTGTTGACACAGCGCTGTGTTTTGTGCTGTAAAGGGAAAAAAGTCACTCAGGTGGTTGTGGACACTGTAATATTATGGATATTTAGACAGAATGTGAACAAGCTCACACAGCTAGATGGTTGAAGAACACACTGGGCAAAAAATGGCTACAGGGCAAATAATGCCTACAAGGTCAACGTATACACTACTACACCGGTGGATACGGATTACGTAAAATATATTATGGCTGCTTGAAAAAAGTCACTCAGGTGCTTTTTCTGGAGAGGGTAATATTATGGATATTTAGACAGAATGTGAACAAGCTCACACAGCTAGATGGCAGTTGTTTGAAGTACAGTAGATTACTAGCCAGCAAACTTACTATCCACTGTCCCTGAAATCACTAACAGCTCTCTCCCTACACTAGCTCTTCAGCACACACAGGCAGAGTGAAAAAAAAGCTGCAGGGCTTCGGTTTTTATAGGGAAGGGGAGTGGTCCAGGGGGTGTGGGGTGGTCCAGGAGGGAGAGCTTACTGATTTGCTGCCATGTATCTGCTGGTCTGGGGTGAGAGGGCAAAAAAAATGCGGCAAAAAAAAGCGGCAAATTGACGCGAACCCAAAATGCGAACGTCGCGCGACGTTCGCGAACTTTTGGCGAGCGTGAACAGCGGATGTTCGCCGGCGAACTGTTCGCACCATCCCTACTGTCCTTTGACTATTCTGCCTTCTCCAATCCTGATCCTGGCCTGTCTGATGATTCTATTCCGCTTGTGCTGGTCAGGCCCGTCTGTTCCACTTGGTGGTATTCTTCAACCCAGTATCCTTGGTGAGACGATCGTGCCCTGTGCTAGCCAGAACTCTTAGCTTTGCACCTCTTGATAAGTCCAGGTGGCATCTGAGTAAGCTGAGGGCTTCTCCCGAGGCCAAAGGCGGTCACTTAACTGGTGAAGCTGAGCTGAGACCAAGGTGCTTAGCAATTATTCTGGTATTGGGTGCCAGTACATTTGCAATTTTATGCTGGCACATCAGTGGTTGTTTTGGAAAAAAGAAAATATCCTTCTATAAACTATGATGAACACATTCACATTACAGTCAAGAATCTGCTGTCTTTGATTATCTGCTTCCTTTCCAAATATGATGTGGCTGTTACAAGTAATTAATTATACTCTTTGGGTGACGTCTTGATCTTACTGAAAATCTGGAAACTCGGTTAACCTAGAAAATCCAGTGCTCCCAGTACTAGAGAAACTGAAAAACTGAAACTGAAAAAGTTATGCATTAAATATCTAAAGTATAAATTATTCCTGGGTTACATTGTTTCTTTCTAGTTCATCAGATTTGATCATTCTACTGTTATTTAAAAATGGCATCCTCAGTCACACATTTAGGGGTTATTTACTAAAATAAGAGTTTATTTAAATACAAAACAACTATCAAACTCTCATACCTGATTTAACCTTATTTATTATTACAAAAAAGCTCAATTTGATTGGTCCAGGTATAAACCAAGAATTTTATGGATTTTTGCCAGAAAAGCCTGAAATAGCTGGATTATTGGGCTAATTACAGCGCAGGATAGGGACCTCTGCCATACAGAACCTCTGCAGGTCTGAGATGTCGGATTATTGAATGTGGGCAGCATCAGGCTTTAATAAATCTTAATCATACTGTTACTTGGAATTGCAATTGCCTGACTGGGATGCTTAAATTATAGCAGCCTTTTTAATATGTAAAGAAATGTTTGAAATTGTATTCCTTTCTTTTTTTTTTCTTTTTCGACATGTTTATTAGTTTTCATAAACAAGTATAAGATATTACAATACAAGTGTAAAGATTCCATATGACATAAGTTACAACATTCAAAGTAAACCACAAATTACTTCAAAGTTTAAGCATGAATTATAAATTCCAAAATTGTAAACAGCATAAAATAATACTCAGAGCACAACAAAAGATAAATAAATAAAAAATAAGAATTATTCTGGAATTATTTTAATTTAAATAAATTAACTTTACTTGTTTATTTATTAAATAAGCCCTAAATTGAACAGTAAGCTCTTCTTTGATCCATCAAATAAGTCTAAATATTTAGACCAGAGATGATAAAAAGAATGAGAGGGGTTATCATTCCTAAAGTCAAATCGTAAAGCTTCCTGCCAACATAACTGGCTCAATAAGGACAGAACCTCATTTAAAGTAGGAACCTCCTTCCTAATCCAATAGATAGAGATACGTTTTCTTGTGGCATTAGTGAAAAGATTTAAAACATTAAGTAGAACCTTATCTTTATAAATGTCTAGATTTACAAAGCCTATATCACCATCAATTAAATATAGTAGAGCAGAAATATGGAATAACTTAATCTCTCTTCCTAAACTAAAAGAGAGGAATGATTCTATTTACCCCCATAAATGAGATATTAAAGGACAAGACCAAAAATAATGAAACATCCACATTTTCAGTACTACATTTTGGGCAGAAAAAAATGTTCTAAGAATCCTCCAGTATGGATTAGCTTAAAGTGATGCAATCTCCAATTTTCAGCTCCAAATCTATTATTATATTTCTATATACAGAATAAATAAGCATTTCTGAAGAAATAGTAAAATTTAAAAACTCTGACCACTTACCAGCCGAAATCTGTAAAGGATTTTCCAACTTAGATCCAGGAAGTTATTAGGAAATTGGATTCCTATCTTAATTATATCTGAAGTGTTAGCTACCTGCTTTATGGAACTGATGTTTCCAGTGTTGTCCAAGGTGGAGTATCTCAGTGTCTCAGACCAAAGGTTATGCCCATTAAGGAAGGTTTTTCTCCATGGCAGTTATCTTTTACCACACTTACCTTATATAGTCACTGTACTCACTCACATCAAAAAAATTTAAAGACTACCATGAGGGTGAATGCTTGTCAGGCTCCTTAGACCATGTACTCTAATTTCTGGTGTACTTTGCAGGGAACCAAGAATTTGATGCACCATCTTGAATGCATTTACAATCAGCAGTCAGAACTATTCCTGAGTCTAATATTTTACATGTGAAGACATTCATATGGGCTACATGTTTTCAGGATTTCTTAGGCAAATTTCCTTTTCAAAACATATACAGATCCAGTTCAATCATCTCTTTGTATCACATCTGTTGCCTGTGGAAGTCTCCCAACTGTTACATGACTTTCCTTCTGCTGGCTATCTAAGAAAAAAAAAACCCACCAAATTGATTTTCTTCTGGAATTCCACAGCTAATGCAGGAAACAAATTGTACTAATCTGCCTAATTTTTACAATTTATTTACAATTTACACACAAAAATATTATAATTTACAATTGTGTTTACAGAAATCTACATATCATTCTGCCCATGTTTCCATGGTGACTAGAATCTGTATTGCCTCTGAGTTATATCATAAATAAAGTGTACGGTATTCTGTAGCAATCAAGGACTGAATACCATTTACTAGTCAGCTGTTAATTAAATTTCCCTTGTCGAACTCCATGTCAGT
>CM044433.1:147962475-147977242 GCA_024363595.1 Xenopus borealis | reverse complement strand
CGGTAAGTATGACACAATCTTCCCTTATCTGATTGGTTGCTGGTTTTTTCTATGCCTGGTGCAAACATTGCATCTCTATTATGTCCCTCCATCCCCTATATGTTTTCTGTAAGGTAACTTTATAATGTGTCCAATTTTTAATTACTTAATGTAAATTTTATTTACATTAAAATGCCTGGTATTTCTGATCCTTGTCACCTATTGAGAGGTTATAGTGGTCTTCTTTTACTTTAAGACAGGAGACATGGGGCACATACTAAAGAATCAAGACAAGCAACACAACTGGCTAGCACATTACCTTGTTACTGGAGAACTTTTGCTGGTTTTCGGCAAATTTTCACTCAGACAAATTATCATAAATCCATTAATTTATCAAAGTGTGAAAATTTAAAATCCTTACCCTTTTTGCCAAAATCTATTTTGCCAGATTCTGATTGGTGAATTAATACAAAGAAGCTACACCCTCAACATTATTATGTCAGTGACATCATATCCTGTATAAAAAAAACTCATAAGCAAGAGTTAAAACTGCAGCCCCAGGGTCTGCTTCCTCTATAGTTACACCCCTGATATTTAAGTTGTATCTGCTGAAAATATATATATTTTTTACACTTTTTTTTAACATTTTTCAGGTGGACTCATGGCCTAGAACAATTGAGCTCCTTGGACATTTTTAAGAAAAAGTGTCCACTTTCAGCAATTTAACCAATATCAGTAATAAATACATACATATGACCTTTATATACCCACTGAATTTAAATCGACCCAAGCGTAAGTTAGCACAGTTTCCCTTGGAAGAAAGTAACATTAGAGAAAATTAGTGATGAAATTATCATGCCAACGAATCATCACTGATGAAAGTATGCCAATGTTCTATAGCCAAGACGTAACTGGGTATTTTGCATGACACAAAATAACAGCTAATGTAGTTGTGTGAAGTTTAATGGAGACTTCCAAAGTGAAAATTCACACGTAAGTAAACGTGCCTCATGGGGTGGGTATCGGGAATCTGCTAGCTAAAATACACTGGTGAAAAAAATACACTGGTGAAAAATTAATAATTAATATAGTTTTCCCTTCTGATTAATATTGTTGGAGGCTGTTCTCTCCCTTTAAAAAAACTTCTGAGTGAGATTTATCAGTAGGATTATTGATTATGTCTGTCATGGGCCCATGGGGTTATTTAGAAGTTTACCTTGAATCAGACTACGGTTTGTTGCTTTTTTGCTAATTAAATTGTACCACAGAACTTGGAATTTTCCACTATTGTTATGTCTCTCATGAGACCAATGTGGTTGTTGCACATTTATTCAGGAAATGGGTTTCCCCTGTAGAAGTTGCACCATTATTTTTCCCTGGTTATAGTATCTGACTCTGGAGACAAAGGTGTCCTTCCTGGATCTGCCTCTGGCTCTATTATGGTTCTCTTTGGATAGCCATCCCAATTCTCCACCTCAGCAGCAGTGAAAGGCTGTGAATATGCAGGAGATTGTGCAAATGTAATTGTCTCAGGTACAAAAACATAAGCATATTCTTGTTGACTGGTCTGACAACTTCTCTGCCACACTCAGGCTTTACTTTATACACATACTTTATACACAAGAATGGCTGCCAAATTACTACATATGAAATATATTACCAGTTTGTTTTTTTACTATTTTGTCTTACTGTGCTTGGGTTCTTCTTTAACCAGCATATGGTCATCCAGCTCAATAGGAGGCAATAGCTTGTTAGTTGTTGCAGGGTGTGGGGAATCGGGCAATACCATCTCAACAGGACACCTTTTATTGAGCCCACAAATCAGAGAATATGAGCAAAAACCTGCACTGAAGTTAATAGTATTGTATACCAAAACAAGACACATACAGTAATTTGACATTTCTTTCTTTTTATCCGCTACTGAACATCTGAAGTAAAGTCTGAGTGAAAAGCTCACAGGCTGCATGTCCTTGTGGCTGATATGGTGGTGTTCTGGTATTACGCAAAATTCTTTTGGAAAGGCTGCCCCCTGATCAGAATGTATTCTCCTATTGAAGGATGGAGTATTTCCAGACAGCTTGGGCTGCAGTAATAGCTGTCTGGTCTCAAATGCATACAGCCACTGCAAGTTTAGTAATGTGCAGTCATGACTTTGTATTTGTATCCACCATCAGCTAGTTACACTAAGGCGCAGAATTACTAAGGTTCGAATTTCGAAGTTAAAAAAACTTCGAAATGCGACCATTGATTTTTTTTTAAAGGCCATTTTTGATCGAAAATGGACCGAATAGGTCAGTTTTCGATTAAATAAAAATCGTTCGAATTGTGTGAATGCATCGTTCGATTAGAACGATTCGAATGATTTTGAAAAAAATCCTTTGATTATCAAGGAGGTCCACCATAGGTTACAATGGCAATTGAGCAGCTTTAAGGTGGCAAAGTGTTGAATTCAACTCGAATTATGGGCTACTCGATAGTCAAAGTAGCCCAAAATTAATTTAAAATCGATTTTTTTAAAATTTGAATTTAATTTAAATATTCACTTTGACCCTTCGTAAATCTGCCACTAACAAATATTTCATGCCCAGCAACTCCAGCGGGGTTGTTCTTCTCGCCCCTTTGGCCAAGTCATACAGCTTTTGACAATCCTGGGTACTAAAATGTCTTTTTAATCCATTGAATATTTGTGGTTCTGACTATAGGACATAGATGTTAGTTTGAAAAGTGGGCATCTGTCTTCAATTTCTCATCTCTATCATATTTTACCTTTCCAGGTCAGTACTTAACTTTAAAGGGAAATTTGGTTAATTATGCTACCCATTTCTTTTCCAAGGTATCTGCATTGCAATTGTCAAGATGAGCCAAATAATGATGATAAAAACTTAGCCCAGCCCACACAATGGCTAATAATTCCATAAAGAAAGAGATATAGTTATCAGCATACCTTTCCTCAGGTCTCAGGCTTCTGTTACCATATGCTGTCACTCTTCTTCCTGCCTTGTATTTACACCAGAAATGTAACATGTATTTATAAATAACGCCACCATATTAGTGGGTCAAAGGGTGGCAGCATCGGCAAGTGCATTGAGCACAATAGTGCTCTCTGCACTAGTGGAGCTGAATTTCCGGGTTAAAACCCAGAAATTCGGCCCTTAAAGTTACAAGAGGTGGCCTTTTACCACCCCTTGTAACTGGCCAATCGCTGCCATCTGAGGCAAGGTTCTCACCAATTTATACAGTCTCATCTGTAATAAAAGCAGTCTTTTGACAATTAGGTACTGTAGGTGTATAGGCACTGACCAGTATCCTCTGCCTAAATCACTATGAAAAAGTGCATAGTTTTACTCATAGTGGCAAACTATTCCTTGGCAGAAGATATGTGTCTCTATCTCTTACACTACATGTATTTAGTTTCTAATACTCCACACCAGATTTCAGGCTTCCATGCTTCTTCTTGGCCAATACAATGGAAGCGGCCCACTGCTGCATTTGTTCATTATCCCACTGTCCACCATTTTCCTTGGCATCCTTTTCACCTCTTTATATAAGACTATACCTATATTGTTCTTTGGATAGAGGGACATTTATTGTCACCATTTTATGAGAGATACTGCTGCCACAACCATACAAATGACTGACTCCTTCAGCCACATTAACTCTTCCTACCTCCAGTGGCTGCTCTGCCACCATAAAAACTATAAAAAAAATATTATAAATAGCAGGGCTATAGAGGGGGAGGCTAGGATGATATTGTGTTTCCAAGTGGATAGGAAGTGGATAGGACACGATCACTTCAAGCCTATATCAGACTGCTATAAAAAAGGTAAGTCACAATCGTAAATCATCACAGGAAATGAACCTAAAATGTGAACTTTCAGTAACCCTTTTCAACACCCCCTTGTCGGTGTTACACTCCACTAGTGGCGCTTACCTGATGGCATGAGACAAACCTGAGCCACTCCGCAGTGGTATTGGGAGAGACTGGGTACCTGGCACTTAGTAGCACAGTGCCTCCACCTAGTGTGATCCCAGTGGCTCCACTGTGAACACAGTAATGCTACATACACAGTATTGGCTAAACTGAATAAATGTTTAAAATAAATGGGAAACTTATACATGCAACGTTCCTAACCAGTGGCAATAGGGCCTCACTAACTAAACTTGCTTGCCCAATCTGTCTGACTAAATAACTGGTCTTTTAAAGTAACGGATGGCATCTCACAGTCCAAGTACTACAAATCTGTAGAAATCTGCAAGCGCTCCTTTAATACGTTGTCACTTTAAATATCAATACTCCAAATCCTTTTTGGATGCTTTATAGTGTCTATACAGGCGAGACACAGCACATTCAGACATACAGTGTGACTACCAGCCCCTTTGGATGCACCAATGGGAATATCCTGCTGGTTGCTGCTCCAGTCTGAATTCCTTTCACACTCTCTGTCCTATACCTCCCAACATTATGGAAGTAAAAAGAGGGGCAAAAACTATTTTTGTATTTAGGGCGGCAAAATGTTTTGACCACACCCCTTTTTTGTGAGCACACCCCCTAATTACCATGTTAATTTCACAAAATTTGGCAGGTCATGAAAGTTTTAAAATATTTCTCCTTATCTACGCTGTTACAGTTACTTATTTTCTTATCTCAAAATTGTTACAAAGTATCTTATTTGCATCTGTTAGCTGTTCTGGGCTCTCTGCCAAAAGCCAATTAAAGAACAAGTAAACGTTTTTTTTTTCTATCTCTAAATTTGCTCTAAACAGCCCCTCAAATTAATGTACCTTAGTCCCTGCTGCAAGTCTGCTCTGGTTTCTGTGTTATCAGCAGCTTGTTTCACCTTCTTCCTGGTGCAGAGTGAAGCCCCGCCCCTTAGCTTTCTGAGCTGACCTTATATCTTGGACTAGTCCAGGATATCATTTGCATAATGTGACATAGCAGAGAGCAGTGTGTGTAGCAGCTTTTGCTTGGGGAAACTAGCTTACTAATGAAACACTGGCTCCCTCTTCCTCTCTATTGTGGAACAGCAGCAAAATGCACTGCTCAGTAAGCTAAGGGGCTGGGCTTCACTCTGCACCAGGAAGAAGGGAAAGAAGCTGCTGATAACACAGAAACCAGAGCAGACTTGCAGCAGGGACTATGGTACATTAATCTGGGGGGCTGTTTAGAGCAAATTTACAGAAAGAAAAAGAAAAACATTTACTTTTCCTTTAAGTTATAAACTTTTTTCTTTTTCTGGCTGTTCAGTGCAGAGAAAAGAGGGACTTTCCAGTACAAATGAGGGACTGCAGGTTGAGCTGTCTGAAAAAGGGACAGCTGGGAGGTATGCGTCCTCCAGGGACAGTAACTGGCTTCCCTATGCCAGCCTGATCCTAATGAATGCTTTTGGTGGAGCCTCTCAGTTCTCTGATATCTTTTCCTGTCCACCATGTGGTTCTCTCTGCCAGTATCTGTGACTTCCTCTTCCTACCTGCCAGCTGCTGCGTCACTTCCTGCTGCACTGAGATCACAGAACAGCTGGTTGCTTGTTAACAGCTTACATCACACAGACACAGGATCTATGCCTGAGCCCTTACAGCATACCTCCCAACATTTTGGAAATAAAAAGAGGGACAAGAAATTTGCTTTGCATAGCGCTCCAAAAGTTTTTGACCGTGCCCATTTTTTGGTCACACCCCCTAATTACCATGTTCATTTTACAAAATTTGACAGATGATGAAAATTTGAACACATTTCTGTGGTTACAGTTATAGTTTTGCTACTGAAATTGAATTGCCCTTTAAGATGTGAGTCTAACATCTCCCAAGGGACCTCCTTATCTAAATTGTTACAATTACTTATTTGCTTATCTCAAAATTGTTACAAGGTATCTGCACCTGGTGGTTGTTCTGGGCTCTTTCCAATGAATTTAGAAACTTTTTTTTTTTAGCTGCTCAGTGCAGAGAAAATCTCGACTTTCCAGTACAATCCAATACAGTCCCCATAGAACAGATGTATCTTCCAAATGCAAACAAAAGTTCCGGGGGTGGTTATTCTTCCATTACATACAGTACAGTACAGTTTCCCCATCAGTCTGCCTTTCTTACTATGGGACCGTTCCTATGGCATAAGGGTTTAAATTAGTCAATCTGTCCTGTTTTGTACCACCAAAAATGGTGAAAAAAATTAGCAAAGTGGTGAAAATGCATTAAAGTCAGTGGCCAGTATTTTCACAAATGCGTTTGTTACATTTAGGGGCAGATTTATCAAGGGTCGAATTTCGAGTTTATTATAGATGGACTGATCCCAAGCATCTTCAATTAGTCTTCAGTAATTGAAGTTTTTTTTTTTTTCTAATGAATTACTTATTTCTAGCTATGCTATCTGGTTGTTTTTGGGGGGTCACTAACCTCCTCAGCAACCAAAAAACTGATTAATTTTGAGTCCATTTCTGTTCTTTGTCCATTCTAATTTCAAGACTCCAGGTTGGTAAGGTAAGAAACTGTTAAAAATCAAGTAACGGTTTGAAATGCAAACCTGACAGGTGTATTGTCAAGTTTGCACCCATCCCTTCTCGGCCAAATCCCAACCCATAAAACACACAACACCACTGGTTTGGAGAGAGATGGCCGCAGTTGTTTATTTTCAACATCTTATTAACAGTTAAACATAACATTTATCTAACGTTTGTATAACAAACTTAAATTATAAATGACAGGGGGAGGGGCTGTACCCCTACTGCCTGGGTTGCCCCTTACGCCATTGCCAACCCTAAACCAGGCTGTATATCTCCCCTGAGGACCCAGGCCCACCAGACTACTTCCCTTTTAACTTGCCCTGGGGGTCCTTGCCAAGGTACCCTCCGCCAACTGCGACAAAACCCAATACTAACACAAGGGAGGGGGGGTGGGATGCTGCGTCCTGCTGTCTTCACGTCCCGGCGCCGAATGAGGTAAACCGCGCGCCTTTCCTCTTTTACGCTCCGCCTTCCCGGGACGCCAGCCAATCAGGACACACCAACCAAGAAGAAGGGCGGGGATAGGTCCCTTCCAATCCCCGTCAAGCCCTGCTTCCCTATTCGGGTCATTGGGACCCATGAGAGCTGCCGTAGACTCTCAAAGCCTCCTATTCTGTTTCATTTGGTGATCATTTGGTTTGGTATAAAACAGACAGGTATATGTTTGTATTCTAGAGCAATGATCCTGTTGTGCTCACACCAGTTGAATTGGGCAGATTCATGCAATAAAAAAGTTCTCCATCAGTGGCTCTGACAAAATGGGCCATTAGAGAGTGACTTTCTGGGGGGATCTGCTGTTTGGGTTCCCATATACTCCTACATTTCACAGTTTGCTATACGTATAATATACAGATGCAGTCAGGCCCGGCCTGGCAATATGTGGGTTAGGGCAAATGCCAGAGGGGCTGCTATAAGGTCCCATAGAAAGTCAGTATTTAGTGGGCTGGTGGGGACTGTTTGGGCCTCTATGTGAGCTGATTGGGCCTCTGTGTACCTGAAATGCCAGGGCCTAGTTTGATTCTCAGTCCAGTCCTGGATGCAGTCACTTGGATTTGTAAGATAAATGCGTCGTGACTCAGGGCTAATTGAAGAAACTGTGTTATCTAAAGTTATCTTAACTCATTTAATGCATTTAATCTTTTCATTAGCATACCAAAGCTCCATTGTTTTCAATGGTGAACTCTTTAATTGGATGGAATGCTGTAACACAATATTCTGTGCTAAGTGGGATAAATGGGTTAGATGAGTTAAGTCACGACGCATTTAACACACAAATCCAAGTGACTGCATCTGTATGAATGCTTATTACTTATTAACACATTGCAATACCATTGTGTCAGTGTTAGGTTTAATATGGAGGTTTGTTCTGGGTCACCTTTTAGACATATACTGTATATAGGATAACATTTCATATTCTCATAACTAAACTTCATCCTCTCCAACATAAGATAATCTTAGAGATCTCTGTGTCTTCTAATATCATTTTATTCAACAGGGGGGCAATATGCCACAAATATTCTCCAATGTATTTTCATAAGAAACTAACAATGTCTACATTTTACATTATGCACAGCTGGGTTAACTTAGCAGCTGAGTAACATTCTGCAATATGCAGTGCCTATCATGGACAGCAGATGGTGGTGATGCATTGCAGTGCAGTTTGCATTTATTCATCCCTTCCCACACAAGTAAAAAGTCCAGGATTATTCATTTTGCTATGGATACTATAGTCTTACACATTCCATTGGATTTTAGAAAAGCAAATAAAACAATATATATACAGCTGGGGAACTAGTTAATTGTATTTAATTCTATATTCTTTGTTTTTTTTTTTTTTTTGCTGTATAGAACCTTTCCACTCTCCCGTCTCCTTACATGCTTGCTTATTTTATACAGGTATGGGACCTGTTATCCAAAATGCTTGGGACCTGATGTTTTCTGGATAAGGGATCCTTCTGTAATATGGATCTCCATACATTCATTTTGATTAAACATTAAGTAAACCCAATATGATTGTTTTGCCTTCGACAAAGATTAATATTAGTTGGCATCAAGTTAAAGGTACTGTTTATTATTACAGAGAAAAAGGAAATCATTTTTTAAAAGTTGAGTTTATGGTGGATGCTCTTCCTCTAATTTGGGGGTTTCTGTGTAACAGGTCACATACCTGGACTGTAAAATCAGCTACTAGAAATTGTAAATTTAATTTAATATTAAAATGTGAGTTCTAGATGAACTTTTGTAGTGGTTTCTATAAAGAACTAAGGGCTGAGAGTAACAATCAAGGTAATCCGCTATGCTTTCCCCCCACACTGCAGAATTATCCCCTTGAATTCACATATCTGCTTTGATGAATTGTTACTTTCAAGGTTCCCTGTGCGTGTAGCACCTACATACGTAACTGACTTGTGTCTAGTGAATGACATGATATTGTTGATGTGGTGCACATTGGTTTGCTAGAAGTAATGCTGTGGAGTAATTTATTATTTCCTAGGTGCAAGAGTGTGCCCCTTGGTACTTACTTACTACGTACTTGTGCCCCAGGGAATGCTGCTAGGCCAGACGGGGAGACGGCGAGGCAATTTGGAGCAATTTCAAAAAGTGCGCCGCTCCGTGTGGATACGCGCCAGCGTTTTCAAGCAACGCCGGTGCGCTTTGGTAAGTGGCTATTCGGGGAGGTTCGGGGGCTACAAGTCGCGGCGAGAAGTCGCCAGGCGACAAAATACCCCCGAATCTCCCCGTCTGGCCTTAGCCTAACACCAAGCACCAGATCAAAACATCAGCATGGAGACAGTGGGGAGATGCTATCTTACCTCCGCCCATCCGGCTCACTGTCGAATAAAAAAAAAATGTTACTGAGAAAACTTAATTTAACACTAATTTGCCTCTGTATTGCTAAGTCATGCACAAGTTGCAGAGACAAATAGATACATGAACACTATTTTATACAGGCCCGGATCTGTGGCAAGGCCACAAAGGCCCGATCCTAGGGTGGCACATTTTTAGGGGTCGCCATTCTGCCCAGAACACCATCGATTAGCAGTGCTGTTGTGTAGTGATGGGCGAATCTAGGCAGAATTGCGGGAATTCGCTGCGAATTCACGGCTGGCGAATAAATTCGCCCATCCCTACTGTTGTGTTTAAAAAGTAAAGATTCTAAATTACATGAGGGATACCCACGGAGAGTTTAAAGAATTGCTTTTGATCTCGGTTATACTCACAGACGTTCAAGTTCAGTGTTAGCTTAACGGAATTTTGGAGGCTGTTGTCTGAGTCCTTCCTTGTATAATTAAAGGACTGAGCTTAATCATCACGAGAATAGAGTGCTCACCTGTTACTAATAACCTCTCGGATATCCGGTGCTGTGCAGTCAGGTGAACTCCCTGCTTAGAGTCACAATATTTCCATAAAAGCCCAAAAACGACCGCAGCACTCAGATTCAGTGTTCAAATTTGTGACAACGTTCTTTATTGGCTCAAAAGTAGACAGTAGATGGCAACGTTTCGGACCCCACTGGGCCCTTTATCAAGCCTAAAATTTCACACTGTGTGCTGCATTAAATAGTGTTAAAAGGGGGGGTGGAGCAATTGCAGGAAATGACAAATTGTGAAAGGGTAAAAACACCAATAGAAAATTGTAATAAAAATTGTACTGTTCTTGTGACATGTATTAAAACATATATAGAGTTTATACAAAGTTTAAAATCACACGTGCATAATTATCAGTATGTCAAAAAAACTCTCTGTATATCATTTTCAATAAAAATAAACATACATTTCTGTGCTCTGAGTGCAAGTGTCTTTTCTGGGATTATGTGTATCCCTATATAAAAATTAGTGATAAATATATTTCTTAGCCTTAAAATTCACTTTGTGAGTTGCATTGTTAAACTTGAAGTTACTCTGAGTTGTATGGTAGGTACCTGTACTGCATTCATTTTCTCTCTATTAAATTTCGAATCGTGCAGATGGGTACCAGCACTCAGTTATATCCTTAAAAAAAGAAAAAGAAAGGATAAATATTAAATAATCGTTGGATAACAATACTGAGATTACAAAACATACTTTATCTTTACCCCAAAGCATATCAGTGTGGGTAATCTGTCTACATACCTACTGGTAAATGAACATTGCTGGGCTATAGTCCCTGTTCAGGCCTTTTGGCCATACTGTGTCAAGCCTGTGTATCCACTGCATTTCTAATTTTTGCAGTCTTAACAATCTATTGCCTCCTCTCCTGAGTGTTGCTACCGAGTCTATAACCTGGAACTTCAATTGGCTAACTGAATGCCCTGCTGCTTGAAAATGGGCAGGGACAGGTAAAGAGGTTATGCCCTTGCGGATAGTTGATTTGTGTTTTGATATGCAGTCTTTGATTTTCTGTGTGGTTTCGCCAACATATAACAATCCGCAAGGGCATTTCAGTAGGTAGACTACATATGTGGACTCACAGGTGTAGTATTTTTGTATTTTGTACTGTTTCCCGGAATATGGGTGATGGAATGTATTCCCTTTTATCACTGAGTTACACTGGCAACAGTGCAGGCACGGAAAGGTGCCAAATTTAGGTCTCTGTAAAAAGGGTCCCACCAGGGATTTTTGACTCCCCACGTCTGCTTTAACCAAACGATCTCTCAAGTTCCTGGCTCTTTTGTATGCCAGCATGGGTGGTGAAATAAAACTCTGGACATCTGTCAGGCATGATTGTAAAATGTGCCAGTGCTTCTTGATGATATTGCCTATATGTCTGCTTGCAGTGCTATAGCGACTTACGAAAACTACTCTATTGGATTCCTTATTCTCTTGTTTCTCTGGTTTTTTAGTAAGCAATTCTTGTCTGGTATGTTGTTGTACCCTTCCCAGACTTTTCTGTAATGTATCCTTAGTGTAGCCTCGTTTACTGAAGCGTTCAATCATTTCATTGAGAGAGTTTTCACAATCCTGTGGGTCACTTACAATCCTTTTGACTCTCATAAATTGACATAACGGTAATGAATTCTTTAAAGGATTTGGGTGAAAACTTTCAAAATGTAGGAGATTGTTCTTGTCAGTATTCTTTCTATACAAGGTTGTCTGTAATTGCCCATTATTTTTTGTAATTTGTACATCTAGGAAACTGATTCTTGTTATATCAAAGTTCATTGTGAATTTCAATGTCTCCATAATGTTATTGAGGAAAAGGTGAAAAGCAGTTAAACTTGCAAGGTCACCATCCCATAGTAAAAACAAATCATCGATGTAGCGTGAATATTGGATGCAATGTGACAAAAAAAGAGGGTGCTTATAGATCACAGTTTCCTCTATGTAGGCCATATATAAATTTGCATATGTGGGGGCTACATTGCTACCCATTGCTGTACCCCTCTCTTGTATATAAAAATTATCTCCAAACATGAAATAGTTTTGATGCAGAACAATCTCCAATAAATCCAATAAAAATGGAGATTGTTCTGCATCAAAACTATTTCATGTTTGGAGATAATCCCTGGCTAATTTAATATATACAGGCTGACACCTTTTTTTAATGCAGGGTATCTTGAGAAGCTAGCAACGCCACTTGGGATCAGAGGGCAGTTTATTTCATCTTTACCCATGTTGGGTACAGATTTAGTCACTGGACTGCCAGAGGCGAAGGGCAAAATAGACTGCTGGTGCTTAACATGCTGTGCCCCCTAATAAATGAACCAACTTTAAACTAAATGAGTAAGAATGCTAGTGGTTGAGTGCAGTTCTTCCATCTTTGTGGTGTCAAGTCGTATTCCTACTTGGGTGCTATCTACAAGGAGTTTGTATCTTCTCCCCATGTCTATGTGGATTTCCTCTGGTTTCTTCCCACATTCCTCAAACATTCTGTACAGGCAGGTTCAGTGTCATGGTATAACTACTGTGGGGGTGCAGTTGAACCTGAGTCTGACTCCCAGTCGGGATACCTATGTATGGTGCATGGGGGGTAGCTAGGGGTTTTTTGATGGACCCTCACTTTTCACAACTGATCAATATTTTGTCCTTCCTTCTAAGTTCCAAATTATTTTTCCATGGACCTACCTACATTTTCCTTGCCCCAATTAAATTTCTTAGAAACATGATTCCTTTCCATATGTTTTAGAATCCTTCATATCTATAAGCTGAAACCCTATATTTTAAGGGCAGACCTGCCTTTGTTTCCCCTAGTTGTACTACACAAGCCAATGACTAGGTTTTATCAGCAAATGTAGACACATGGCATAACGGATAAGCCTGCGATTTCAAAAGAAAAAAAGAATATCTACAAATGAGCTCAGCGGTAACTATCAGCTTTCATGTATGGGCTTTATTTGTTTTGATTGATCGTATATTGTATGCCATCTGTTATTCTGATCAATTAAGATGGGTATTGAGTGTCATCTATTGTCTGTGTGAGGATACACTAACAACTAGAGAAGGATGTTGATGGTGGTGCTGCCAGGAAAGTGAAGATTCTGACCAGATTTGTTTTCATAACCTGATAATCTGCAGGAGTGAAAAATGTGATACCAGGGATAATGTTCTGAAGGTCACATGCTACCGATATCCAATGGCAAGTGCTCTTGCTGCATCTGCTGAGGAAGTAAACATTAATTCTACCTAGATTTTATGGCTGTGGGCTTCACTTCAAGATAAACAGTATTCGAAATGCAATATCTTGGGAGGTCCACAAACTGCAATTTGGAGTTTTTTAATTATGGATTTTGGATTTTAAATGATGGAATTTGGATTTTAAATTATGGTGCAAAACACACATACATTTCTAGATTTCACCCATAATTTACTTTTCTTAGGTTCATACACAATTCCCTCTGCTTTGCATAAGGACAATGAGTATTTTCTACCTTCAGATGCTTTTCATCAGCAACTTTTCAAGAAACCTTCATAAATGGCATTAAAATCAGTATCTGTGTGGATGTTTTTATTCTCAGGTTCTAACTTCTGAAATAAAGGAGTAGAAGTGAGCTGATTATCAGACCTGGTGGAGATCTGACTTCTGATACAACGTTTCAAAAACCAGAGAACAGAAAATGCAATTTATATTTGCAAATAATTAAACCTTGTTAAAGGATGTATAACGGAGAGTCGCTTAGAATTAGGCTTTCTTTCAATTGGCAAAAACATTTTTTGGTTGGAGATTCCATTAATGCAAATATATCTGGCACTAATAGTTCTGGCACTGGCCTTATTATTGCTGCTTTAAGTGCATTTCTCCTCTTCTGGATAGCAATGAGCACAGGTAAATTGGAACTGAAGCTTTAAAACAGAGGCAAGAGATAATCGTCATTGTAAAGAGGAGCAATGCTGTGGAACCTAGCCCCTAATTCTCCAGCTGAGCGTGACTGAGTGACAACCAGTCATCTTCCCAACAAAAACATCTTTGATTGGCAGTTTAAACATGTGCTGCATTTAATCTCGGCTGAGAAATAACGGAACTTAAAAAAGGAGCAATGAATAAATAATCAGTCTTATAAAGAAACATTTATCTTCTCCTCCCTATGATTCATAATTAAACAAGAGGAAAATCCAGATATAAGATGGCATACCCAATTGCATTGAAAATTGTTTTTTTTTTTTTTTTTTTTTCTATATTCCATTATTCATTCTAATAGGAATATGACTTGAATTATACAGACTTTACATAGTTTGCATATTACTAATGCAGTGGTTCACATGCAGCACTCAGTAATGCAGAAAGTAATTTGAATTGGGGTTTCCATTATTACAGGCTATAGAGAGCTGACTAAGCACATGACAATATTGTAATGCTAAGCTTTGGGTCTGACAATGGGAGGGAATACAGCAGTTTTGCTTCAATGTTTCCACCACTTCCATCTATCTCCTTATTTCTACAAAATTATATATAAAGAAAAATATGCATACATATCCCACTAATGTGGTTGTCAGATTTATTCTGTCCAAGTCTCCTCTGGCAGTTGGAATGTTACAGGTATATGAAAACCATGTAATCTGCCATTTAGCCACAGTTTTAACAATGTTTAGAAGAGCACAGGAATGCTCACCTCCAAATCCCACCCTATTTGAATTTTATGCAACTTTAGCCATAGTTTCAACAATGTTTAGAAGGGCACAGGAATGCTCACCTCCATATCCAACTCTATATGACCTTTATGTGAACATGCTTCTCCTGAAATCAACTAACTGGCCTTTAGACTGAGTCACTGCTCTAGAACCCCTAGGGAGACAGAATATCATAGTTTGGAACCCACTGCCTTAAAGGACATGTCAACCCTTTTCACAAAAATGTAATCAATGAACAGCATCTCTGAA
>CM044433.1:147944658-147960110 GCA_024363595.1 Xenopus borealis | reverse complement strand
TGCCTTGTTTATTGGCCACTTTTGGGATCACTTGGTTGGGTAAGATGGGAGCTGCAACATGGATATATCAGAATCTGAATCCTATAGAAAAAGACTTGGATTTGGTGTAGAGAGAAAATATATGCATCTGTGCAGAGCAGCTGTTTAAAACTGTCTCATAAAAAACATTTATGCAGTGTGCAGTTGAGAGTTCATCTGTACATAATGCCAACCGCAAATGAGGTCTTTATGCTTAATGTAATAAACTTAAATTTATAACAGTCCATGTAACATATAAACGTACATGAGCCGAACATAACCCATGACCCAGACCTGAACCAAGCTTGTACTGCCTCAGGTCAAAAAGCCGCTTTGCATAAAGTTCTTTGTAATTCTCTGTGACAATGCATAAATGTGTCATCTTTATTCACACAGACTCCACTTTCCTCCCACTCATTTATTTATAAGATTTGTGTTGAATCTGGAGTTAATCGAGAGGGTCCCGAGGAGAAGGTTAATGTCTCTCTTGGCTGTTGGAATAGATCAGTAACTTTCTATCACTCTGTACTCTTGCATATACAATTAAAATGTGCTCTCCAATGAACTTAAAGCCAATATTACAATTATACAAATTTGACGCCATAATAATCTCAAGCTATTGTTTACATACAGAAAGCTTTCACAACTAGTGATGGGCGAATCTCCCCCGTTTTGCTTTGCCGAAAAATCTCCGAATTTCCAGCGAAATTCTTGAATGGCGAAAAAATTTGCGAAACGAAACAAGTTGAGTTTCAACGCGTCGCGCCATTTTTGACACATTTCGACGCGCGCTGCGTTGTTTACGTTGTCAAAAACGGCGCGCCACTCTTTTTTTTCGGCGAATTTTTTTGGTGTATTTTCGCTGGCGTTTCGCGAATTTATTCGCCAGCTGCGAATCGCGGGAGTTCACAGCGAATTCGCCTCTGGCGAATAAATTCGCCCATCACTATTCACAAGATTCTGAAACTTTTCATGAAATCTATCCAGCTCATCTATCCTATAATTTCTTCACTTCCCCTGTTTTTTTCTACAAAAAGTGTTCTTCATCTTCCATACTTAAATAGTCAAAACTTTATTCTGTGGACCAAAAGCATCCAAGTCTGCTTTAAATTTAAAATTAAGTCAAATCAGGCAATTCAGTCCACTCCGTGGGAAATGTATGACAATGCAAATCTATGGCAAAATCATATGCAGTTAACATCTAGGCATGATTTCAACATCTTTTCACATGGAAAATATTCTTGACAATACTATGAAATACTGCTAATATTAAAAAAAAAAACATTGGTTGATACATTTTTAGTGGTATTAAAATGTAAAAATAAATTTATAATTTTCTTTATCTTGAAAAATCTGTACATCAGTCTTGCAGGAGAAGATTTAGGAAACACAAAAGAATTATATAAGTAAGGTGAGTCCTGAACATTAGCAATGAGCAAAACTAACTTGTTTACTGAAAATTTAGTGAAACAGTGAAATACTGCCTAAATGCATTGTAGTCAGCAATAAGGCAACATTACATTGTATTTAAGATGTTTTAAGGCAAATTCGAATGGTTGATATGAAAGGCAAGAAATAATGATGTCTGCGTTTTCATAAAAGACTTCTGTATTTCACACAGATTCTTATAAATGTTCAATGTGGACATGAACATTTTGCTCATCCCAACTCCCAAATAATTAGTGATGGACGAATCTATCCTGTTTCGCTTCCCCCTAGGCGAAAAACTTTTGGACATGCGTTGCGTCACGGTTTCAATGCACGTCATGTCATTTTCAGCGTTTCGCCGCGAATTCCCGCCTGGCGAATAAATTCGCCCATCACTACAAATAATGAAGTAAAGATAAGAAAAAAAATACAAAAAGGCAGGGGGGCTGGGGAGTGCCCCAATCCTATTGGTTGATGTGGAAGGCAAGGGACAAGTAATAATGATGATGCCTGTGTTTTTCATAAAAGACTGCTGAATTTCAAGCACAGATTTGTGAAAATGTTGCTCCTTTGATGTTGCTCTCAGTGGCCTTAAAGCAAATGCTCATTTTTTGAATTCCTGGCATGGAATCATAAAGACCATAGGGGCCATTTACAATGCACCACCCAGTGTGCAAAGTCAAACAACCATAATCAGCATTTTTTTTACATACTGAGAGTGCATTGTTTACTCCTTTTTGGAAAGCATCATTTAGATGTGCAAGTGTGGGAGGTGCAGCCCATATCAGGTTGCTCTACTTACTGCCTGTCCTGGAGGAGCCCAGCACATTTTACCCCAGGGTGCAAGTGCCTCTTAAATGAGCAATAAGGAGCACAGTTGAGCACCTTCGCTCTTGCACCCTGGCACGCATGCGTAAATGACTTGCGCTCATGTGCGAATGCTGCCGCACAGCTTCAACAAAAGAGGGGGGGCAGGCTCGGTTGGGGCCCAATCGGCTTGGGGCCCACTGGGTTTTTTCCCGGTGTTCCGCTGGGCCAGTCCTACCCTGACCCTGGGTTAGTGTAAATGTTTTCCTCTGCCAGCTCTACACTTACCACAAGCAATTTTTATTTAATGTCTATTAATATAAGCAGGAATATTATGTTTAGGATGTGCTATTTAGTAGCCTCGATGTAGGTCATGATGAAGTTGTGGTGATTATAGATTTAGAATCTACAATGCTACACCCAAAACCAGAAACAATTTTGAAGTGTTTATAATTTTGCAATTCTGCCTATAACCTTTATATGGGGTAAGCACTGGAGTTCCGCTTCTTATGCCCAACTAACTAGTTGGTTGTTCTGCTAATTTCCAGGATGCAAATATTTTAGCATTTATATTCGGCCAGATAAGACTTTAAGATAAATATTTTCACACACAAAGTACTTTGAAACAAAAGAAAATGGGAAAACTGACACCATCCAAACTACTACTACTAACCACTCTACATTTTTCTATATTCCTTCTTAATGGGCTTCTTGGATTCAATTCCTAAACTAAGCTCTATTTGCATGGGCCCTTCATTGGGTTTGTTGATCTTTAATTTCTAAAAGAAACAGTATTACTGTGTCCATAGAATAACATTATACAATCTTTTTATATTTTTTTCACCAAAAATTAAAACCAATAATGCATCTGACAAGAATACATTTTATTTGAACAAGTTTAAATCTCTGTGTTCTCACCAGAAATATTTTTTGCCAGCAATTCAAGGAAATTAAAGCCATTTTCAATAGGATTATTAGTGAATGCTTTGCTGTCAGCTTCTCTCCCTTTAATGTCAGATTCTTGCATTCTACATCCATTATGAAAGGAACACTTCTTTAGAAACAAAAGGAAGCTTAGCGTGACTGCATCCATCAAGACTTTGAATCAAACTACCTTAAGAGCACTTTGGAAACAGTAGACTGTAGCGTGTGTGGGGCTGTAGAGTAGGAACCGGCATAGACAAATATCTCGCAAGTTAATGTATTCACTTTATAAGAGGACAGAGAAGTGTGTTTTGTGGCCAATAGATTTATTGAAAGCACGGTGGTCCTTGCAAAGCAAAGGAGATCTATCTTTTTAATGAGTCTGATTGCAATTTCTACTAGTGTACCAGCAATACAGTAGTGCTTTGTAGACTTCAAGGTAACCTATAAATTTTACCCACAGAAAAGAAAACTATTGCTAAGGCTTAGTCTTGTTTTCCAATCAAATCCTTCACAGATGGCACTTGCATATATTTTATCTGTATGTTAATAGGTTGATACAGCCTAGTCTACAATGGAAATCCAGTTTCAACAACATGGAAAGTTTGATAGCTTAACATCTGCCTGTTGAAGGCACCCCATAGGTCAAGTAAGCACTACACTTACACAGGTGCCCTTTTCTGGGAGAATGAAGAAGGACAATCACACTTGCACGAGGAGTTGTTGGCTTTATGGAATAAATAGGGTAGGCTTCAAGGTCAAAATAGACATTGTTGCTTGAAAGCTACATGTTAAGTTAATCAGAGGATTAACAATCCGGAGTTAAAGCAAGAATAAATTGGACAACCTTACTCCTAACTGAAATGCAATTCAATACACGTATGAAGAACAAGCTGGAATTATTCCTCCTATTCTCGAGTGTATATTTGTTATAAGAATGAACTAAAATGTTATACAAATACATTTTCTAAAAACTGGAGATCATAAATGTATAAAATGATGCTATTACTTCATGCCAAGGTTTTCTGTTTCTGTCCCCCACCAATATACAGTGTAGGATATTGAGTAGAATACACCATTTAAGGTAGGTGTAATCCCTGACCTCTATGGACAAAACATTAATCATATTATTATAACACTGGATTTTCTCAAGAGAATTAGCAGGAATTTGTTAGCAGCATTGATTGAAATTCTTTGTAATTGCTAGCACCAGCCCAACAGCCATCACTTGTTCTTTTAAAATTACAGTAGATTAAATCCAATTCCGTAAATACATACAGGTGTGAGATCCTTTACCTGGAATCCAGAAAGCTCAGAAATGTGGGAAGGTCATCTCCCATAGACTCCATTTTATTCCAATAATTCAGATTTTAAAAAACATATTTTTTTCTCTGTAATAAAACAAAACCTTGTACTTGATTCCAGCTAAGATATTATTAACTCTTACTGGAGGCAAAACAATCCTATTGCATTTATTTAATGTTTAAATTATTAGACAAAGTATGAAGATCCACATTACGTAAAGACTCCTTTGCTGGAAGAATCCTGGTACTGAGCACTCTGGATACATGTCCCATATCTAAATTTTTATTCCTACTGTTAATCTCCTACATTAGAGTTTTTTTCTGAATGGGAGCTACAGATGTTTGTATGTGGACATGCTCAAATGTAAGGCACTCTAAGGGATTATTTATCAATGTTCAAATTCAATTTATTTTAAACACATCCAATTTTGTTGCTATTAACTCCGGAATTTGAATTATTCAAAACATTTGCACATCTGAAATATACAACTTCAACATCTAAAATCTGCTGAGTTCTTGTAGAAGTCAATAGGAACTGTTTTATCCAATTGAAAAGTATAAATAGAGTAAAAATTCCAGGTATTTGATTTTTTTCAGTCATATTATTTATATTCAAATTTTTAATAAACAATCAAACAATCAATCACATGTTCAATCATGAGTTCATTTGAAGTAGAAAAGAAACTGTAACCTTACACATATATGAATTTTGAAGCCCACAAGATGCAGATACTTTATGGGGGTCATTTATCAAAGGTCGAGTTTGTGGGGTTTTTTTCTACCTAAAATAAATTTACAATTTAAATTTTTCTTATTTATGGAAAAAACCACATAAATGCAATTGGGGGAAAATTTTAAATGCTCGAAAAAAAACCTTGAATAGCTCAAATGTATCAAGTTTATGAACACAAACCACCGAAACCCCCCTTTCAAAACCATGAAGGCTAAAAACATCTTCAAATGGTTCAAGGGACCGCTGCTATTGACTTCTACATGACCTGAGCTGGTTTTAGCTTTTTGCAGCTTTTCGGGGCATAATAAATCTCAAGTAATTTCGAGTTTTACCGAAACTACCATTGAAAACTAAATTTTTTTCGGGAAAAACACAACTTGACCTTTTATAAAAAAAAAAACTAAATTTTGTGGGTAATGCAATCAAAGTGCTGCAGATTCCAGGCCAAAAATCTCAGCACCAAGTTGCAAAAGGATCAGATATCATTCTGACCCATGGCTGGTGGAGCTGTGGGTTGGATGAATTCTGATGTAACTCTGAATATATGTGACTTCACCCTTTCCCTATACCCTCTGTCTTTGCTTGTGTCTCTCCCTTTGGAGTCTGAGTTAGATCTGGACAAATATTAAGAACTTTTGCACAAAATTATTTGTAGAAAGAAATGATTTTGAAGAAAGTGCAAATTTTAACACACTTGAAATGATATAGTTGTGTGTCCTGTGTATGTAATCTGCTTAGTCACTCAAACTTAGTAAAGTGCAGGCAGAAACAAGGAGCACAACAGATGCCATTCTGAGGTGTTGGTATGCATGTTGGTATGTGCAGGACTCTTTGGGGGGCTTGCTTTAAGGCCTCAGGTGCTCAAGAAAAGGTAACAAGTGATGGAATTTGGTGTGACGGCTCAGTTTCATTTCTAATGGTTACCCACTATGCAGATTGTTTTAATTTTTACTATTGATAATTACACTGTATAAGTAAAAAAACAATATGAAGAATTTAAAGTGACAGTATGGGCATGGGGGGTTCATTAGCTGATAAGTTTTTCCTCATTGCCCTAGCTGCAGGAGTATATTAAACATTGAAAAATTCTTATATAAAGAATACATTTGCTTTGGGACAGTGAATATTTTACATTCCTTATTTACAGCCAATGAATCTCTTGACCAATTGGTAAATGGATCTGAGGTCAGAGGTGCTTTTTAAGACCCAGGGGGACAGGCCTGAAGCTTTGGCTATCTATTGAAAAATTGGACAATTCTTTATTATTTTTACAGCCCAGGGAATTTTACTGCATGCTGCATTCCGGGTAACAAAATTACAGTTTATGGAACCTTTTAAACCTTTAAATTTATAGCTTTACATTTTAGTTTTAAGGGACAGTTAGTTAGAGGAACAGTTGCCCTGCACTGGTACAACTGATCTGTTTGCTTCAGAAACACTACTATAGTTCATATAAACAAGCTGCTGTGTAGCAATGGCATCTATATAACATAGGTTAAATAGGGGATAATAGATAACACCATTATGTTCTACAGAGCTTATCTGCTACCTGCTTTGTAACCTGAACCTTTTCTCCTTTGAATGTCTGCCCTTATTGCTACACAGCAGTGTTGTGTTTATACAAATGACCTGTAGGTTTCACTGTGTACAAGAGTTTTACTGTGCATATACAGTACTTTATATACAGCTTAAAGTATTAGACTTGAAGTTCCCATCGAAGTGTAATGACTGCGGCACTGTTATACTCTGTTCATGCTTGGCTACCAAAACATAACAAATTGGCAACAAGATGTGTCTTCTATCTCTGAAGCAGCCTGCATATTTTCTCCCAAACCCTGGTGAGCCAACCATACTGTACCTTTCACTGCTTGGATTGCTACTTGCTACTTATTCACTGCCTGGAAGCGGAGGGCCGGCGTATATTCTGTACATTGCCATTACCTGATGAGACTTATGAAACTGCTCTTACTGCTATAAACAACTTTTTTGTGCCAAGAGTAAATGTGGTTGCTGAAATATATAAATTCCGCCAACAGGGACAACATAATGGCGAATCCACAGAGCAATTTGTAGCAGCTTTGAGAGCTTTGAGCTGGTTGTTGCCTGTGAGATTGGTAATCCAACAGATGAAATGCTAAGAGACCACATAGTGGAAAAACAAACTCACCACACATTAGAGAGACTGCTCCTAGAGCAGGATCTAACCCTTGCAAAGGCTATTACAGTTGCTAGCCAAATTGAAACAGCAGTGGCAGAGACTGTCCTGCAAAAGCTGTACAGTGCCACAAATGCAAAAAAGTAGGATATTGTGCTAAGATATGCCATATTTCTGCTAAGGATGTCCATAAAGTCACTGCCCCAAATGTTACGGTATTAAATGTGACAAAAGCATGACACATTAAGAAACCAGGACTGCTGAAACAAGGACAATCTAAATTTACAATATCACTTAAAGTGAGACATCAGCGAGGACCATACACAAATGAACTGTCTAATGGGCACATATAGAATGCAAGTAGTCTTGCTCCTGCTAGATATGACTTTGGAGAAGCTCCAGTTGATGGACATTTTAGCTTGCTTGCCAATTAGTCAAGCAGACTAGGGTGTACTTGGAAGCACAGTACTTAATGCCTAATATACCCACTCTGCACCTTGTACTAGATCAAATGGGTGCAAAAAGAAGTTTGCACAGACCAAATGCAACTACATTAGCTGCCCTTAGCACTACAGCACTTGTCCCCATAGTATTGGTAAATGAGCCCTACAGTCTAAAAACCTTTGAGTCTCAAGAATCCCATTAAATATCAAAGTAAGAACAATACACATAATTTCCAAATTGTTTTGCAATGTAACCAGTAGCACAGTAGCCAAGAGAAAGAGAAAATAACCTATTACGCTACCTCCCGTCATATACGCTCTCTTGGGAACACATTTCTAGTAGGGCATTTATGGTGACTTTATGCATCTTTAAACCATATATACCAGTTTTTTTCAGAAGCATAACCATGTGCATATAAATTGAAATTTACTATTGAAGACATTCCGTTAGCAGTATATTAGCATATATTTCATAAAAGTGCATATTTTCTTTTTTTCTAACATAATTGGGAGTAGGAAAAAGCATAGGTGCAACAACACTTATTTAAAATTGATATCTAAGAGATGGGAGGCTCTTTGTGTCTTTTTACCTACTGCCATTCAGTCAACCTCTTGTGATGGTTAACCTCTACACTGCTGCTTTTTATAAGCACATAGCATGACACGAACAGGAAAAGAATCGTTCTGGTGACTTGTGACACTGTAATGGGCATTTCTGGAGTTTTTATTCTGTGGTACACTCCTGAGACTTGCTAAAGTTCTATCTATTTCCTGAGTTTTGACCTTAATGGTACCTGAGTGCACTGTGCCCTCTCTGCTGTAATTTTGATGCTGTTGTAGGGACCCATAAGTAGCATGGCCCTTATGGCTTCTCCCTTGCCCTTACTTTAACTACCTGCTATTGGATTAAAGTCCAGATAGCTATATTGTTTCACATGATTAGTGACAGGTTGTGACCCACCCCCTGCAGTGTTGTATTAAAAGTACTTGCAGGGAGGGGCACTTCCTCTCTGGCCTGCAGCAGCTAACATCAACTCAGGAGATCCATTGAGCCTGGAGTTAAGGCCCCAGGAGTTATACTCTAAAGGTACTACTACCAGTATTAAGTCGGGGAACAGGGCCCCGTGAATGAGGAATAGTCAGAGTGAGGATATTCCTGTCATAGCACTCTCTAGGAGAGGTGAGATAGAGAGGAAAGAGAGAAAGGGCAGCTCAAAGCCCCATCAAGGAGGATAGTAGGGAGTAGCTCTCCCCCAGGCTCTACCTTGCCTGAAGTGAAGGGACCTCAGAGATAGGGACTACAGGAAGAGTATTTAACCCCTGAGTCACCTGAACCTGCTGGTGGGATCCGGACCACATGGGCATTGATAACCTGGTTGGTGCAACTACAACTCCCATCCTTGTATCCTACCTGAGGGCATAAGCTACGCTGTACCTGTGCTAAGCATTTCTGCTTTATTACCACTGTATGTGAGTATATGATACCCTGTGGATCTACATGTAAATAAACCTGTTCTACTTGTTTGTACAAAGAACCCCTGGCGTCCAACACATTTATTACACTATTGCAGTATTGAGTTGTAGTTCAACTACCTCACACGTGATTTTCCACATAGCGAAAGCCCTACCTGAGAGTGAAAGAGTCGCGTGTAACCAATGCTCTACCTATGCTAGTTGGTTTGGTTAATTATAGCCAAGAAAGGGTTACACTGTTTATATATCTCGTATCTAAAAGCTACTCATAGCAATGTATTGATTCTATGAGACTTTAGTCACATTTATTGGTATTTAAATTTTTTAGAAAGAAAAGCAAAATTTATTTCTATAATCTTTATATATAATTATCTATCTATCTATCTATCTATCTATCTATCTATCTATCTATCTATCTATCTATCTATCTATCTATCTGCGTATCTATCTATCTTTGTGACCCACCTGGTTAAAAACCATGTTAAACTTGTATGGGGTAGGATAGATTATATAGTGTAAATTAGTGATGTGCGGGCCGGCTTGATACCCGCAGGACCCACAGGCTCAGGCAGACCTCACACACTTCTTCATGGGTGGTGGGCAGGGCTGGATTTACCTAGCGGGCACCCCTGGGCCCACTGTTATTTGTCACCCTGTCCTCTCCCTTTTATTTGCTCAAATTTTCATAATCGGGACAGAGCGATGGGAACTGGCACACAGCAAATTTAAATTTCTGAACCAATGTGGGTGTGGTTGGGCATGCCGCCCCTAAAATCCTGCCCCCCTAGGCCCAGGCCTAGATGGCCTCTCCACAAATCTGGGCCTGGAGGCAGGCGGGTGCGGGTGCGGGTGCGGGTGCAGGTTGAGCTCTTCTCCTGGTCTCCCCACGCACCACCATCAAATGCTGGCTTTCGACTTTCAGGTTTGTCTTTTATAGATGCTGCGTCGACACGGGTCGATAAAAGCAACCCGGAAGCACAGGGCTAAGGGAGGACAGGTTACGGTCGGTTGCAGGTCAAGGAAATCGTGACCCGCACATCACTAGTGTAAATGCTATTATTTGTAGTGTATTCAGGTGGTGCAGCTAAGCAGGGAAAACTCCCAGTAAGGGTAAGGCCAGACGGGAAGATTCAGGGAGATTTGTTGTCTGGCGACTAATCGCCTCTTCTTTGGGGCAACAAATCTCCCCAAACCGCTTCCCCCTGCCTTCCAGATGATTAATGAATAATCGCCTGCGCTTCGGCAATTTCGAGCGATTTCGGGAAAGTGCAGTGCCGTGTGTGAATAGGCGCAGGCGATTATTCATTAAGCCGCTGGAAGGCAGGGGGAAGTGGTTCGGGGAGATTAGTTGCCAGGCGATTAGTCGCCAGGTGACGAATCTCCCTGAATCTTCCCGTCTGGCCTTACCCAATAAGCTATAAAAGTGTGAGGCCAAGGTACCACTTACTCTTTGGCTGATGATAAGGGCATTATTCCAGGGAGCCTGAGGCAGATCCACTTAGAAAGGTACCCTATAGAGGCAACTCCCTTTCATAGCAGATTTATTAGAATTCACTCAGATAACTGATTCCAGTACAAACAAAATCTAACAAAATAACTGCCTTTTGCACAAATCCTGCATGTAGAGAGACATGGGGGGAATTCACTAAACGGCGAAAATTCGCTAGTGTTGCCTTCGCTAACGTTCGCCGCACTTCGCCAGGCAAATTTTTTCCAGCTCTACGCAAATTCCCTAAAGTGCAAAGTTACAATCAGGTCGGCAAACGGTAGCGTAGTTGCGCTAGTGTTACTTCGACAGGCAAAGTGCATTTACGCTAGCGATGCCTAATTTGCATACGGCGCGTATTTCAAAGTATAATAGAAATATATGTTACAGCCCCCACATTATGCTACACAAGCCCAGGAAACCTTTAATTAAAAAAATAAAGTAGTCCTATTGCCCTAAACATGTGCCCCTGTATAGTTGTGTTACCATATGTTAGGAAATGTAGGGGGGAAGGGAAAAAAGTTTCGCTCGTTTTCAGACTTTTTCAGATCACCCTAGAAATGTAAAACATGCCAGCGTTTTTTTGGGACTTAGAAAAAATTTCCAATTTTTTTTTCAAGCTCCTATCTATTGTATTGAACTTCGCCAGGTCTGACCTGGCGAAGTAACGTCTAGCGTAAGTGGTCACATTCAGTAAAATGGTCATCTTAGTGAATTTGCGTAATTACGATCCTTCGTCAGTGTGCAACTTCGCCTGGAATAAGGGTGCGAAGTTGCGCAAGTCTATCTACTTTGCTAGCGAAAATTGGCCAGAGTCGTTGTTAGTGAATTTGCAAAGTTACAAATTGACATCACACTGGCGAATTAGCGCTAGACGATTCACGCTTTAGTGAATTTCCCCCATTATGTCTGGTGATTTTAATACAGTGAGCACTAATACATCTTCTAAGTAAATAGAGCCCTCCTATAAGATATATTGGATCATTCATCTGACACCCAACTGCTGCATGAAGACAGAATGAAGAGAAACAGATGCTGAGAGAGGAATAGTGAAGATAAACTTAATTATTTCAGAAACCGTACAGATTTCTGGTTTTTAACTGATTATTTTTAGTAAGTTTCTTATTTCAGTATGCCGAAGCTTATATTAAATTTTCATTTTCATGATAATTCCTCTTTCATATCCTGCTCTATATGCCATCATCATTAGATGGATAGGTTTTGCATCTTCCACTAACTGTAGTTCCTCTCTATGTGAATGCAGCAGTTACTGTATATCTTATTATTGTGTATTTGTCATGTGTTTAACTTCTGATATAAAAAGGTCCTCCAAATAATTAAACCTGAATTTTCCTACAAATATCTCCATGAGAGTGTCTGGCTTCCTATTTTTTTTTTATAAAAGCAGTCTAATAAAATGCCTCCAATAAACAGTGGCTGTTGGATTGGCTGTCATCCCGCAAACCCTGTTTACATCCCCTTAAACCTCCACCCAGATCCATTGTCATGTAAGCCAGGCACCTGACAGGAAGACAGTTTTGACATGTTACAACACTCCTGAGCCAGAGGATTTATGCCTCATAAATTCCTCATGCCATCCTCTGTCACCTCTAGCCTGTTTTTTTAATAAAAACTCATCCCCGAAGAGCTCAGGTTGTATCTCATACCATGAAACTATTTATACCTTTGTATTAAAAAAATAATATAAAAATAAAAGGGGAAATGGTTTGGAAAAGCATGACAGCTTATAGCGGCTCCCTTTTAAGGAATTCTGACATTAGAGGCTGCCGGTGTTTGAATGAAAAGTGTTAAAGGGCTCACAACCTGGAAGACAAGAGTAAAGCACATGATTTGCCATTATGTGTTTTAAACAAACCAGGCTTTTAGGGTTAGCCCTAGGCTTTTATTTTAAACTAGGGAAAATGGTAAACAGTATTTTGTAATTACAAAAGAGAAAAAAGATTCTGAGTTTCTTCCTCCGATTCTGCAGTTTCATCCCAATCACAGAAAGGGTGAAACTTACCCAATTAAATTCAATGTCCCTCTCCCCACCGAATACACCAGTTGTGCTGTGCAATTTGATTCGACTGTGTGACAAAAATGTTTTCTCCTGTGGATGTAGAACTGAGTATATAATACTGTGCTGCAAATCTACAGTAGTGATGGGTGAATAAATTTCCACATTTCGCCACCAGCAAATAAATTTGAGAAACAGTGGCGAAAATGTGCCGTAGCACGCATCAGAATAGTCGCATGCATAAAAATTTGTGAGTCAAAATTATTCTGTCGCCCACTGACTTTAATGCATTTGGACCAAATAAAAATTGTTGCTGGTGTCAAAATTGACACACGTCAAAATAATTTTTCCACTTATTGACTTCAAATCAATTTAGCTGTTTCACAAATTTTACCGTAAATGTGTGAATTTTTAGGAAATGGGACAAATTTGCAAATCACTAATCTACAAAGAAATCATTTCCACTTCTGAAGAGATTTCTCTGCATAGAAAGGGAATGCACCTGCACTGTATGCTCATCCTCTATGCCCCTTTTTTAAAAAGCAAACATTGCTCATCCCCTCCTAAAGTGTTAAAGAAGCAGTGCTTTCTGAAATAATCCCTTCACCGGGGATGAATTTTTGGGAATTTTTTACTGTAGCTGAACCACATTATTAGAGTGTGACTATACAGTATCTATGCTACTTAATGTCCATGTCTATCTATCTATGTATCTATCTATCTATCTATCTATCTATCATCTATCTATCTATCTATCTATCTATCTATCTATCTATCTATCTATCTATTGTCCCTCGAAATATTTGGTTCATAAGTAAGTGGCTGAGGGAAGACAGCCTGTAAAAGAGAAGGCAGCTTTTCGTGTCAGCTCTGCTGATTACTCCTACCACTGACAGTGATCCATCTTATTTATAGGATAGATACAGAAGTAGGACCATCTGTGACACCAAGAAACACAATTATCTTGGAAGGCAAAAAGGGCCTGAGTTTCTTTGAGCACATTACATCCCCACATTAAATCAGAGGGAGCATATGGGGCCTAATTTTGTTGCTCCTTTATTCTGTATGTATAATTTAATTACAAGTGTGAAATTATTATGTGCAATTTCTAACCCACAGAAAAATTGAAATTGATTGCCCCTTTTTGTTGCTTCACTGCTTAGTTGTAAGAGCTCAGTAACATGGTTTGCAAGAAGAAATACCCACTTAAGCCATCTCAATGTAATATAAGAATTCCTTTTGTTTTATTGGGCACACGTTAATAAAAAAAACATAAACAGTTTAATTGTATGTTGCTGCCTTTTAAAAGGCTCAAATGGATACGTTGGAGTCTTGAAAACATTGTGACCTCTTCTCAGACCTGTGCAAAGGGTAAGAAGAACAGAAGATTTAGGACTTAGTAAATTCCCAGAAAGTCTTTTGGCAGCATCTTCAAGGTTCAGGCCATTATTTTAGCTAGATTATTATATTTCTAGAAATTATTACATAATATGGTACAATGTTATGGACAATTTAAAAAAATATACTTTCATGGGGCCCCTCTGAGCCAGGAGGTCCTTTGCAATATGCAGTTTTTAGATCTTAAACCAAAATACATTTAACTGAAAGAATCATTCCAGTAATTCAAGTTTGCTAATGGTGTGTGATCATTTGCATGAGGATAACAAAAGTATTACATGGACCTATCGTCAAAAAAATTAGCTGTATTAATAATAATATGCTGCAGGGCAAGGTCAGATCTGTCCTCTCTAAATATACTATACCTACAATGCTATATGAGTAAGGTCCTACTCAGTTAGGTGCAGAGTGTCACCTAAATACCCCATCATTTTCCCTACCCTTATTGTAGTAGTATAGAGAGTGAGTAATGAAGAAGGGTAGAAAACCTTAGGAATACATAGTCTGCACTGCATGGTTCAGGGATAATGGCCCAAAAGGTATTGATTGAACTCCCATCTTCCCCTTAATTGTTTGTCACAATGTTGTTACTGATCTCTGACCACGATTTATTAGCCAAATGGAGCAAGTGTTTGTATCCTGGAGGGTTAATTGGATTCCATTGTCTACTGTGGGTATGAAGAATTAAAGATAAATATTAGGTCTAGTCCATTAGCATTATCCCCACACTACTTATCTCATCTGAAGAAACACTTTCACATAGAAATCCATGACTCAAATAGAGTAAAGTCAAAGGTAGAATATGTAAGATGTAAGAGTGTATTATCTGAAGGAACACTCACCAAATGTAGCAAGAACACAACATTATCTTCTAATACTATAGACGCACACTCCTACACATGGGGTTGTATAATGTCGCCTGGTCCACTGGAATACCAGAAAAACTCTTGGTGGGCCCTCCTGCTCGCCCAGCCATTTCCCTTCTATGCCTTAGCCAATCCCCAATTCTATATGAGAACAAAGAGAAGAAATGGAGGGAAGGATAAACGATAAATAAGGATTTGATTAAAAGAATAAGTAAATGAAATGAAAAAAGAAGAAAAAATAGTTTAGAGAAGGTTGTGACACTGAGGTTGTGCGTCCCACTTATAAGTCTTAACCACCCAACTAGTGGGATGATGTAATGCAGAAAACAATTTCATTTATTTTTTGGGACAAGGGTAGTATATCTTCACAATTCTAGTCCCTAGTAAAGCTTTGATTTTT
>CM044433.1:147925093-147941423 GCA_024363595.1 Xenopus borealis | reverse complement strand
CCAAAGTTGACGCGACGCGCGTCAAAAGCATCCCGCGACTCGTTTCGCGAATTTTTCGGCTAAGCGAATCTCGAGAGATTCGCCCATCACTAACAGTGAGTAAAACAGTAGAAAATATTAGTACTTAGCTACTGAGTTTTAACACAGTTTGCTAGAAAACCTCATACTTTAGGTCAGTGGTCCTCAAACTTGGCCCTCCAGCTGTTAAGGAACTACAAGTCCCACAATGCATTTGCCTGACTGTGGCTGTCAGACTCCATCATTGCATTGTGGGACTTGTAGTTCCTTAACAGCTGGAGGGCCAAGTTTGAGGACCACTGCTTTAGGTAGAATCCTGTGGCCGTTGCTTTAGTGGCCACCTTCAGCAATGGTTAATTGGTCCTGAAATATACAATGTCAAAAGTTAGAGCAGTTTTATGCAAGCTTGTTTCTTGTTCACTTAGGTCCAATTAAACAACACTATCTAACCGATCAACTCCTTCTGTACATGGGGTCCTATCAGAACATTCTGATCATTCCTACTTTTTCCTGTATTATGCACAAAATGTTTTCTTGGAAAATACTAGAATATAATAAACAAGTCCTGGGTTGGTGGTGAAACTTCCACTACAGTATATTTGTTGTATGAACTAGAATGCTATTGTGTTTGGTGTGGAAGCACGACATTTTTAAGAGCTTGTATGTTACTGTATACTGATAAAACAGCACCCAATACAGGATCTACCACCCTAGGTACAACTCTTTCTGATCCCGAAAATGGATATCAAAGAGTTGTAATGGTTCTAACTTCTTGCTGATTATGCCTATAGATGTGCTGACTGTCCATGTGCATGAACATACATGGAAAACCCTACAAGAGAGAATTTATGGGCACTGTGGTCCTTATCCTCCAATGAAGTTATAATCTAATTTTATTATGCCTGAGGAACAGAGAGATAAATGTCATAATGAAATGGACAGTGGATTCTAATACAAAAGCACTGAGCTCTAAGGCAAATGCATGAAACAATTAGCCAGAAGGCAGTGCTATTTATGAGCATATACTCATATTTTTCCCTAAAGGAGGGGCAGCATAACACTATGATTTACAGTAACCTCTTTCTTTTCATTGCCTTCTCTATAAATTCATATATGGCAGACATAAAATGATCAAATATGTAAAATTGGCATGGTAAACAAGAACGTTAATTGGAACATTTATCAGGAATGGTGCACATTAAAGCAAACATGATTATATTTATTGATTGAGAAGAATAATTCCAGTATCTATTGGAAACCTGCTTCCTTGGCGCACTGAAATTATTATATCACTTACTAATGTAAACAGTTGTTTTTTTATATTTTCAAAACACTCCTGCTGTTCTCATATGCTAGGCAGATTCTTTAAAAAATGGGCATACTCTGGGCTTATGTAAACAGGGCAATGCCTAATATTACAACCACATATCAATTTGTGTTTCTGTTTTGCCAAGAAAAACCAATGGGCTATTGCAACTTGTCAAATATCAAGGCACTGGGAGAAAAGTATCACCCAGACCAGAAACTATCCAACTTGCTACAGGGTAAGAGTAGATAGAATGACTAATATCACTATATGTTGCAGCTGGATCAAAACTGAGTTCCATTTTCAGAGATGCTGAAAAAGCATTTCAATGTACATGGCAAATGGCTTTCCTAGCATGATTGAGCAAAATGCTTAGTAAAATAAATGTTTTATTATAAAGTATTTTTTTGGCATGTTCCTAATGGTACAGCAGTTGTTTTTGGTTGGTTCTATTATGTGCTGTGGACTAAACATCTTTTGCCAGCATATTTAGAAGCTGAAATTCTTATTTATATTCGTTTACCTTAACACAAGATATACATATAACCATTGGGACTTGAGAGCTGCTCAATAACTGACTAGTAAGTGAATCATTTGTACAGTAAGTGGAACAATAGTTGATTTACTGTAAGCACACTAAAGATCATTTATATTATTTAGCTGCAATTGAAGCATATCTTTACAATCAATATACAGAGTTCAAATGTAATATTAGGGTCAGCATTGCTGAAGTCTGGGTGTGTTTTGGATTTCTTATTTTACATTGGATAGCAAATGTACAGAGTTTGACTGGGTGTCCAAGATCCACCAGAGAACATGAGGGCCTACTCTCACAAAACAGATTGTGCTAAATGCATCATATAGACCTACAGTGGAAATAAGAAAATATAGCAGCTAAAGAGAACTCTAGAACAGCACACTACTTCACCTCAGTTTTGTAAATGGTGCAAGTTCTTATAGTATGAATAATCTACTCAGTGTGCGCTTCCTAAATGATCAAAGATATAAGATAAGCTTTGCCAAAGTTAAATTAAATTAAATCTAGCCTGTTCTCCACACGCAGAGTATCTTTGGGAAACGCGTTGTGTCTTTGAATATTGGTTAACTCCTCTTATCTCCCACTCCTCCACGATCCTCAAAGACACAAAAAAGAATGCTTTTTGTAGTGCTGCAATGTTAGTGAGCTGTTCCCTGCTAAAGAATGTACTCACAGGGTTCCATTGATCACACAGGCAGACCCGCTGAGAGTGCGGTTACTACCAATGAGGGTTGAGAGCCCTGGCTACTGGTGTTGCAGAGGCTGATCCACGCAAGTTCTTATAGTTGCCACACATATAGCAGAAAGATTTGCTGAACAGCACCATACAAGTCAAGGATCCATTAAAAAAACTTTATCTTATTGTAACTAATACCCTGAACAAGACAAGCAAAGCTTCAGTCCACAGTCCACTGGCAAGCACTTGCACCTTGCATAACAAAATTACTACTAATGTTTAAACTTAAGTTGGATTGTAGCAGCATTAAGAACATTAAAAAAAAATACTATTTAAATATTAAACAGAAAAGGTAAGTTGAGTGCCTTTAAATTCTATATACAGTAGATGTATATTCTCCTTTAGCAGCAAAGGAAGACAAAAAAACGAAACCTCTGTGGTTTATCAGAAAGGTTACAGTTGAGACCTGTAAGAAACTACATTTAATGCACTCAAGTAAATTGGATCAACCTCTATTAACTATAAGGATTACAAATGACCATGCAAAAAAAATCAATAAGATGAGCAAAGCAAATGGTATTGCTGGTATCAAAGAAATCAAATAGAGAACCTTTGGTATCAGATTCGTGGTTTAATTCTGTTTATACCAAGAAAGATCCTGGACCTGATGGTATTCACCTCAGATTACTTTACTGAGTTTTCTATGATTGATGTCACTGTACCAAGAGATTGATGTAGTGTTTCAAAATAGGGATCCCATTCCCTATACCTATTAGTTTGACATCAGTAGCAGGAAATCATTTGGAGGAGATACAATAATGGAATACATTTAAAAACTCAAAATCATTTGGGGGGCCTATTTATTGAAGATCAAAAATTTATGGTTGATTTTTTTAAAGTGGAAAACTTGAAATTTTAGATATTTATTATACCCTAAAGCTGCTAACAATTCAAATCTGAAAATACTCCATCTAAAATCTGTTGAGGTCATGTAGAAGTCAATGACAGATCTCCCTGAAGATGTTTCTTAATGTCGTGATTTTTGTCCGATAATCCGATAAATTTGAGTTGTCGCTGCGACAGTTTGATAAAGTTGAGTTTTCAGAACGTCATTTTGAAAAAGTCGCGAGATTCCAATTAAAAAATTTGTTGCAACATTTTTAACATGGAATTTTTTTAGAAGAATTATTGATAAATGAGTTCAATGTGTGGATGGGAATCAGGTCAACTTTGTTTCAATAAAAAAATTAGATAAGTTTGAGTTTTAGTAAATACCCCCCTAAAAGTACAGTATATACCAGCATGGTTTTATGCAAAATAGATCTTGATAAGGAAATGTAATTTGCTTTCTTTTAGAAAGTGAGCAGAAATTTAGACCTCAGGGTTGCAGTGGATATGATCTGGATGTTACTGATTAAATTAAGGTAGATTTTCCTTAAACCTTCTATTTAAACTTGGCTAGAGAAACAGCTGAAAGATAGATTGCAAAGGGTGGTGGTAAATGGACCATTTCATATTGGGGAACTATTGCTTTTTCATTTGTTCATAAATGACCTTAATTTGGACATTATAAGTACTGTCTCTGTTCTTGCTGATGGTACTAAATTGTGCAAAACAACAGGTTCCATGCAGTACATTTCCACTTTGTGGAGAGGTTTTATTACATTTGAGGACTGGGATAGATGCACAGCTATGCACTTGGCCAACATATATGAATGACAATTAAACAATACATGGAATTTTGTTGTGGGCCTCCTTAACAGAGAAGGACCTGGAGGTGATGTGAGCTAAAGCTAATGAAGCACTCTCTTGTATAATAAAAGGGTATTGAATTGGAATGAGAGAATAATTTGATCTCTTTGTAGTTCCTTGGTAAAACGTGACATTGACTATGCACTGTGGGTTTGGGCAGCAGTTCATTATTTTATAAATATTAGATATTAACATACAGGTACTACTTACTATACGGCAGTTATATTTGTAACTGTGGGATATAGTGTGTGTTAATGTGAAGTAAAGCAAAACAGCCTTTTAAAATTCTACCATAATAAATCAATGATCTAGCACAATATTTTTTAGATGGATATTCCCTGATGGACATTATAAGAATCATATCGGCCAAGTGGTTTATAGTCAGATATGGAGACACAGCATTTAGCTTCAAAGCAAGTAACATTTACATACTGTACCAGAGGCAATGTGCAAAGTGCAATTTCCAGACACAAATCTCCATGGTTTTTTCCATCATGCTATGTTTTTCTCCGAATTTTGCACCGGATGCATCAAAATGCTTGGGGTGCAAATTTCAGCCAGCACCTTCAAGAGTGGGTAACTTCTAGTGTGCACATCAAAAAAAGCTATGTAAAGATAATTAAAAAGAAGACACTCTACAAAGATGCCAAGGCATGTATTTTCTAGATTACTACTAGTGCCTTCACAGGTTGTGACCTGAAAATAGTTACAGCACTTAGCACCGTATATGGTGATGTTAACATTCTACAAGAGTACAGTTATGGGATTCTTAATCTGAATTACGGAAAGGCTGTCATCCATAGACTCTATTTTATCCAAATAATCCCAATTTTTTTAATTATTTCTTTTTTCTCTGTAATAATAAAACATTACCTTGTACTTGATCCAAACTAAGCTATAATGAATCCTTATTTGATGCAAAACCAGTCTGTCTGTTAAAGAAAGGTCCGTTATACAGAAAACCCCCAGGATAACTCTTCCAAAACATGCAATAATATTCTTTATTCATACATCTGTAGTGTATTATGCAATGCTTTACAGATATTATACATTATTCACATCAGCCTGCCCCTGTGGAGCTTACACTCTAAGGTCCTGATGCAATTTTATCAAGAGCTAATTAACCTTCCTATATTATTTTGCAATGTCTAATGCCATCTTTATCAGTTAGAATACAGCTTCGCTTTCTAACATTAATATCTTATTCTACATTTCTCCTCCATCTCCATTGGGCCAGCTGTGCTGAAGAACTGCCAATCATTCCAAGACACGAATGAAACCTCTTTCAAATGATATCAGTTGTTTTGGCAGCTGGGGAGATATCCTAAAAATTCTTTGTGTTTCTTTTTTCAAGACAGTTATTCTGAACAGACCCCTCTTCTGAAGCTGCTCTGAAACTAAGGAAAATGATAATGCAACATTGATTGCTTGCTGAGAAATTTCACTTACAATGTTATATTTAAATTCTGCATCCTATTAAGATCTTTAATCCTTAAAAAATAACTAGTATTTTGGGGTATCATTTTTAAATGTAAAGTTGTAATGTGTTATTAAATTGTATTTTGGTGACATTTTAAGCAATGTCATAATTTGGGTTTTACAGGCTCTCTATCCTCTAATAAATTAATTAGCAAAGTTTAGAATCATATACTGATGCATTTCCATGTGCTAGTGAAAATCTTCCTCTGGTGTGCACTCAGGCTAGTGAAATAAGACAAATAGCTGTGAACGTTTTGTTCAATTCACTACCGGAGTCCAGCTGGAGAAGGAACATTTGCAATTTCCTATTCATGATCACAGTGAACATCCTGTCACATCCCTGTAAATTTAATGAGCTTCCTTCCCATGAACAAGGCAAAGACATTTTTAAGATGGTATGAAACTGAAGCAATATTTCTCTTCCACTCTCTATTCCAGCTGCCAATCTTTCCATCAAAATCAAGATGAAAAGCAATAAAGAATTTATGAATAAGAACATTCTATTTGCAGGTCTGCAGGAAAAAAGCCACATATCCATGCTGAGATGAGAAAGATGGAATCTTTATAAGGCCAGGTATCCCCGAGGTACAATAAATAATGAATTGCTTTCATCTGGCATTTGATAATGCAGGGATATTTATTTTATTCCATGCAGGGTATGTGCATGTGTGTTTACATAGCAATTACAGTTTGACGTAATTTATGTCTAAGAAGACTTGAGGTAAAGTTATAAAATAATCATAGATATCAAGCTAAGAGGGGAAAATACTGATATCCCTTGGTTTGGATGAAACCAAGATCCTGATATTAAAAATATTTCTTAGAATTGTGATGTGAAACTCATAGCATTATATAACTCACTAGCATATTCCTTTTCAGAATTACACTTCTGAATGGACCATTAACACCAGAAACTGAAAGTGCCCTAAAAGTGTTTGTTGCTTGGGTTTGGATTAGATTGAGATTAACAGAAAAGCAAATTGAGATGTCTCAACTGCTCTAGAGAATTCTTGAGTAAGCGGAGAGATAGGAAGGTTTTTATTGAAACAAACAATAATGTGCTCTTTGTTTGAAGGGATCTCATCAGGTTTGAGCTACTGAATTTTTTCGTTAAAAAATGCCTGAAAAAAAACACATATGAAAAATACATAAATAGTTAAAAGAATAGTTTGTTTTCCCCCTGTTAAGTACAAATGAAATTTGCCTTTGATAAATGTGTTCTTTAGTTTGCACTTTCAAAACTTCACCTTTAAATTAACTTTTAGTATGATGTAGAGAGTGATAGTCTGAGACTATCCATTATTTGGTTTTTTATTCAGCAGCTCTCCAGTTTGCAATTTCATCTGATTGCTAGGGTCATTTGAATAAGAGACAGGAATATGAATAAGAGAGGACCAGAAAAGAAACAGGAGTAATAAAACGTAGCAATAACAATAAATGGGTAGCCTTACAGAGCATTTGTTTTTTTTTAGATGGGGTCAGTGACCTCAATTTCAAAGCTGGAAAAAGTCAGAATCCGAATCCTTGTGCATGGCCGAACCAAATCCGAATCCTTATTTGCATATGTAAACTAGGGGTTGGAAGGGAAATTACGCTACTTTTTGTCACAAAAAGTAAAACATTTTCCCCACTTTTTCCTTTCCAGACCCAAATTTGCATTTGCAAAATAGGATTCAGATTCTGTTTGGTATACAGCTGAATCTTTCCCGCAGGATTTGGGAAATTCAGCCGAATCCCAAATAGTGGATTTTATGCATCCCTAGCAACAACATTTCTAACTGTCCCTATTTAGGAGACAAGTTCCAACTGGGGTACACAGGGACGTATTTGTGTTTTTAGTCGGGATAAAAACTTGAATTTTTCAGAATTTATTAATTATGATTTATGAAGTCTCAATTTTATTACAATTATTCCCTTACAGGATTTCTTTCGGAAAAATGTATTGATAAATAAGGGGAAACAATCTGTGCGGATTTGGATTTTGATAGATAGTCCCCCCCATCTCTGCATATTTTTGTGTATTAATTATGCTTTTCCCTCCTGTTGGTACTTTCCTAAAATTTACAGCACTGAATATCCTAGTAGCGCTATATCAATGAAGTTATACATGCATAACCGACTAAGGAGCAGATTTATAAAATTTTAGTTTTTTTGTTATAAGAGAAAAAAATGCAGAGAAAAAATGCAAATGAGAATATTATTTGAAACCTTGAATATTCGTGAAATATAAAGGTAAAAACATCATAAATTTGTCAACTGAAATGTCTTGTATTGTTATTCTCCGTTAAAGGACAAGGAAACCATAAAAATAAATAGGACTAAACATGCCATGTTTTATATACTGAACTTATTGCACCAGCCTAAAGTTTCAGCTTGTCAATAGCAGCAATGATCCAGGACATCTTGGAAAGTGTCTGTCACATGCTCAGTGGGCTCTGAGCAGCTGTTGAGAAGCTAAACTTAGGGGTTGTCACTAATTATCCAGCAGAAAATGAGGTTGACTTGTCATACAAGCTGATGCTACAGATTTTTAAATTCTGATGCTAGTTGCACTGGTTTCTGTGCTGCCATGTAGTAATTATCCATATTAATTACTAATAAGCCTTATACTGTGCCAGTTATATTCCATTTGTACTGTATATTTTGAGTCGGTCCCTAAGCTCAGTAACTGGTAGCAACACAGAGCATTTGAATCAAATTGATGCTACAGGGCTGATTATTAAATTCTGATGCTAATTGCACTGGTTTCTGTTCTGTCATGTAGTAATTATCCCTATGAATTACTAATAAGCCTATACTATGTGTACTGTATATTTTGAATCCCTAAGCTCAGTAACTGAAAACAACACAGAGCATTAGTTTAAAATCGTTCTCCCCTTTTTATTCTTGTACTCCTGGGCGTTCGCGCTGGTTTCCCAGGAGTACAAGAATGAAAAGGGGAGAACGATTTTAAACTAATTCTCACACCTCTGAAGAAGCTGATACCAGCGAAACGCATCAGGAGAGGGGACACTCGAACTGGCATCCTATATTAAGGGACTGGGGGACAAACAAAAGCTACCCGATACCCTGAAGGACCGGAAGAGATCCCATTGCTTTTAATACATGCGAGTATTTTATTGTAAAATGTGAGTACATTTTTATTGTTTTAAATATTTTATATATTAAATAGTGTTAAACTATTTCGGATTCTCCCCTATTTTATATCGCACCAAAAAACGCTTATGCTTGGACACATCTGACGACCAGGGACCAGGATTACTCCATTACGGGCTATACACCACGACAGTGGTTTGTAAGTAGGCAATTTAGCCATACCCCCACCACGGATTTGGTTTTGTCAAATGTTTGGCACTTTTTTACTTTAAAACACTATCAAAAAAACCCCCTGGGCAAATATCACTTCCTATAAAGCTATAATAATTCTTGAAGTCACGGGGTGAATATCAAATACAACGACAATACTACACTATATTGTTTTTCTAAAATTTCCATAGCTTATGCGCTGATCTCCAAAAAAAAGGATAACTTACTTCCTTCTTGACTTGGATTGATATACGTAGCGGGGAGACTACGAGGAGACCGGCAGGAAACCGTTTGGACTGACATTGTAAATTTGGGTTGGTTAGAAAGACTTTTTTTTTTTTCTCTCACCACCCAGCTATTTCAAGAACAAAACATAATGTACAACATTTCTACCCACTTATTTAGTTTAACTTTTCTTGTCCTTTAAACTTAAATGTCAGAGAGAAAAAAACATGGTTGTGGAAAAAACTAGGATGCATTTTGTTGTGTTTTTTCCCTCAGTCTGAGTGTCCATATCTAATTATTGTCCATTACACAAGGGAGAGGTGCAGGTATGTATTCAATGAGCAACAAAATAAGGCTGTGTATGTTTATGGGTGGGTAGTGTTAATAAATATGCTTCCTTTACTACCGTTTAGATTGCACACTGTCATTAATGTATAGCAAAAATTGGCTATTTAGCTGTGAGTTTTAATATATTCAAATCTCTACTTTCTTGTGCCCCTCTTCAAACTGAAGGACTGTGGTGCTGAGATCCTGAATTAAATGTAAGAGCCTTATAAAAGCTTCTTTATTATCTTTGTTATTTATTCTGACAAGGGTATGAATGTGTTCAGTGCTCTTTAAATGGTGTGCTATTAACTTGAAGGACGGCACAGCCCTGTTTATAAAGTAGGCTTTATTTTAAAGATACAAGGGAAGATACCGACACAAAGCCGTAATTTAAGTCTACTAAACAATGTAAGGACATGGGGACAAATCCGATAGTTTCCCCTTGATAATAAATATACTTTATGGGGATTCCTTTCCCTTGATGACATCATTGAGAGGCTCAAACTTTCAAATAATTACAGGAGCGTTTAAATCTGGAACTGCTGACATACTCTATATATGTGTTATGTTCTCCATTCAGTTCTAAGGCCCAATTTACTACTTTAAATAAACTTTGAACTGCAAATAAAACTACTGCAAGTATGCCCATAAAAACATGCAAAATGTAAATTTAAGATTTGGTAAGATATTCATGGTTTACAAAGGAGCTCAACTAGCACGTATTTATTGGGTTTGTTATTTTATCTGAACATATTGTATATATACATATAATGGAGGAACCTACTTTACATCAGAAGATCCTGCTACAGATGACTTCCATGCTTGTAAAGAAGCAGCTGGAACTGCTATATTATTCTTGATCCTTCGAATACTCATTATAGACATTGCAACAACACCTTAGATAATTTGTGGCAATCCTTTTTCAGGGGCCTTAACTTTAGCCATCGATGGTTCAGGAAAAAGGCAATATGAGAAACTCTTTATTCTTCTTAACATGGTTTTTACTTGTTCCTGAAGAAATTAATACTTATCCACCCTGTTACAAGATATTTCTAATACTCTGACACTGCAGTAATACCTTAAAAAGATTGTGGGACGTTTCTAACTTTTAAATGACTTAAATCCATCAGAATGAGTGACTGTTTCTTCTATTTAGCATGTTTTTTCATAATTCATAAAGATCTATTTATAATTCCTATCCCACTTACTGTCCAACTGTTCAATGGTATTCTAGGTTCCATGTCATTGTGTAAAAATAAAGACAATGCCAGACAGGGAAGCCATTTGTTCATTTACCTGGAGCAAAATGCACTTGGATTGTTAAGAGAAAGGTCCTTTTATTTGAAAAGGAATATCTTGCAAAAATTGGACAACCTTTGACAGTATTCTGGATCTATTGAAGTCCTATAGGCTATGCTTTCCAGTTTGTTTAGCAGTTCTCAGCAAGGTAGAAAAGTATTTTTTTGTGAAAAGGCTTTATTGATATGAAACAATGTTTTAGGCTGTCTATGATACAGATGAAGGAAGACTTCTGTAGCATTCATAAACCTTTTTCCTAACATAATGCATATAAACATGGATTAAATACAGTAAGGAGTAAAGTAATAAGATATGGGCATATTGTAATTTATGACTATGTAGCGCTATAGTAAATTGAGTGCACCTTTTTCTGACTATAAGCTCCACTCCCAATTTATTGCTCTGGATGATACCTTAAATCTTAGGGAGTAAGTCCTTGCAATGATGTGGAGGCAGGGTGTAGTGCAACTGTAACTGAATTCAGGGTGCAAATAATTGGGCGCCAGTGGTTCTTATAACTTAACCATTAACATATTTATTGAACAGATACAATCCTAACTGTAGTGTACAGCAATCACATCAGCACATACAGGCTCAACAGTGGATAGGCAATACCCACAGCACCTTTGGTCAAAGACTGTCCCCTTCAGACATGGGAGACAAAATATATACAGCATTGAGGAAGTACACCCAGCTTTCAGCCTTTTCCCTAAGTGGAACCTGAGGAGACACTTCTAATCCTAGGTCTGTACACTTAGTCCCTACTCTGGGCAATTAGTACCCAGGATCTTAATCCCACTCACAATCCTTGTAGGAGCCTCAAACTGCTCAGCTAAATAATCCTATCTATCTGTCACTCCTAGAGCGACCTATAACTGTGAGTAGCCAATCTATACTAGACCTGACCTGTCTAGGTTCCACTCGAACTCTGCCTGCCTGCTCAGGCCAGAGCCAGCACAAGATGGACACTGAAAGCATGGCTTACAATCCTTTTATACTTTAGCACAGTGACATCTACTGGTCACTGTGAGTAACTGGGAGGTTAATTTACAAGTCCCCTATATTATTTGTGAAAGTTTTGTGGCAGAATTAATGATTTTGCCAGCAGTGAAATTTTTTGTGGATTCTCATGAACCTTTGGAATTGGGTGTGATCCTTAAATACACAAGTGCCACATGACATTAAAGCATCAAAATCAAATAAGTTCCAATGTGAAGGAATGGAGTCTTGGGTACCAAACGTTATTAATTTCACTTAATAGAGCTTTCTAATAGGCCAGACGGTTAATGTACAGGGAAAAGGATATTAAAATGGCTGATAGCAAGTAATAAAGGTAAGGGACTCAGCAGTTCTAGTGAATATTGAAAAGCCACGGTCATAATACAGGTATGTGATCCATTATCTGGAAACCTGCTATCCTGAAAAAAAAAGTTTTCAATTGAATAGTGATGGGCAAATCTGGGCGATTTTGGTTCACCCAAAAATTCGCAAATTTACCACAAAATTTTTGAAACACCAAAAATTCTGAGAAATGCATTGAAGTCAATGGGCGTAAAAATTATTTTGACACGAGCGACAAATTTTGTACACGAGTGACAATTTTTATATGCTCGAATATTTTGACCAAATATATTAAAGTCAATGGGCATCTGAACAATTTTGACACAAGAATTTTATTCGTGCAACAATTCTGATGTGCAACAATTTTATGCATGTGACTATTTTGACTATCGACAATTTTTTTTGTCGTGGCATAATTTCAACCAGTGAATGCGGTGGTGAAATGCATAAATTTGCCATAAATTTGTGCCTGGCAATTTATTTGCCCATCATTAAAAATTATACCTTTCTCCTCTGTAATAAACAGTATCTTGTACTTGTTGCTAGGATATAATTGACCCATAGGAGTGGGAAAACAACCCTTTTGGTTTTAATTCAGGTTTAAATTATTTTTTTTTGGTAGACTTATGTAAGTACACATTATAGAATGACCTCTTACACAGAAAACCCCAGGTCCCAAGCTTTCTAGATAACAGGTGCTGTAGAAGAAGCCAACATTTGAGATTGGAAATGGATAAGTAGAGGGAAAAGAAAGAGTCAGTGGTGCTAGAATTTCACCATGTGCTCTGCCAAGAAGACCCATAGTCTTTTGAGCTGTAAAAAATGCAGAAAAAATGCAGCCATCATTATAAATCAACCTTGTTTTCCACATCAACCAATGGGTAACCGTCCAATGACCATGTTTGAAAGAATCTGCAACAAGGGAGCAGTTTTTTTTCTATGAAAACCAGTTTTGACATTGTGTAAATGAGCGTAGATAGGGTAATGCATATGTTATTGCAGCGTTAAGAATGCCACAACTGCAACGTAAAATGTGTCTTCCCTCTGACCCCAATGCATGTTGGAGAAATTTTGCCTTTTGGCAATTTTTCTGTGTTTTTGTGAATTTTACTGCAAAGCTAAATGAAGCAGTTTTGTGTTTTACTAGTCATTAGGCAATGTATTTAAATATAGAGGGAGGTAAAAGCAAAACTGCGCATAGAAAGATATATAATTAGTGATGGGCGAAACGGCCGCGTTTCGCTTCGCCGAAAAATTCACGAATTTCCAGAGAAATTTGTGAATTTTTCGCCGTTTCGCGAAACGAGTCGCGCGTCGTTTTTGACGTGCGTCGCGTCGTTTTTTTTTTAAATCTGACTTTACTGACTCAGTTAGTAGCTATTTGTCTGTTGTGTGCCTTCATGTTCCCTTATGTGCAGTCCTAGTGACTTGTGTCCTAGCCTTTGCCCTGTCATGTTACTGAGTCTTGGCAATTCCCTGTCAACCCCCTGTGTTCCTAGAATTTTGAATTCACCAGTGTAAGTTTCAGAACTCAACAGAGTGTCTGGATTCAGGTCTACTATAACACCTATAACAGTCACTTTGCAGTTTGGTATGATCCTTTCTTCAGGTGTCAACTATGTATGTAAGCACTAGCATCAAGTGGCTCCCAATGTGAACGGGGACTTGGGTACAAAACATAAAAGTATTTTTACTGAAGAGATATAGAAATTGAAAAGGATAGAAAAAAGGAGTAAACTGGGCAGGACTGAAACGTGTCAGGATAGGCCAGAGACATAAAGTTATACACAAAGTAAGATCCATCTTTTGCCTGTCTAAAGTTGTATATAGACTGGAAACTAGTGACAAAAGACATACTGCTGCCATAATATACTGAAGGACATTTCTAAAAGCCATGATACTGTTTCTGAATATTCTTGTTCAGTGTAAACCCTAAAAAATGCTTAAATTGCTTACATGGAACAGCAGTGTTGGTAGGTATACCAGTGTATGCACAACTTAACATTATTTGTTTGACATGTCAGAACTGCTTTCTAGAGTCTAGACTCTTTCTAGTCCTACACAAAATATGCTCTGAATACTCTAGATGGAACATTGTCAGTGATTTAAAGAGATTTTGTCATGGCTGTATTGGTGTAGATTTTATTTCAAAGTTACACAGTTTACATATACAAATAATCCATTCTACCATAAAAAGTTTTATTCCTGAACCAACAAATGTTTTAGCTGTAATATTGGTGTGAAGGAAACTATGTTATTGACATGGTCCTGTGCTTTCAGAAAGAGCCAGCACTTCACAATTGAATTGCTTTCAGACAGGATATTGTTTCTCCTAGCGAGAACAGAAGGAGTTGCAAAGTGACTTGGATTTTACACTGAGGGGCAGATTTATCATGGGTCGAATTTTTGTAAAAGTGTTTCTATTCAATCAAAAACTGACCTATTTGATTGAAATCGTTCAATTGAATTGTTCGATTTGAGCGATTTGAACAATTTTTACAAAAAAATCCCGAAATTTTTTGAATTTTGACACCTTAAACCTGCTGAATTGCTGTTTTAGCCTATGGGGGACCTCCCCCCATAGGCTAAAACAGCAATTCGGCAGGTTTAAGGTGTCGAAATTCAAAAAATTTTTATTCAAATTTTCAAATCTACACCTAGCAATATCAGGGCATTTTATGCTACTCTGTTCCCTCCCAATTGTTCTGTTGTTGGGCTACTAGAGGTAAAAGGATGTGGTGATATCAGCTTGCAGTACAGCAATAAAGAAAGTTTATTAAAGCATAAGTCACGAGTGAGGGAATTTGGGGAACTAACAACATATCTTGCCCCATGTCAGATTTCAAAATTAAATATAAAAATGCCAAATGGATTTCAGCGCAGAATTCTACTGGGGCAGCACTGTTTACTGATCAGTTACAAAAACAAAAAACGCCAAACAAGTTTTCCCGTGATAGAATCCCTAAATATGCAGAATTACACTCATGTTCTGGCAGTCTGTGCCATGTTTAATAAAGAATAAAATTTGCCACTGATTGATATAGTTTGTTACAGCTAACTCAATTATCCACATATACATTACTAATAGTATGCAACCCTTTCGACACCCCTTTGTCGCTGTTACACTCTACGTGATGGCACGGTACAAACCTGAGCCACTCTGCAGTGGTATTGGGAGAGACTGTGTTTCTGGTACTTACTAACGCTGTGCCTCCACCTTTTGGGATCCAGGAATGCACCTACAGGTGGCCACACTAGGAATACAGTAATAACACACACACAGTATTGGTTAAACTTAATAACAGTTTATATAAAATAACTGGCCAACTACTACATGCAGCACTCCTAACCTGTGGCAATAGAGTCTTACTAACTTAACTAAACTTACTAACTAACTTGCTAATGCCAAGCAGTCTAACTAAAGAAGGCAAAGTCCTTTAAAGGAGAAGGAAATCCTGTTGGCGCAAAATGCCTCCCCCCCCCTCGATCCCACAGAATCTTAACCTCTTTCAAACATAAGTGCAATAATTTTTAATAGATTCCCTACGAGTATGTACACTAAGAGACTGAAATCACCATATTTTCTACATATTTCTGCCAAGCCTGCATATTTTGCCACTCTATCTCACTTTATAGATTTGAGTCATCCACAAATATATTGCCTTTCCCCTGTTAATCAGGGCCATAACAATGTGTGCATTGCCAGACAAGGAAGCCATGACAGATCTATTACCTTCTCCCTATACCTCTATATACTGTAAAATCAACGGAAATACCCCATAGTTACCTATCCTTACCTTGCTAAATATCAGTGGTTTGCAAAGGATAGGAATTGTCAGATGGTTCCTAACTGCTGTGTTGGGAAACAATCATACTTATGAATAGTAGGGTGAGCCCCTGCTTTACTTCCCAGCCTTTCAGAACTCCGGTAGCTTTGTTTCCCTGTAGAGCAGTTGGTGACTGTGTAGAGATTTGCATTGGATTTTATTTTTCCTTTACATCACCTTTAATATTTCCAACTCCAGCTGCAGGGACAAAGATCATGGATCCAGATTTAAACAGA
>CM044433.1:147887054-147912212 GCA_024363595.1 Xenopus borealis | reverse complement strand
GTATAGCTATGGGCAGATACGGTTTGTGTGAAAGAGTGGAGGTGTGTGTGTGTTCTGGCTTTTAATGGACTTTGTCTTTTTACAACCCAATTTAACTATGTAACTATGTAATAGATCCCTGTAAGGTTGGGCCATTAGCCCAAACATCAATTAAATGTGCCCTGAATATAGATCTAGCATCATGGAAATTGTGAAATAGTGAATAGTGCAAAGTCCTTCTCAGTTAAAAAGAAAGCACTCAAACAGGTTACTGCATTCTTAGAACATGTGAAATCATTTAACTCCCCATTGTGCTTGGGCAGGAGTGTCCCTGTGGCAATATGGCTAATTTGAGGGAAGCAGTTGCATTCCCTTTTTAACCTAAAACAATAGATGGATTTGTATAAAACGAGTGCAGAAAGTATTGTATGTGAAAAAAATTACCTATGTCCTTATTCTTCTCTGGAAGTTACAAGGAGGTTTCACAACCACGGTTGCTTTTTTTCTTTCAGAATCTCTGTAGAGGAAAAAGTGGAGAGTTTCTTTTTGTGAGAAAGTAAATGCTTGATGGGCCCCCATCCTGCATCAAAAGGGACAAAGGCATTCCAAAAGGCATTCCCCCTTTCTGAAGGCCAAACCAACAAATTAATAGTGACATAATTGAAGATGAAAAGAATGGGCTTCCAAATTTGTTTTTGGAGACTTGAAAGCAGCAGCTTTCCTTAGTCCTTCCCATCAATTCTCACAACATACTGCTTTTCAGCCCTGAAATACAAAAATTTTCCTCATTTACTCTTCATGGTAAGCTTAAATGTAATTTCACTAGTACATTTTGTCCAATTGTGCTGTGAAATAACATACACGATTTATTATGCTTATTTTGAAATGGAATACACCTACCAGATGCTATGTAACAATATAGTTCTTTTACAGGATTAAATGCTCAGAGATTTTTGTAAGAAACTCCTTTATATGTGAAAGAGGTAGTTTACCTTATAGTATGATGTAGAGAGTGGTATTCTGAGACTATGTGCAATTGGTTTTCATTTTTTATTATTTGTGGTTTTTATGTTATTTGGCTTTTTATTCAGCAGCTCTACAGTTTGCAATATCAGCAATATGGTTGCTATGGTCCAAAATAACCTATGCACTGATTTGAATAAAATACTGGAATATGAACTGAGAGCTCACAAATAGAAAAAAACTAGTAATAACACTTTGCTGTAACAATACATTTGTAGTATTACAGACACTTTGTTTTAGATGAGTCAGTGACCCCCATTTGAAATCTGGAGTCAGAAGAAGGTATCACATAATTAAATAACTATAAAAAATATATAAAAATGAAGACCAGTTGAAAAGTTGCTTAAAACTGGCCATTCTATTATGGGGTGCCATTTGTCCCAAATACATTCTGTATACAAAACTATCCCTGATACACACAATAAATGTCTCTATGTGACCATATACACAGATACAAAATATACAAAAGACTTATTTCTATTAAAGAATAAAAACATAATATGGTTAGTGCACAAAAGGTCATTATATAACAAAATCCATTCTGTAGATTTTAGATAAATTCTGTAGATCTACAATTCTGTAGATTGTAGATTAGTGATGGGCAAATCTATACAGTTTCGCCGAATAATTTGCGAATTTCAAGCGAAATTCACGAAAAATTAGCAAAATGATTTGTCTCTTTTTTTCACACGTTGCGTCATTATTGACGCGCGTCACGCCGTTTTTGGCTCATGTCGCGCCATTTTCGATGCGTGTTGCGTCAATTTTTCTCGCAAATGTATAACCTTCATGTAACAGACACACTTATGTGCAAAATTACTTACAGAATGAACTATGTAAAAAAAAAACTAGTTCATGGCAAGCTAGATTTGAATGACACTGCACTGATAATGATTTTAGAGAAAGAAAAGTATTCAAAACATAAATATGATCAAGAAGTCATTTATACATTTTGTATATGATTGTTAGGCTCTAGTGTCCCCTCCTAGCTCTAATCTTGCACCAGTTTGCACTTAGCACTCTCTTATTAATGTGCTTAGCTATAGATCAACTGCTACATAATAGGTTTAGCCAAACTGTGGGACTGATCACATACCTCCCAACTGTCCCATTTTCAGTGGAACAATACCACTTTTGACAATCCAACCCCCAGTCCCGTGTTTGTACTGGAAAGACTGATATTCTCTGTCCTGAACAGCCAGAAAAAGAAGCAAAGTTTCTAAGTTAATTGGCTTTTGGCAGAGAGCCCAGCTAACAAATGCAACTAAGATACTTTTGTAACAATTTTGAGATAAGCAAATCTCTCTTGGGAAAAGTTAGACTTACAGCTTAAAGGGCAATTCCCCTTTATAAGCAAAACTGGAATAACTGAAAAAATGGGGCATTTAGGCAGGGGCAATTTTAGGGGATCATAACTGTTTTTCTAATTATATTATTGTATGATAGGCACCGAGATTGCCACTGCTGAAGGAGCTGCGCAGTTCAGATTTGGCGGTATTAACTATACAATGTCCCTAATCAACAATCGTACTACATAGACTACAAAACAGTTTTGACCTGGACAGCCCGGATTTTTTTAAGTCTGTCTGGGTCAAAACTGCTTGCCCAGTTTTCCCACCGAAAAAAAAAAAAAAGTACAGGATTCCCTATGGCTGACTCGGTGATTAGGCAATTTCCAAGGCATTGCCCTGCCCCTGACATCATGGCTTCAACCCCATTGCATCACAGCCCACCCCCTGGCTTGAGTTACACAAGTCAAAAGGTGGCAACCCTGACACAATTGGATCAATGCATAATTATATTTGTGCTTTGATGCAAATCAGATCCAATTGTTCTTTTCTAATTCTGGGTGTTGTCGTTTCTGATGTGACCTGTGTGCGACGTGTGCATTTGTGCTCTCTGCCCTAGTGTTGTTTCCCCCCTAAACCCACTCTGATGTGAAAGGGGTAAGCGCTGAGTAGGTAAAGGGGACACCATCATTAGACCCTTTTGTTATAAATGAATGTAAAGCACTATGCAGCTTGCTGTGTTATATAAATAAATTATGATCCCCTAAAATTGCCCCTGCATAAAGGACCCCCTTTTGTTTGCACACAGTGCTCAGGAGTGGCTACTCATAAGACCCACTCAGCATTCTATACAGAATATGTGCACACATGATCACTCCCACATCTGTGGCTAATAGGGATGGGTGAATTCGACCCATTTCGCCAAAGATTCACCATTGGTAAATTTTGCAGGTGCACATTAAAGTCTTTGGGTGTCAAAATCTTTTTGACGTGTGGCAATTTTTTTTTGATGCGCAACACCATTCAACTCTATGGATGTAATTTCCATGGTGAAACAAGGCAAAAAAATTCCCCCATCCCTAGTGGCTAAACCTATTAGTAGTAGTTGAACTAAAGCAAACTATGAGACTACTCATAAGGCCCATTTATTACACTAAACAGAATGTGTGCACATGATCAGTCCCTCATATCTGGCTAAACGTATTATGTAGTAGTTGAACTATAGCTAAGCAAATGTATTAAAGTATATGGTCCCCTGTCTCATAAGTAATTCAGTATAAGTGCATGAGTTAACAAAGACAAGGGTTTTTAGTTACAAAATTATGATCATAAAGCTGATAAGCCATCATACCACATCAAGGTAAACCTCACATAGCAGTTCCTAACTTATTTACCTCTGGTCATAGTATAAAAGTTCTAGTGCCTCTCTGTATAATAGCATTAATTAAAGTAAATACAGGGCCGGATTTACATAGCAGTCACCCCTAGGCCAGCTGTCATTTGTCGCCCCTGTCCCCTCCCTTTTATTTGCTAAAATTTTCATAATCGGGATGGAGCAATTGGAATTGGCACATGGGAAATTTAAATTTCTGAACCAATGTGGGTGTGGTTGGGCAGCCTGCTGCCCCCTAAAATCCTGCTGCCCTAGACCCAGGCCTAGGTGGCCTTCCACAAATCCGGGCCTGAGTAAATATCTCCTGAAGTGAATGTCTGCTGAGCCTTGGTTTCAGTCTGAGGGCTAAATCCTTCTCCGCCGCCACTGTTTAACAGCAGCCGTTTTAGGAAATGTGTGTTCAGGTTTATTACTTTGCACCAGAGGGGACATTAGAGGGCGCCTTAGGGATGCAGCCATGGGGAGCAGAGCTGGAAACTTTTAATCTTGTTTGTTATATGACAATAAGCTTTGTTTTTACTGGTTCAGTTAAGTGACTGACAGTATTGCTTCACAGAATGATTATTTTATCTGTTTTGTGAAACAAAACTTTCATTTTGTTGAAAGAATGAATCCTGTACTGTAAAATCTTGCTTTCTGTAACAAATATATATTTTGTCATTCAAATCTAGCCTGGTATGCACTATTTAGTTACACTATTATATATTCTGTCCAAGTTTTTTTTTTTACATAATTCATTCTGTAAGTAACTTTGCACATAAGTGCATCTGTTACATGGAGGTTTTATATTTTGTGAGACAAATTGATTGTTAAAATGTACAGAATGGAGTTTGTAATATAATGACATGCTTTTATGCACTAACCATATTTTGTTCTCATTCTTAAATAAAAATAAGTTGTTTGTATATTTTTTTACCTGTGTATATGGTCACAAATACTTATATTCCATGAGAGACATCTATTTTATTGGGAGGGAAATCTTTTCCATAGGAAGCATGGAAGAATGGAATAATTTTTTAATGGATCAACAAAGATAAATAAAAAATCTTTAAAAAACTGTAAAACACATTTTATTTCTATTAGCTTTCACAAAAATGTATATTTCTCTGATAAAATTAGATATTATTGAATATCCATATAAAAGTGTTTTTTTCATAGTACATTACTCTTAAGGGCAGAATAAAACACTGATTGAAATACTAAGGGACGCGTTAAAAAACAATGAAGCCAGTGAGCTGTACAGCTTGAAGTGCTGGCTCCCTCCACATACCCCGGTTTCCTCGCACACTCCAAAAACAAACAAGAAGGTTAACTGACTCCTGATAAAGTTGAAGCTACTGTGTGTGATTGTGAAGGCATGCAAATATTGCAGTAGGATTTTCATCTGTTTTGATTGACTGTTCAGGGAAGAGTGAACAAAAATGGCTCAGTGCATCTGGGATAACCTTAAAGGATCAGTATAAAAGTAAAAACTGGGTAAATAGCTAGCCTGTGCAAAATAAAAAATGTTTTCAATATAGTTAGTTAGGCAAAAATGTAATGTATAAAGGCTGGAGTGACTGTAAGTCTAACATAACAGAACAGGGCTCTTCAGCTCTCTTGGTTTACACTGCCTGGTTACCCTGATCCACACTGCACGATTTGGCATACAAAGGAGGAGCAATATTGCACAGAGAAGTCATTACCTGAACAGCAGTTTAATGAAATTGAATGTTCTCCTGCTGTAAATCTGCCGATGTGATGAAAACGAAGACTTTGCAGATTCACAATGTCCTATACAATCAATAGCCATGAATTTGTTACTGACGTTCAAAACTATGGATGGACGTGTTCAGCCCTTCAACAAAAAAGCTCATTTATGTTTCAGATAATTACAGTAAGAGTAGCACAGTTGTAATTAGCCTTATACAGGCAGAAGCTTATTTGGGTAATTATGGTGTTTTGTTGCATATCATCACTTGCTATGGAACGATAAATCCTTGGGAATAATTTTTTATTGTTTAATATGCTTTAATGGGTTCTGTTAAATTATAAATGTAAAATCAATTGAATTGAATTGTTTCTGACCATACAGTATACTTATTAGCAATGTACATTTATAGGTGACTGAAGGTTCTTTTGCAACTTTCTTTAGACAGATCTATTTATTACAGGTGGTCAAAGTGCACATAGTGCAGAAAATCAGGTATTTTGTCCACAATACACCTACTGCTGGCACTGCATGCACAATGGGCAGCGCATGGGCACTTTCCTTGCATGCCATTCAAGGAAGAAGTGCTGGAGTATACATGTTTCTCTGGAGCCTTATTAAGGCAAGCATTAAAGAGGTAGTTCACCTTTAAGGTAAACTTAGGGGCAGATTTACTAAATTCACTTGAATGACTCAAAATTCGATCGAATTTTCAAAAAGATTTGAATTTTCGAATATTTTTGAAGGCCACTTCAACCATAGAATTTTGAAAATTCGATCGAATCGAATGATTCAAATAATTTGAATAAAATTCTAATATTCGTCAGTCGAATTACTTGCCCTTTAAATTTTCATTCGACTGCCTAGTTTGCCAGATTAAACCCACCAAATTGCTATTGAACCCTATGGGAGCTTCTAAGTTTTTTAGATCTAATAAAAAAAATTAGATCGAATGGTTAAAATCACTTGAATCGTTCGATTCGAGCAATTTAATCGTTTGATCTCATTTTTTTCTATTCAATCGTTCGAATATTCGAATTGCGGTAAAATCCTTCAAATTCAATAATCGAATTTGAAGGATTTAAATTCGGCCAAAATTCGATGGTCGAATTAGAGGGTCGAATTCGACCCTTGATAAATCTGCCCCTTAATGTGTTATAGAATGTCCTATTGTAGCTGGTTTTCTGTTTTTATTTTCTGTAGCTTTATAGGCATTAAAGGGGTAGTGCATCTTTAAGTTAACCTTTAGCATGTTATAGACTGTCCTATTCTTAGAATCTTTGCAGTTGGTCTTCATTTTTTTCTTGTTTATAGTTTTAGAATTATGTGACTTCTTCTCTGCGTATTTCTAAACTTCCTATGGGGGGTCACTGACCAGGAGCCAAGAACAGCCTGGATAACTGCTGAAGAAAAAGTTAAACAATTAAAAAACAAACTAAAAAACAAAGACCTATTTCTAATTGTCTCAGAATATCTCTGTCTACATCATGCTAAAATCTACTTTGAAAGTGAGCTACCCCTTTAAGTGGGGGGATTCCTTACAGCCACAAAAGCAGGTCTGAATCAAATTCTAAATGTATCGTATATTTCATTTGTGGAATTTTGTTGGACTAGCGAGTATAGTTCTTGTATCTGATATTAATAAAGGTGCCCATGTTTCTATGCATATTATGACATTCTTCTATATAATAAGTATTTATATGGTTCAGCAGTGTTGATTATACAAGTAGAAAGAATGGAGCAGAATGAATTGTGAGCTCTGCAGGGCAAGAAGCTGTGATTGTTTCAATGCGCAAATGAAGATTTATTTTACCTAATAGCTGTCCAGAGACCTCAGCTGTTATGGAATGTATGAAATTTAGCTTTGCTTTGTACTGCACTTAAAATCTTTGCAATTCATCACACAGGGAAATTGTAAAATAAAATACAATTCCTAAAACAGGCTTTATTTATTTATGAGACATGACAGCATTTCACTTTACAAATGCTGAGTTGAAATGCAGTAATACAGTCGTTTGCTGTCTATTACTCAGGTGTTTATAAGTACAGCATGGTACCTGTTATTCAGAATACTCGGGACCTGGGATTTTCAGGATAATTGGTCTTTCTTTAATTTGGATATTCATACCTTAAGTCTACTAGAAAATCATGTAAACATTAAATGAAGCCAAACAGGCTGGTTTTGCTTCCAATAAGGATTAAATATTTCTTAGTTTGAAACAAAAACAAGGTACTGTTTTATTATTCCACAGAAGAAGGAAATTATTTTTTTAAATTTGGATTATTTGGATAAAATGGAGTCTATGGGAGACTGCCTTTCCATTATTCTGAGTAACAGCTTTCCAGGTAAGGAACCTCTACCTGTTTATATACAAACACACATATGCAAAAATCATAAGCTTGATGGTGAGAAGATGATGTTCATTTATGTACTTTTAGCCTTTTCATTTTAGGTTGCATACAGTAAGAATTTATCAGTTTAGAATGTATCTTATCCTATATGTCAGTCTTGGAGAGCTTTTTGACAGTTTCTTACTACTGTGTCTGCCTACAGGAGGGCTCCATGCTTAGCTTGACTCTTGCTGCAGCTTCCCTTTTATCTGTCTTATAGAATATAGGATATTGGCATGTTGGTGGGTTGCTGACTCCCACGCTGGTAATACTTTCATAAAACTGCTGTTCCTTCACACTGTGGCTCTCCTGGGCCTCAACATGACATTGTGTCGGCATTGTAACCAGAGGCTCACAGTTAATATTGGCTGCAGTGGAGGTCAGGAGCAAAAGCTTTCAATGCTCTGTATGCTGTGACCCTTTAGAATGAGAATTGCATGTTGTTGATTTGGTCCCCCACTTTGGATTCTGCCTGTATATAAGGTAGTTTATCAAGACCATAGAATTCATTAGATTAGATTTTATACTAAACATAAACTTTTTTAAAGTAGGCCTGTCACCCAGACCCTAAAATCTGTATAATAAAAGTCCTTTTCAAATTCAACATGAAATCCAAATTCTAATTTTTATTAAAGCATCCATAGCTGTTTTAAGCTCATTTAAAGATCTCATCTGTCAATCAAAATATTGTCTGCCACTCCTTTATGCCTTAGGCATAGAGGCGGGGCAGACAATTACTATCACTTTCCATTCAGCACTTCCTAGATGCCACTGCTCCCCACACATTCCCCCAGTTCTCTTAACCATTTAATTGTGTAGCCAGGACATGGGAATGGACATCGAGTCCCCCATTCTGGTGCACAAACAAGATTCTGAGATGATGCAAGGCTTGTCTTAATAACAGTGTCCACAAAATGGCTCCTGCCTGCTTGCTAGAATTATGAATTCCCAGACTGAAGAAAACAAGATTAAAATAATTTATGTAGTGTAATTAATGTTCATTTTGCTTGACTAATGGGATGGAATAGGATTTTGAATATTTTATTGGGGTGACGGGTCCACTTTAAGGCTTCAGCGCGTGTGCTGATTTTGGCTTCAGTGGGATTTGGTGTCATGTTCTATATTAAAAGCTCTCTTTTCTGTTTTGCCCTGTCATGATTATAATTTACTGTAGAGTCCATAAACTGATTATTTGCCCATTTATGCACGTAAGGCAGACAAAAAAAAAAACCATGAAAAAACAAATCGTCTGGTGAGACTTAAAATGAATTTAAAATAAAGAAAATACTCACTATTTCATTACTTCATCCTTTCCTACATAGATAGAGGTATAGGATCTGTCATCTGGAAACATGTTATCCAGAAAGCTGCAAATTATAGCAGGCCATTTTCCGTAAAATTTTATTATAATATTAATTAAAATTTCTCTGTAATAATAAAACACTAGCTTGTGCTTGATCTAAATTAAAACATCATTAATCCTAGATGCAAAAAAATCCTATTGGGTTTAATGTTCAAATAATTTTTTAGTAGACTTAGGGGCAAATTTACGAATTTCACGTGAAATGATCGAAGTTCGATCGAATACCGATCATACGAATTTTTTGTGAAATCGTAAAGTGAAATTTGGCCTCTTTGATCGGATATTCGATAATTGAATTGAAAATTTTAAAGTTATTCGACTGCCTACTTCGCCAGATTGAGCCTACCGAATTGCAATAGAAGAATAGAATCTTCAGAGACTAAGTCCTGCTCGAATACCATTCGTACGATCGTAGTGTTCGATCGTTCGAATTGTACGAATTTTTCTGACTCTCAAAGGAATTTTCATGTGAAATCGAACGATCGGTATCCGATCGTAAGAATTCATCGAGAAATCAGATATCGAGCAAAATCGAGCCTAAAACAATTCGATAAGCATTCGATAGTCGAATACTTATCGAATTGCAAATTTGGTCGAGCTAATTATGGGGAATAATAGTAAATTTGCCCCTTAATATATAGAGATCCAAATTACAGAAAGACCCCTGGAAAACCACAGGCCCTGAGAATTCTAGATACCCAATACCTGTACATCCCATATTAATCAGGAATCTAAGATGTATGTGCTGTAGAATCAAGCTGTTTGTAGTCTCTTGCATCTGCAACTGGAATAAATAAAGTTTATATTAAACTAATCAATACTTCACTTTTCACAGAAACCAGCAAAGGGAGTTACATACATGAAATTAACCTTAGCATTAACCATTGCAATGACATTCCAGCAATAAGAAACATGTAAGACATAGGGCTCTGATTATCGCTGGTATTTGAGGTTAGCTTCTCATTAGTGATGGGCGAATCTATCCCGCTTTGCTTCGCCCAAAAATTCGTGAAATGAGTCGTGGCTCATTTTTGACGAGTCGCGTGCCGTTTATGATGCGAATCGCGTCATTTGCGACGCGTGCATCATTTTAGATGAGCGTCGCGTCATTTTCGGCATGCAACTCATTTTTTTTTTTGCTAATTTATTCGCCGGCGGCGAACCGCGAATTCCCGCCTGGCGAATAAATTCGCCCATCACTACTTCTCATTACTTCCTATTACTTCCTGATTTTGTCATAGTGTTCCTGTATATTATACAGGTATGGGACCTGTTATCCAGAATGCTTGGGGCCTGGAGTTTTCCAGTTAACTAATATATACGTAATTTGAATCTTCATTCCTTAAATACTGCTTGAAAAATCATTTAACATTAGCTTTACCCAATAGTCTGGGTTTGTTTCCAATAAGGATCAATTATATCTTGGTTGGGATCAAGTGCAAACTATTGTTTTACCATTACAAAGAAAAAGGTAATTACAGAGACTGCCTTTCTGTTATTCAGAGCTTTCTGGATATTGGGTTTCTGAATAATGAATCCCATACCTACAATCCCATCCATAAAGCAAGGCTACAGGTATGGGACCTGTTATCCAGAATGCTGGGGTTTTCTGGGTAAGGGGTATTTCCATACTTTGGATCTACCTTAGGTCTACTTAAAAATCAATTAAAATGAATTAGACCCAATGGGATTAAGTATGTATATATATATATATATATATATATATATGTATATATATATGTGTGTATAACTTCTTAGTTGGGATAAAGTACAATGTATAATTACAGAGAAAAAGGAATTCCTTTCTAAACATTATAATTTTTTGATAATAATGGAGTCTATGGGAGATGGCGTTCCGTAATTCAGAGATATCTGGATGATGGATTTCTGGATAATGTATCCCATACATTAAGCAAAATACAAATAAGCAAATACACATGTAAACCACACTGTTCTTTTTTGTAACAAAAAATATTATTTTGTCATTACCCTTGCCGGTTCACATTATCACTTTATTTGAATATTCGAAAATCTGATGGTCAAATACTTCCCCTTTAAATTTTTGTTCGACCACCTACTTCGACAGATTAAAGCTACCAAAATGGGGATCCTTCCCTAAGATCGAATATAAAAAAATCGATCGAATTTTCTATATTCGATCGTTTGTTCGAATTGCGGTAAAATCCTTTGAATACGATAGTCGAATTTGAAGGATTTTACTTCCCCACTATTCCCTTGGTCGAATTTCAAATTTTTTTATATTCGAAATTCGACCAATAGTAAATCTGCCCCTTAGTCTTATTCTGGCTATAAAGTTAATGTTGAGAAATCTGAAGTGATGAATATATATGGTTCTTTTTCTAATTCTCTACTTAAGAAATTTCAACTTAAATATCCAAATTATCAGATGAAATATTTAGGATTAATAATTTCTTCAGGTATAAATAATTTATATACTTTAAATATTTCACCAGCCGGTCAAAAGGCTTTCCTCCATGTGTGAAAAATGGGCAAATTCTCCCCCTAATATTAAGGTAGGAGCACTCTTTTCTAAGTCTTTGATATTTCCCAAACTAATATATGCATTAATTATTCTTCCCTTGCTTGTAAAGCACTATGATATTAAGAAACTTGACTCTGCTTTAAATAAATGTATTTGGAACGGTAAAAAAACTAAAATTGCTTTACATAAGTTAAGAGCTCCAGCTAAACTTGGAGGTTTAAACCTTTCTGATTTCAGAACTTTTAATTTATCAGCCCTCACTAGATAACTTATTGAATGGATCTCTCAAGGTTCTAAATTTACAAACCCTGATATAGAGATTTTTCAAGAACCCTTCTTTGATATTGTGTCTGTTTTACATAGCAAATGGGGAAATGTTCCTTGTGATTTTAAGAGGAATCATCTCTATCGTGATTCTATTTTTATTTGGAAACATTGGGGGGCTGATTTACTAAGGGCCGAAGTGAATGTTCGAATTTCAAAGTAATTTTTTTTTTTATTTTACCATCGAATAGGCTACTTCGACCATTTGACCATTTGATCTGAATGTTCGAATATTAAAATCCTTTGACTTTGAAATTCGAAGTACTGTCTCTTTAAAAAAAATAAGATTTTTTAACTTCACCAAATAAAAGCTGCCAAAGTGCTATGTTAGCCTATGGGGACCTTCTAGACCATTTTTCTAAGTTTTATTTTATCGAAGTAAAATCGCAGGAATGCTTAATTCAGTGAAAAATACTGAATTAAAAGTATTTTAATTCGATGGTCGATGGTATTTTCCACTTCAAAATACAACCTTTAGCAAATCAGTCCCTTTGTCGACATAGGTGTATAGCTCTACAGGAACCCCTTTCATGCCAGCTAAGGTCTTACTCAAACCCTCATTAAAGACTTAGTTTGGACTTATTTGATCCACTCAAGAAAACTTTAATGTCTTGGTCAAAACTCAAAAAAGAACACAAGCTTTGTGAATCTGATAGATACTTTTACTTACCTTGTCAATGGGAGCTTTCTCTCCAACATAATAGCAAAAATTTGTTTTTAGCGGATCACAAACTAGCAGATGATTTGATAGATTTTTTGGAACTCCCCTGTTTGATGTCTATTAGTTCTCTATCTAAAAAATTTTGGAATGCTTATGGTACAGACTCACATCCATTAACAAAATCTTCCATCAAATGGTCTGAGTTTCTAAAATGTCAGGTGTCTCCCTTACATTTGGTGAAATCTATTAATAATTACAATAAATTATTTTTAGCAGAGAATTGGAGGATACAACATTTTAAGCTTATCCATCTAGGCCAGTGATCCCCAAACAGTAGCTCGTGAGCAACATGTAGCTCTCCAACCCCTTGGATGTTGCTCCCAGTGGCATCAAAGCAGGTGCTTATTTTTGAATTACTGGCTTAGAGGCAAGTTTTGGTTGTATAAAAAACAGATGTCCTGCCAAACATTCTCTCCTGTAGGCTGCCAGTCCATATAGGGGCTACCAAAAAGCCAATCAGAGCTCTTATTTGACATCCACATGGACTTTTTCATGCTTGTGTTGCTCTCCAACTCTTTTTTAAATTTAAATGTGGCTCACGAGCAAAAAAGGTTGGGGACCCCTGATCTAGGCTATGGGAAAATGTTTTCTAAAAGTACATCTAGTGGTCCTATTTCATATTGTCCTAAATGTGACAAGACTGATGTGTCACTTTTCCATATTTATGGTCCTGTCCAAAGATTAATTTATTTTAGAGGGAATTTACTCATTTTTTTAATTCTAGACCGAAGATAAAAATTAAATTGTCTCTGTGTTTTGCATTATTGCATCTAGATAATAATTTGCTTTCTTTAATTCCTAAGACAAATTTTATCACCCATGAAAGTAAATTATTGACTATTTTTTCCAGCTGCTTCTAAGAACTTTAATTTCTGGTTTCAAAAGGAACCCCCCTCATTATTGGATATTATTTCTTATATGAACCAGCTTAGTTGGCAGGAAACCTTAATAACTAAAACTCAAGGAAGTAATTCCAAAGATTCTTTTAGGCTGATTTTGTCTCCTTATTTTGAAATATGTAACTCTAATGCTGGTGATCAAATAAAGCGGTTTCTTCAATTGTAAGAAGATCTATCTGACATTCCAGGTGATGATTGGGCTTTTTCTTTTATCACATTTAAATCCACTGGCTTAGTTAATTTTAGTTAGTTCTTGTTAGTTTTCTTGTATGGTATACATTTTTGCTAACCACATACCATTATGTCAAATGTATCATATAAATATATATTTTTTTTCAACTGCATAATATTTGCTGTCATATTTATTTTGTTTGTTAAATGTGAAATTCAAATAAAATATTTAAAACAGAAATCCACAGGTCCCGAGTTTTCTGTGGAACAGATCCTATCCTTGTACAGGTATGGGACTGTTATCCAGAATGTTCAGGACCTGGGACATATCCATAATTTGGATCTTCGTACCTACTGGCTGGATATTCCCTGTGATGCAGTGCAATATACACTGCATGGAACACTGTACGTTTTCAAAGAGATATTCAAACTGAGCATAATGTTGAAATTTTTCAGGTAAAATGAGTCTTATAGGTTTAGTATTTGCTTACTTTGGGAGGGGCTACATACACAGATGTTAAACAGCCTTTGATACTTGACTGTTATTTTGGCCTTGTATGAGTCACTCTACGTTGCCATGAAAATTTAGATTTCTCTGATGAGTCAACCTGCATGAGACAAAAATGCTGTAGATCTTTCGGTTTAACAGATCAAGTCTGGAATAATGTGTACTTCTTACGATGGTAAACCTGATGACAAATATATGTTTGAAAAAATACATTACTTTACAAATGAATAAATAGTAGCTAACTAGATGAGTTATTTCAGCTGCATCTACAGCATTCTGGATAACAGGTCCCATACCTGTACCTATTTCCCATTGGCTTCTTTAAAAGAGGAACCAGAGCATCAGAACTTGTTCTCGCTGATCCAGCTGGAAACACGAGCTCTTTTATAGTTAAAATTATAAAACTACGAGCATAAATTAAATGTTTAGTTTTTGCTAGCTTATTTAACAAACATTTCATCATTAAATAATGTGCACTAGCAAAAATGTGTTGTTGTATTTATCACTTTAAAGATGATCAAAATATTTCTGTCGAAGATGTTTGTTGCTGTCTTCTTCGACTTCTTAGACATGAAAAGCTGGCCTTTTCACACTATTGTGCGCACATGCCTGCTTTGCACTGGGAAATAAAAAAGTCAGCAGAGGAATGAAGATTGCTTTGAGATGCTTCCACAGAAATACCCCAGACCAGTGTAGTTATCTGCTCACAGAAGCGCCAGGCCAAGGTATCAAGTATATGATTATAAATACTAGGGGTCTGGAGGCGCTGTACCAATGAGGCGAATTGTAAAACAGCTCCAAACAAGTTATCAGGGGTGACAAAATGCCTCTTCGGTTACCTTTAAGGGCTGAATTTCTGGGTTTTAAACCTGCTCTTCTAGCGATGGGCGGCTCCTGCACTAGAAACAGCACCGCTAACACGTACCACTCAAATCAGTGTAGTGGGGTGAAAAAACTCAGAAAAGGACTCAAATCACTAAAATTGATCAAGTTTTCAAGCAAAACCCACCAAAAAACTCAAACATTATGAAGGCTACAAACATCTGAAGGGACCTCTGCCATTTACTTCTACATGCTGTTTGCATTTTTGAATTTGAGTTATTTCCAGCGTAGGTGTATGATAAATCTAAAAAATTTGAGTTCTGTTAAAAAAAACTCAAAAACAGTTGCGTTTTTAACCCCAAAGTTTGAGTTTTGAGTAAAAAATAACCTCGAAATCAGGTAAAAATCAACCCAACCTTTGATAAATAACCCCCTTAAACTTTATTTCACCCTTTAAGGTGACTTATTTATAAATATTTATAAATATAAATTATTTTTAGATGGTATCTAGGACTAATTGAACCATTGTGTTTCCACTAATCGAAAAGTCTTGATATGTATGTTTGTCATCACATGCTAAAATTGTTTTATTTTTTTATACCTAAAGGACACGCTTTCCATTTTATATATAAACATTAAGGTCTCCATACCTTACAGCTACTAAACTGGAAACTCCAATAGGATTGTTCTGCCCCAATATGGATTCATGCAGCTTAGTTACCATCACTTCCACATGTTCTACCATGGAAGAAATTGCCCCTTTTATCATTCGGTTATATTTCAGTATTACTACATAAATGTTACTTGTTTATGGATTTCCTTTGTATAACAGTATAATAGTTCCATACCTTCAGACATGACACCTCCTTACTTTGCTCTTATCCCAGAATTAGATTTTAACAGTAGCTGAGCTCACAAAAATAAATCAACCATGGCTGGAGAAAGTAGTTTCAAATTTCTGCAGTTTGGCAGGACGCCAAAAGTCAAGGATGGTAATTTTCCCCATAGGCAGCATAAGATGTATAATGGGTGCATTGACAATAATGTTGTGAATGTTAAACATCAGAGTTGACACTAATGACATAATGATGACAATTTGCCAGTCAGCATTGCACAGCTCTTTCCTCAACGTTACTCTGCACAAGGCCAAGCAGCGTACCCTGTATAAATATTCCCATGGAAGCAAGTTAATGTCATTTGCAAAGAAAGCAATGTCAGCTCCAATGACATTGTGCAGATGTGTTCCACAGTTCGGGGACTGATCAGTGACACAAGCGTGTAGTTATGCAAATTGGAAACATGAATATTAAATCAGGATAAAGCTGTCTGAAATCTACCCGCGTACTCCAAGGGTAGTCAAAGACAGAATACCGGAGCATGGTTCACTGTAAGTACATTTCTAGCTGTCAATGTAGTCATGAAGCAAGGGAGGATGTGATGTGCCACAGGGTGTTCTTATGTGTATAAAAGTGGTAATTATTCTGTCAAATTAGGCTATAAAGCTTACAAAGGGTGAGCAATTTTTCCTTCATGTATTAGGAGTCATAAAACAGGAACCATTGCTACAGAGGTGTGAAAACAGCTCCAAAATATAACAAACAACAGTATAACAAACAAGTGCTCCCTTCAAATCTCACCCTATTTGGTCTTCAGTCAAAGAGTCCAGTAATATAAGGGACAGCTAGCGAATATGCATCCTGAATGTCACCCCAATAGTTTTGGATTCCGCATTGAGTCCCATAGTTTGGGAACCCATGCTTTAAAGGAGTTGTTCCCCAATGAGTTAACTTTTAGTATGATGTAGAGCAACAAACAGCCTGTCTATATCACCCTCCTATTTAATTTTTTTTCATTTAGATATTTATTATGTTACAGTCACATAAGAAATATCTGTTAGTTAAAAATTGCAATATCAATTGTCTCATAAATCAATGTTATATTTAAATAACATTTTCCTGTAAATGCTAACCATACTTTTATGGATGTAGATCATAATGAGAGATAACTAAAAGTAGACCTCTCATTAGTAAAGTATGGGCATTCCTGATGTAGAGGGTGATATTTGGAGCCAATTTGCAATTGTTTTTTTATTTTTTATTATTCGTGGTATTTAAGTTATTTGGCTTTCTATTCAGGAACTCTCCAGTTTGCCATTTCAACCATCCTAGCAAACATGCATAAGAGACTGGAATATGAATATGAGGGTCTGAACAGAAATATGAGTACAGGTATAAGACCCATTATTCAGAAAGCTCAGAAGTATGGAAAGGTCATCTCCCATAGATTCCATTTTATCCAAATAATTCAAATTTTAAAAAATGATTTCCTTTTTGTCTGTAATAATGAAATAATACCTTGTACTTGATCGAAACAAAGATATAATTAATCCTTATGGAGGCAAAACCAGGTTATTTGGATAATTTAATGATTAAATTATATTCTAGTAGGTATGAAGCGAAGTTCCAAATTCTGGATAGATTCATTATGCAGAAAACCCCAAGTCTGGAACTTCCTGGATAATAAAACCCATACCTAAAATAAAAATTAGAAATAACATAAATGTGTAGCCTTACAGAGCATATTTATAGAAGGGGTCAGTGACTCATAGATCAGAGAGTCCATGAGTCTTAGAGTATATTAAGAATGGTCAGTCTTTGGCTGCAGAATTACAACTTTTGGCTGTCAGAGAAGACAATGATATATGAACATTTTGAAGAACTTTAGGCTGGAGAGCATTTACTTTATCTTGTCAATCCTAACAGGGGCCGGCCATGGCGCACTAGGCAAGCTGGACTATTGGCGCTCTTACGCATGCGTGAACTGGCACTCCTGTGCACATGCGCAAATTAGCGATCGTGCGCAAGTTAAAAAAATTATAGAAAGCGCGGATCGTCGGCTTGAGAGTGGACCGGACTGGGGGTAGGCAACAGAGGAGGTACGTGCCTGGCGCCCCCTCAGCTTTGCGCCTTATGCACGTAGCTACTCTGCCTACCCTTTGGCCCGGCCGAAGAAACCACTGAAGACCAAACTCCTTCAAGTTGAACAATTGCAAATGAGCCCCAGTGCACATATACTGTATATTAAAAACACACACACTTATAAATGTATGTAGGGATACAGAGGGTTAATTCACCTCTATCCTTAAAATGTGAAACCACATGTTGGGAAAACCCCTGCCTGCATCTACAGGTTCAACCTAGAGTGACTGCAGGGGCAGGAGCCTTGTCCCTGTGCAGCGTGTCAGATAAGCGGCAGATATGCAGCAGATACCGGAGGTTGTCACAAGGTGTCACTGCTGCATAGCTATTTGATATACAGTAGGAAAGTCATGTTCTCACATGTCTGTTCCAGCTCTGTGTGAATCCCCTGGTGAGTTGTGATGAGGGAGGTTAGAAAAGAAAGGATACAGCATTTCTCCTGTTGTGAAACAGCGGGAAAGGTATTTGGGCAGGTATCGCTACCTGGGAATCTTCAGAGCTCTTTGGGGAAAAAGGGACTAAGACTCTTTGTCCACCAAGAGTGGAGTGGGAACTTTACCTGGCAAGGAGGCGCCAGTATTGAACGGCAAATATTCCCTGTGTAGTGGGTCATTTATTTCATGCAAATGTATATTTTACTTTGCCTTCAATCTTGCATAAAGTTATATTTGTTACACAGCACTATGTGATTATTGTTTTCCTATTGGGGTTACCCGCAGGTTTATTCCTGGATCCCATTAGGTGGAGGTACAGCCATGATAGGAAATTCCCAGTACCCTTTCACCTTGCAAAGGGGACTCAGGAGCTGCATTGGTATTTGGTAAGAATGTACAACCTTGGTACCAGGGGGGTCGCAAGGTTTTTTTTTTATATATTTATATATATACAGTATATATATAAATATATATCTAATGCCTACAGTAAAGTGGCCCAGTACCTCCATACTGTCCAGCTGTAGTTTTTATGTTATGATATGTATATAGAGTAGAATCACCATTTTACATTTTCTTTAGGGGAGCAGAAAATGGAAAATCCAGAGAAATGTAAAATCAAGGAAATATATTATGCATTTATTTAGATAGGGTTAAAAACTGAGGTTTCCCTATATATATATATATTTATATTTATCACCGTTTCTGTAAAGCTTTATTACATTTCCTTCTGTTTCTGTCTAGTTGTTATCTGCATCCTCTTATGAAAAAAGTTTCCTTTCTGAACTCAGCGTCATATATTTTAGTACAGTTGAAGCATTTTTCATTTCCTTGAAGAAAGCAGAAATGTAAAGAATGTCAATTAACTTCAGAAAAATATAACAAATGACAATCACCACCTAAGTAAAAAAAAAAAAAAAACAATCTAAATCTTGTACTCATCAAAATACCTAAATTTTGCAGAGCAAATTCTGGGTGTTTTATTAAGTAAAGACTCAATGTATTGGTATTAAAATGCACTGCTGCACCAACAACCTGCACTAGTTGGCTGTTAAGCCTCAACCTTTCTACCCCAGTTCATCATAATCAGCTCAGTGGGGTTAAGGTAATCACTTTCAGATTTTCTACATCTGCCTTTGTCATAATTCTGGAAACTTGTTTTGTTGACCCTTACATTTGAAACCTGTATTAATCAGTTAGGAGTGCCTTATTCAATGCTGCAGGAGTCCAGTTTTTGTGTTTCATAGCCCAATTTAGCCACTTAATCCTGCTTTGGACTTTCAGCCCTACTTCCTGCAGTTAAATTGCCCAATTTGTTGTGCTTGTATTCAAAACTGTGCCTCCATATGTGTTGGCACAGTCAGGCCCAAGTTACACAGGCTAATGACCTTTATGGACCTTTATGGAATAGTGGAGGCCATATCAAAACATTTCCCATTTCTAATTAGTTAGGCACCCCCAAGGGATCACAATTAGTTACCTGAAACCCCAGGTCAGTGCTCCTATTAGGAGAAAACTGCATTGGCGGGATACTTCCAGTGAGCACCATGGAGTGATCATCTTCCTGATTCTTCTATCTTCTAGTGGTTGCACATGTGCAGTAGAGCGAAAAGATGATCTTAAATGAAAAAGATGGCTATTTCATTCTACTACCCCGGGTGTTAAATATATGTAATATATCTAGAGTATATATGACACATGACACATACGGTAACTAAACATGATTGGACCTAAGTGCAGGACTGACAAACTCACTCCCCCACCCCCCAAATCACGGACTGGCCACCCCTGATTCGTTCACACCAAAAACTTTCCCCTGCCATGCTGTTCACAATAAGCATCATCATGACTCCTGCAAGCCCCAAGGTTGACTGGTTGGCCCTCCACAATACATAGCCATTCTTCTCTAAGAAACTGGGCAACAGTGCCTGAACTAGCTCTTTGTCTCTCTTTCTTTGTCTCTATATGTAGTGTGTAATCAGAGACCCCCAACCAGGCAAGGTAAATCACTTTTCTTTATGTGCACTTCAGGGCTACTAGCAGCAACAATTAATTAACAACAACAAGATTCCTCATGAACTAGTCAAGTGAAACGCCACTGTAAACAAGTCTGAGGTATTTTATTCCTCAGTATATGCATTGCCGATAATATATTGATTGCTTATTCAAGGAACAGCATGAACATAAATCAATATGTAGTCAATAAGGTTTTGCCTATTGAACAGTGGTCAAATGACGGTCAAAGTAGGGAGAAACCATTAACCCCTTTTGCCTCTTATTGTTATTCTACCAATAAAGTGTACTAAATCTGCTCAGAAATAAGCATGGCTAAAGGCAACTTAATTAACAAAGGGGCACTACTCAAAAATGTTAACTCTTGTTTAGCTCATTTTTAATGTCAGTCTCTAAACAAAAAAAAATATTTCTTGCAGTTGTTTAAGCCGACATCCCATTATACCTGCACACTATGGCATCTCAGGTAGGGGTGAGTAAATCAGAGCAGTCTTCAAGTGCAGTATCCATCTAATATTCCCCCAATTAATGGTTCAACATTGCTGACAAACCCTTATTTGATTGGGGGTTGGGGGATTCAGGAGTGTTTGTGTTGCCTTCTGCTAACTACCATTCTTCTCTACCCAGTGGGGCAGGGCCATGTACTCAAGGGATCTTTCCTAAGGCTTAGTCTCATGAAGGAGAGATTCTTTCTATATGCCGTGCATTGTGGGGCTCTATTCCTAGTAAGCATGCTTCAAAAGAAATGGCATATCAATGACTACACACATTTTTATTCAGGTCTATGTTTATTTGAGCAAAATGAGTGTACTATTTTGACATGAATGGCAGCCATTACTGCTCCTTTAACCTCAAGGCAATAATGTAAAATACAGATCAGTAATGCTTCCTTCCAATGCAATGTGATTTAAATCAATTCAGTTTCCTTCCCATTCATCATCGCATGACAGCTTCCAGCGCACCACTCATTGTCCTTAAAGTTATCTGATACTGCTAATAGTGAACACATCCTGAATGGGACCGATTGGGTGAGCCTCAGTAAAGCATATATATACGTTTCCAAATCATCTTTCTGTTTTATAAAAAAACATAGATTGAGTGGAATGTGTTCATTGTTTGTCATTAATGGTGATGGATTTAAGAATATAGTTAAGAATATATTTGCATCTTTCTCCAGTCCTTCCATATGTACTCCATGTGATATTCATAGACATCACACAGATGCTCTTCTGACTATTTGCAAAATGTCTGCAGTGTGTTACCCTCTCATCTGCTGTTAAAAAGTGATCATAGACTTCCAATATTCTATAGCCCTATCAGTGAAACCTTTACCTACCTACCTACCTTCAGTACAATGCTGGGGATTTAATAGTTGCAGGCTAAGAATCTAACAAAATGTTCCCCCCTCATGGAACCATTTTTCTAATAGTTGAGTAAGATTTTGATGTATCTCCCCCACAACAGCTTTTTTTCCCCAGTGCCCTGTTGGCTCAGTCCAACCCTGGCCTATTTACTAACTTTTGATTTTCACACATATAAAAATTGGTAAGTAAAAGCTGTTGAGGTCCTTAGGACCTATGGAAGCTGCACTGTTGCGATTGGACCTTTTTTTTAGCCATTCAAACTTTTAGAGGTTTTAGAGGTTTTTTTTGCTAGCAATTCTACAAAAAACGTTTATTATTCTCTTAGCGCATCATTTTGTGTTTATTTATACTTTTTAAACAGGCATGGGACCAGTTATCCAGAATGCTTGGGACCTGGGGTTTTTTGGAAAGCGGATCTTTACATAATTTGGAGCTTCGGACCTCTTCATAAGTCTACTAGAAAATCGTATAAGCGTTAAATTAACCCAATAGGCTGGTTTTGCTTCCAACTGGGATTCATTCTATCTTAGTTCTTATCAAGTACATGGTACTGCTTTATTATTACAAAGAAAAAGGAAAACATTTTTAAAAATGTGGATTATTTGGATAAAATTGAGTCTATGGGAGATGGTCTTTCTGTAATTCGGAGCTTTCTGGATAAAGGGTTTCTGGATAACAGATCCCATACCTGTATTTGGACCTTTTAATACAATACATTGTACTTGTGGTTTTAGGGCTCTTACACATGAGCGTTTTTACCTGCACTCCTCTGCGTTCCGTTTTGCTGCATTCAGCCGCACTCAATGCTTTTCAATGGGGCTGTACTCACACGAACGCATGTAGGCACAGAACGCAGGAAAAATGCAGAATGTTGTGTCTGTACTAGTGATGGGTTAATCTATCCAGATTCGCTTCACCGAAAAATTCACAAACGACATGCGTATCTTTTTTTACGTGCGTCGCATCGTTTTCGGCGCATGGCTTAGTTTTTGTCAGGCAAATTTTTGCGGGTGTTTTGCGAATTTATTCGCCGGCATTGCCCATCACTAGTTCGGATGCAACATGCTGCATTTTTCCTGCGTTCTGCGCCTACATGCTTTCTTGTGAGTACAGTCCCATTGAAAAGCATTGAGTGCGTCTATACCTGCGCTCCCCTGCTGCTGAATGCAGCAAAACGGAACGCAGGGGAGCGCAGGTAAAAACGCTTGTGTGTAAGAGCCCTTAGGAATGCAGGGGAGCACAGGTAAAAATGCTTGTGTATGAGCCCTTAGGGCTCTTACACACGAGCATCTTAACCTGCTCTCTGTTTTGCTGCGTTCAGCCGCAGAGGAGCGCAGGGATAGACGCACTCAATGTTTTTCAATGGGGCTGTACTCACACGAACGCATGTAGGCGCAGAATGCTGGTTCAGACGCAACATTCTGCATTTTTCCTGCGTTCTGTGCCTACAGGCGTTGTGTGAGTACAGCCCCATGGAAACGCATTGAGTGCGTCTATACCTGCGGCTAAATGCAGCAAAACGGATCGCAGGGGAGCGCAGGTAAAAATGCTCGTGTGTAAGAGTCCTTAGAGAAAATTTGTTTATTTGTGGTTTCAAAAAATATGTGTGGGCAATGAAGCATAAAAATGACAAACTAGCACAGAATAAACTTGTTGCATCCAGAAATAACCCTGAAGTGCCTGTGAGCACATAAATTATAACATAATACCCAACCAAAACAGAAAAATCCAGTTGTCTACAGCATAGTCCTCAGCCAGCCAGAATAGCCCCACAGTGCACAGACAACTAGGAAAATATGCTACAATGCCCACCCATTGCATAAAAAGCTCAATTATTTACTGCCAACAGATCCAGGGGCGCTCTGCCAATGAGGGTAGTTGAGCAACTCGCCTCAGGTGGCAGCGCCGCACTAGGTACCAGGGGCGGCAAAAATGCGCTCCAGGTACTTTTTCCGGTTTTCAAACTGGAAATTCGGCTCTTCTATGAAGTATGCGTTCTGTGCTGGAGTCCTGGCCCTCTCTGCCACCGGCAAGCTGCCTCAGGCGGCGGAGGGGCCAGGATGGCTCCTAAACAGATCAGCTAATGCAGCATCCAAAAATTAAGATGTAGTTGAATTAAAGAAACACACCATGGAGATTACAAGTATTCTCTTTCTTTCTCTGCAATATGCAAAACCAGCATAGTAACCAGGATGTTCTGCCTACCTATTTTTTCATTGTATTTTCAATAAATCTTACTCTGATTTCCCTAAGCTGCATAAAATCAGACCACAATAATGTATACAGTATATATGTTCCACGCACCACCTACCACTTCTTAACTCCCTCTGAATCTATCAGTCGTCTCATTTAAATCCCATTAACTTGCAGAATGTGTCAGTTGGCTCCTTTATATCCTGCTAATACTGACACTTGTGCAAAGAATTCCCTTTCATCAATGCCTAAAATTAAAATGCAGTTGGATCTATTGTCCCGCTAATATATTGTGAAGCATTAAAGGGTATTAGCATTAAAGACCATTTAAATAATGATTGGCTCATGCATATTAAAAGCATTGCTGGTCCTCTTGATTATCAGCGAGAAAAAGCTTGCAGAAAAATGCATTATTAATGAGCTGAAAGTAAGGTCTCAATTAATCAAAAGGTGCTATGGTCTGCCTCCAGTTTTCATTTAAAGCACAGCACAGAAATAGTTGACAACATCAACCCACTAAAATCATTATATGCCTGATTGTTAAGCAGCTGATTTATCACATTTGTCTCACTATCCAAAACAAATATAATAGTCTGTTTAAATCTAAACACAAATGAGAGCAATCGTTAGACATTTTGGGGCCTTGATTTTTTCTGATCATTGTTTTTAGGGGAAAAAAAATAAAACTTGAATTTTGTAAAGATTTATCATATCCCAAAGCTGCTAAAAATCTGACAATACTCAAACCTGTCAAGGTCATAGCAAAATATATATCAGATGTCCCTGAAGTTGTTTCTTGACTGTGATCTGCGCTGGATAATCCAATAAAGTTGGAGTTTTCGTCCAATAATCTGAAAAAGTTTTTGTAGAGAAAATTCTATCAAATTGAGTTTCCGGAGTGTTGATCATACCGTATGAATTGACATTCGATTTTGTCCCTCTGATTTTTTCGAGAAAAACAATGTGTGGAAGAGAGTTTAGTCAACTGAGATTAATTAGAGTTTTAGTAAATAACCCCCTAAAGATTTAGCCATTGTAATGTAACTCTATGGTGTTTTTTATGGTGCTCTAAAGGGCAAGGAAAGTGTAAAATAGAATAAGGC
>CM044433.1:147859963-147883151 GCA_024363595.1 Xenopus borealis | reverse complement strand
CAGTATTACCATATAACAACCTAGTAACTATGATGGAGATTTTTGTACACTATTGTAGTATTATGTATCTTTATATGATTATTTATGTATCCTCACACTTAGGGGTTATTTTAAGCACTAAATTTATAGTGTGGGAGTTATAGTACTCTTCTATAGGGATGTTGCACCAGTTGCAGTACAAGTGAAGTAAATTAGCATATTCACACAGGGATCCACAGGGTAGCTATTTGAGTTATATGGAGAAGTTTAACTACTTTGAGTCATTAATTAACCTTTCGTTTTAGGTTGGGTCAGTTAGTAAGGCACAGGAGGGATATAATAACATAACATATTGCTGAGGAGGATAGAATATTGTGCTAGTCTCATGATATAACACAATTGTAACATAGTAAATGAGAGTGTTAACATTACCAGTTTGGACAGAATTAAATATCGATAAATGTAGTAACTTATATTATGATACAGACTATGAAAAATTGCCATTTACTCATTTATATAACAACGTTACAAGTGTTTTAAATTTTAAACTGTCTTTTAAAATGATTTGTTGATATAGCAATGGGATTTAAATATTTATGGGTGCGTAACATATCTCTATATGGGATTGGTAATTACGCTGATTATTTTAATCTATTACATCTGTTGTCACTTGCCAGTTAAGCAGCTAAGGGCCCTTACACATGGGCGTTTTGGACCTGCGTTCCCCTGAGTTGCGTTCGGCTGCGTTCAGCCGCAGGGGAGCGCAGGTCTCATTAGTTTCAATGGCTTTGTACCCATGAGACACGTGTAAGTGCCGAACGCAGATTCAGACGCAACATGCGGCATTTTTCCTGCGTTTAGCGCCTACATGCGGTCGTGTGAGTACAGCCCCATTGAAAATAATTGAGTGCGTCTATACCTGCGCTCCCCTGCAGCATATTGATAGATGGAAAACGTCTTTTTCCTATCAGAAAACGAATGCAAAGACCTTGTGGTATGAGATACAGGGAGGCTAGTTTATCAACATTCTATTTAGTGGTTATAGAGGTTTCTGAAACCCCAAATAAACATGTTTTTTTCTAAAACAACTAATGCCATGTAATGTATTAAAATATCCAAATATAAAAAGCAGAAATGCAAATAATGCTCAACAAGCCAAAAAAAAAACACAAAAAACTTTAAACGCTATAATTATTAAAGTCTTTTGGACAATCATTAGTGAAAAAAGATCCAAAACCCTCTAAAAGTCCGAAATTGATAAAAAATATACACTGACTTGTATAGGACTTTGACAGCTTTTACATGGCACAGTTTTGTATTACAGCTTTTGTGATTTTAAAACTTTCTAAACCTCATATATTTAGAGTTTACAGAAATAATAAAAACATAAATGAGAAAAAATTTGATTTGTGAAATAAATAGAAATTTGAATGGTAGTAAATAGGCCCTTTAGAGTGGCTTCTCTTTAGTAATTATTCTTATTCCTCAATCACATGACACTATTGGTCCAATAATAACTATACTTAGTAACTACTCAGTAATAATACTGGAATAATAATAATAATTACTGGACTCAGTAATAACATTCTGAAAATAGCTCTTGTTGAAATCTATGATGAATCTTTTTTTTAGGATGTAATTTAGAGTAGATTATGTTTCTTTAGTAGCTACATGTTACTGAATGGCTTTACTTCTTCAAACTGTGTACTATATGTAAATATACATGAAAGAACCTCAGAGTTTTTAGAGTGTTTTTAGAGGGAAGTAAAATAAATTACATTATTGGGCTTGTTTATCAATTTGGGGTCTCAAGACTGGAGTGCCAATGAGAGATAGCAACCCTATACTGAGAAATTGTTTTCACACTGGGGCAAGGTGCCTTTTCTAGAACTTTATATATATATATCCCTGAAGTGGGAGAGCTAAGTATTATAAAACAAGTTACAATGCACCATTTTGCTCTGACAGACTATGACCTTATATAATGACCAAATAAACACAGAGGAGCATGCCAGGGAGAACTCCACTAACATATGACCACTTTCAGGAGGACACAAGCATTTAGTTATCAATGAGTCATTAGTTGAGATGTCAAAAGCACTTACGTCCCTGCCAAGAAATTCCATTACCATCATCAATAGCAAATGTATGCAGTGTTTGTCAATGACCCTGGCTGAGAAAAGAGCACCGGCAATCGTTCCACAAAAGTTAAGACATATGTTTGTCATTACGTGTATTGATATCTTTGCCAATCAGTGCAACTATTTACCCTAGAGCTGGCTGAGCTGTATGTACACATCTGAGATTATTTAATCAATATGTAGAATAACAACTACAGACTGCGAAGCATCTGATCACTTACTGCTCTCAGTTACTATTCGTGATCCATGTGCTAAGGTATAAGCAGTTTAAATCCATTTCACAAAGTAATAGAATACCCCATAAACAAAGTGGTAGAAAACTCTTGAGTTGCAAAGCTTAAGATCAGAGATACCTCTGGTGATAATTAAAATGAACAGTATAGTGCGGTGGTATTGGCCTAAGCTCCCTTTTGAGGTCAAACGTTTCATCAAGGCCCCTTAATAAAAATAAAAATGTTCATACATATGTAAACATACCTGGATCAGCAAATAAGATCAACAAATATGTGCCAGGAGAGCAAGTTGTTATTTTCTCCAATTATTCCCCTAACATACCATCAAGGTTCTACTAAGAGTAACTTGGAGAGCTAGTAATTATGACCTACAAATCATTCCCTAACTTACTATGCTTCTGAGAGTATGTAAAATAGCTAATAGGAACTTTCTCTAAACCACAGCTTAACTGGAAATCAAGTGTCTTCTAAGAGTATCTAGGAGAACAAGTCATTTCTTTCTCCAAATCCCACCCAAATTCAAGTAGCTGCTAAGAGTATCTAGGAGAGCAATCAGGGAATTTATTCAAAGCCTCATCCTAACTAACTAGCAAGTGTCTTCTAAGAGTATCTATAAGAGCAAGTAGGTACTTACTCTAAATATCACCCCAACTGACCATGATGTGTCTTCTAAGAGTACCTAGGAGATCACGTGTCTTCTAAGAGTATTTAGAAGAACAAGTAAGAATTTTCTCCAAACCTCATCCTAAGTGAACATGAAGGGGCAAATTTACTATTATTCCCCATAATTAGCTCGACCAAATTCGATATTCGATTAGCATTCGATCGTCGAATGGTAAATTAATAGTTTTTTTAGGCTACCTTTTATTCGATATTCGATCATTCGACGATGGAATACAAATTTATTCGATCAGTCAAATCAATCATTCGATCATTCAAATCATTCGTACGATTTGAACGATCAAAGACTTCGATCGTTCGAATCCTATTCGATCAGGACTTAGCCTCAGAAGCCTATGGGAGTGCTCCCATAGGCTTCTATTGCAATTCGGTAGGTCCAATCTGGCGAAGTAGGCAATCAAAATTTAAATCCTTCGCTGATCGAATGATCGAATATTCGTTCATTCGAATCTATTCGAATGTATTGAATCATTTGACCATTCATTTGACCATTCGCTATTCGATGATCGAATATGCCAAAATTTGCATATTCGACCAAACGAATAAATCCTACGATCGAAATTCGATCGAACTTCGATTTATTCACGTGAATTTAGTACATCGGCCCCGAAGTGTCTACTAAGAGTATCAAGCGAGCAATTAGTTACTTTCTCCAAACCTCACCCATCAGGTAGCTGCTAATTTCCCAAACTTAACCCTGAAAATTAATACTTGAGCAACAGATAGTTGATATCAAATTAAGTGACATATTAAAGAATCTTACCAAACTGGAATATATATTTAAAGGAAAACTATACCCCGAAAATGAATTTTTGAGCAACAGATTATGAAAATGGTTTATTTACATGAAGCAGGGTTTTACATACTAGTTGTTTTATGCAATATCTTTTTTATAGAGACGTACATTGTTCAGGGGGTATAGTTTTCCTTTAACTAACCAGCAAGTGTCTTCTAAGATTATCAAGGAAAGCAAATTGGTACTTTCTCCAAATCTCACACTAACTGACCATCAGATCACTTCTAGAGTATCTAGGAAAACAAATATATACTTTCTCAAAATAATACCCTAACTAGCTTTCAGTCTGAGATCCCAGAACCACTGCTTTGGAGTCCTCCTAAGGGCAGCACCACAGTTTGCAAAATTCTACTTTGGTGCAGCTGTTTTTACTCACTTATTTATAAAGGACTTCCATTCAATGGTATCTACTTCAATGAAATTCCACTAACATCTTTTGGAAGCTTCAAGCTCGTGAAATCCCATTATTCCATACAACTGCTGTCACAAGTAATGTTTGGGATTTTCCTGGTCATAATCTAGTTGTTGAAAGTTCAGCCATTACGTCTCAGTCTTTCCAGACGTTTTGTGCCTAGCATGGTTTTAGAGATTTTTATAAATTTTAATATAGAGAAAGGGAATATGGTCTCAGCCCTGTAACTATAGACCTGCATTGGGGAAAGTAACATATTCAGGATAGAAAGATCTTATCAAACAAATGTAAAGGAGAGAATTTGTAAAACAAATATTTTTATGTGAAGGAAAGTTGAACAAAAATTATAACCTACTTTGATGTGGCAAAGGCTTGTGATATAGAGCCCCATTGTATCTGAATAATGGAGTGCCTAGATTGCTTGTTTCCAAATACAATACAAAGTGCAATGTGAGAAAAATCTCACCTAAGGTGTGGCACAAGTTTTTCTTACTGGATTTGTGAATGCCGCTACTTCTGGGTTTTCATTGGCCTTTCATGGTGCATTTAGCAGCCTAGAGTTTCTTTTCAGATACAATATCTATATCCTACTTTAGTCACAGTGAATGTGTTGCTATGAGCTTCACATTTGGACATGTGATTGTACACCCCAATTTATGTCCCATGCTGACATCATGACATCATGACATAGCACAGGTGCAATAGTGCTGTGATGTCATCAGGCTGCACTAATTGCTGGTTGGTCCAGATGGCCTTGTATCTATGAAACTATCTTAAAATTGTAAACTTGATTAAACAGGGCATGAGACATACTTCCAAAAAAGACTCCACTTAAGATAGAAGCAAATTTGCTATTAGAGAGAGATTGGTATTTAAGAAATTGAAGTTTATTGGCACCAGGACATCAGATTTTTACCAACCTAAGGAAACTCTCTTAGATACTAGACCCTATAGGAACCTATAAGAAAATTCTCTAAGATACTAGAAACTATAGGAACCAATACGCCTATATGGGAATTCTCTAAGATACTAGATATTCCAGACTTTTGGGGAAAGCCTCAGACTCTGGAAATTTTATAGATGGTACCTAATGTCAAAAACCTAAATAAACATTACTTAGGTGCATATTCCCTATGGTTGATAGGGTGTAAAAACAAAAGTAATATTGCAGTCATAGTGGTAGTTTTCTATATTGAACCTTTGTGGAGAAAAATATTTAGCTTTGTTTCCAATTAAGCATCCTATAGGGTAACCTCCTTCCTCAAACTTGTACTTCTCCAGAATCATTATTCCTGTTCCCATGGTAATAAGAATTGCCAAATATGGATACCGTCAGGGGGCTTATCTATCAATATGTGAAAATATAGCTTGTCATGATTCCACAGAGGGGAATTTGATCATTTTCTCCATACTTGTGTAAGATTTCAATAGGCACATCTATTATAATGTGAAAATAGGTCAACCTCTATTCTCATCCTTTGATAAATACCGCATACCCTTAAAATAACTATGAATGCTTTAATAAAAATTTGAACTTGGATTTCATGTTTAATTTGAAAATAACTTTTATTATACAGATTTTTGTGTCTGGGTGACGGATCCACTTTAAAACAGCACTGTGGCTACAATGGAGCTGAACAGGAGGGCAAGGTTATATGATAGGCCTGTTTCAGTGCAAAGTCATTTTGGCTTCTAGTGCCTATGTGTGCAGTTACTGTATGTGCACGTCATTAAAACAAGTTGCTAAGAAGTATGTATGGATGGAAGTACAGTTGTGACTAGTGTCACTCTAGTTTAGTGCTTTGCAGATGTCCTTCCATGTAATTCCTTCCCTTGCATTCTTTCACACCTGATTCTGTCTCCCATGTTATCTGTAGAAGAATATCTTCTGGGCGTTACAGGAATGCTGAGTTTAAAAGCATGAACACATGGATGATAAAAAATAAAGATTTATTTTTTATACAGCCTACAGCTGCTTCTCCCTGATCGTATCCCCCCCCCAGGCCCTTATTGCTGCTGTAACTACAGTACAAATATAACAAACAAGGGAAAGTTGTGCTCACCACTAATTTTTAAAAACATTAGGCAGGGGTGCAATGAGGCCGTGACCACAAAATAAGAATAGACAAGTACAAGAGGTTCTCTGCACTCAACCCATTATCAATATATTTAAGACACTGAGACATTTTGTGCATACAGCTACTTAAGAATGCCTTACCCTTTAAACAAAACAGGGATTGTTTGTCCATATATTGCAATATATTTAAGCTGGCCAACTACATCAAAGTCATCCCATATCTGGCTAGTCCTACACTCAAATTGCATCTGATTCAATATACAGCACAGGTATGCATGATGGCCCAAATTGATGTTGTAGCTGGAGTGGGGGCCTATAGGGTGATGGCCACAGATGAAGGGTGGCCTGGAGGGGGAGCAGGGGAGCCTGGAGAGGAAGGTGGGGCCAGTGGGCCTCCAGTCTAAGGCTTTCTGTATAGTTGTGCTGAGCACCATTCAGTCCTTCCTTCCTGCCTTCCTTTCTAAATCAGACGCTGCTGAACTTATTGATGCAGAGTAACCCTGAAATGACCACCATCTCCTAGCCAGAAGGTGGCTCCAGGTTCCAGTGCCCTGCATTAATCATTGCAACACAGTTGTGCCAATATAATAGGGTGCATATGTCACTTGCTGAACGCCAGAAATTATATTGGGAAAATATTTGATTCAACTGTGTCTGAATTGCGATGTAGTACACTTACATGTGCAATTGCTTTAATTTTGACAAATCAGGTACAGTACAATTACATCAGATTCAATGCCCCTTTGCACCAGCAATGTTGGTTGAATTCTGGGAAAAAATATTGCGCTGTGAGGAAAAAACATGGCGATTGCGATGGAAATTGCACTTTGCTCACTGAATTTTCAGACATATATGAAACCTATCATGAGTGCTTCATCAAGTGCTGAATGACATGACAGATGCAAAGATGAATTAAGAGCCACAAAACCAGAACTTTATTGGCATAGGGCTGTTGTTCAAAAGAAACCATATATCAGCCATATCCATTGATGCACGCTCAAGGGTAATATGACTTTTTCTAGCAAGATTAAAAACTCCTAGGTGCTGCTGCACTTGTGAATTCTAAGCACCTGGATAGAACTATACAGAAATCAATCAATTTCACCACTTTATATTCTGGATTAGCTTTTATTTCTCTCTCCGTACCCTCTAAAATCTGCCCCACATGCTCAGATGGCTAGCAAATGAAAGTTTCACATATCAGGATGAATTTGTGAAGATAGCTAATGAACATTAAACCCAAATAAATCTGCCTCCTTCATATAAAGGGCACATTGTGGTATTCACAGGTATGTTTGGAAAAGTTCCTATGTTTTGTAAAGATTTATGGATTCTATTCGGTTTTCAGCAGGTTCTACTGAGTCATTTTTCTTCTTAGTCATATGTAATGTCCAGGACTTGCTCGGTAGGAAGAATTGTGAGGGAAATAGTTCTCTTATCTTGCTAAATATAGAATATGTGTATTTGGAATGCAAAATAATAAATCTTGGTAAGAAAGCTCTGTGAGCAATTACAAATGTATTTGTAAATGGTACTGTATAACATGTTCTTTCATAGGCATGCATGGTTTCTTTTATTATTTCTGTTTACTATTCTGACATTTGTGTGTGTATGTGATCCATGAAACCTGTTATCCAGAAAGCTCTGAATTAAGGAAATGCTGTCTCCCATAAACTCATTTTACACATATAATATTTTTTTTAAATGATTTCCTTTTTCTCTATTACGAAAAAACAATACCTTGTATTTGATTGATATAATTAATCTGCATTGGAAGCAAACCCAGCCTATTGGATTTATTTAATGATAGGTCCCATACCTGTATAATGAAACCTTCCTGGACCTGGCAGTAGCTCCAGGGTTCCGACAATGAGCTGGTCAGTAAATGCAGAAGACTTGTATCAAGTGAACCGTATGGATCTACTGCTTTATGTGGCTTCCCCATGCCAAACCACTGGTCACCCTTGTAGGACCAACCTCCCGGCAGGCCCCCAGTATCGTGTTTCATTATAGAGTTAAATTATTTCATTTGTGAATTTTTAAGAATTAACCATTTATTTTCCTTATTGGAGATGGGATTATAGCCTATGGCAGCATTTCAGCAAAGTTTCAAAACATTTTATTAAGTCACAAGATTTTTTGTGCAAGAAAACATTTTCTTATAATGGCTGCATATTGTCAAGTCTCACTCAAGACAAAATATATTTGGACATTATTGCAAATAAAAACAATTGTGGCACTAAGAGTGCAGGAAAAGGTTTGCAGTTTGGAAACTTTTGTTCTGAATTTTAGTAATAATGTTTAGTAAGAGTTTGCACTAGGGATGCGCCGAATCCTCCATTTTGGATTCGGCCGAACCCAAGAATCCTTCCTGAAAGAATCACCCGAATACCGAACAGAATCCGAACCCTAATTTGCATATGCAAATTATGGATGGGAAGGGGAAAATATTTTTTACTTCCTTGTTTTGTGCCAAAAAGTCACATGATTTCCCTCCTGGGCCCTAATTTGCATATGCAAATTAGGATTTGGATTCGGTTCGGCCAGGCAGAAGGATTCGTCCGAATCCTGCTGAAAAAGGCCGAATCCTGGCCGAATACCGAACCGAATCCTGGATTCGGTGCATCCCTAGTTTGCACACCTGCTCTAACACTTGGCCTAAAGACAAAACCACTTAGCATTCTGGGGAAAAAACTACTTACCACCTGAAATACAGTTGTTTATAGGGACAAATGAATTGTTTTCTTCCTTTTCAGCAATTTGACTCTTCACCAAGTGGAAAATATATTAATATATATATAGACAAATACAAGAGGTCCTCTGCACTCAACCCATTATCAATATTTTAGATATTGAGACATTTTGTGCATACAGCTACTCAACCCATTATCAATATATTTAAGACATTGATCCCACTGGTGTCTAATAAAAGGGCATCCATGATTGGGAGTTTTACTTTGAAAGCAGCAAGTAAGTTGCAGGTAAAACTTAGTCCCTTTGTAAAATGTTTGATGAAGTAATGGAATTCTTAATGAATCAGATGAAAATTGAGCGTAGGACTGGCCAGATATGGGATGACTTTGACGTAGTTGGCCAGCTTAAATATATTGCAATATATGGACAAACAATCCCTGTTGTTTAAAGGGTAAGGCATTTTTTAGTAGCTGTATGCACAAAATGTCTCAATGTCTTAAATATCTTGATAATGCGTTGAGTGCAGAGGACCTCTTGCATTTGTCTATATATATATGTATATATATATATATATATATATATATATATATATATAGGCACTCAAGGACCCATGCTTGGAGCAACAGCTTTGTGGGGGCTGGCATTTAGGTGCCTATAAATAAAAAAGGGTGTTTAAAAAGCTTGTCATTGGAGTTGAGGGAGATTTGTGAAGAAGGGAACAAGTACAAAAAACAGAGGTGCGTGAATACGTTTTTTTGTACTTTGCACCCTTCCCCACACCTGAGGGCACAGGTCTAAAATGGTCCCACATTTTCAAAATAAATAAATCCCTGCCTGCATTTGCCAGTGCTGTATGGTAGACAATAGGGGGGATGTAGGTTACCCTACCTGCCTCTTCAGATGAACCTCCCCCAATACCCTTATTAATACTTAAAGCTTATATATATTAAGCACCAACATACTCCATAGTTCCATAGTTTTATGCAGGTTTCATGTGACAGTTGATGGCAGAGGCTGCTGGGATGTGCAGTTTATCCACTGTTGATGAGACTCAGAGGTTAGCTCCATTCTAGGCAGATCATCAACACTGTTGATGAGACATAGAGGTTAGCTCCATTCTAGGCAGATCAGCAACAAGCAGAAAAGGGAAAATAGAACTGCTGACTGTGTTTTGCACCGGCTCAGCAAGCCTATAACAGTAATGAATGGTGATACTAGTAGAGCACGCACTACCGGTTTATCCTATTCTCTAGATCTGCTGACCGTCACGTAACAAGTTACACATGGATTATAATGGTTTCCTTTCATGAGCAGGCAGATAGTTTGTACAAGAGTATTGGCTTGCTTAGGCTCGGACACCATTTCTGTATTCATTCATATAATGGATACAAATATAAAATGTTCACAATAAGTTAAAGTTGAAAAAGACAGAAGAGTAATGGCACCTTTCACCCACACACACACATCCCTTCACATTCAGGTACTTTTATAATTAGAGTTTGGGTGAGGAGTGTATCTTGCTGGAGGGCATACAGAGACTGGGATGGATATTGCTGTACAAAACAAAACCATATTTTACATGGCTACTCATCCTGGCTTTAGCAGCAGGCTGGAGGTGCAAGGTCCTCTTTAGAGGTTCATAATTCATAATCACAGAATATACAGTATTAAAGGTATGGTTAACCTTTAAGTTAACTTTTAAGTATGTTATAGAATGGCCAATTTTCAGCAACTTTTCATTTGGTCGTCATTATTTCCTGCCTTCTTATGACTCTTTCCAGCTTTCAAATAGGGGTCACTAACCCCATCTAAAAAAAACAAATGTTTTGTCAGGCCACACATGTATTGTTAATGCTACTTATTGTTAAATGCCCTCTCCTATTCATATGCTAATCTTTTATTGAAAACAATGTATGGTTGATAGGATAATTTGGACCCTAGCAACTAGCTTGCTGAAACTGCAAACTTGAGAGCTGTTGATAAAAAAAACAAAATAACTCCAAATTCAGAAATAAAAACAACTGCAAATTACAAATCTTCATCATCCTAAAAAGTGAACAACCCCTTTCATATTAGTTCTATAATGATAAGGTTGGGTTGTTGTGCCAAGTTTCTGCAATGTTGGACTGGTCCATTGAAATACCATGAAAACTCCTGAAGGCCCGGTTATTAGAGAGCCCTACTGCTTATAACAATTTGCCCTATTTAATGGTATGGCAACAAACATGCTAAATACATGAAAGAATAGAGTATAGTATGAAAAAAGAAGATGCTAGGAGAATAAAGAGGTTGAGAGGGAAGAGAGATAGAAAAATAGTTGGGAGAGTGGGCTTATGGTGGGCCCCTGACATTACACCTTACATCTGCCTTACACTGAGTTTCTGTATTTGTCCTATATTAATATAACTAATGACTTGGTGTGTACAGGAATAAACAGAACTGATTTCCCCTATTATATTTATTGTTACATGCCAGCATATGGGACTATATGGAAACCAGGTTCATTATATTGACTGGCTTTGAATGGTAGAACAAACCTTTTCTCATCCAAATACCTTCTCATGTGACACACATCAGGGATCTGGAGAATTAATCCAGCAAAAAAATAGTTAAATCCTATCATATAATTTACAAATAGGAAATTGGCCACTAAGGATTTTTTTCTTGCTAATCTCAACTAATTGCTTTATTCTCCTAAAAAAACAAGACATTCTGCCATCAGACAGTAAGATGGGAAATATCAAACGGCATAAGTTACATAAGTGTCACAAAGAAAGGCATGCTCGGTGCCATATATAAAGGTGGTAACCATTAAGATTTATCTCATCAGTAATCATCTGTTGTAAATGACCAACATCAGAAGGTTTTTGTCTGTGATAATTGTAAAAAAATCTAGCAAATTGTGCAGGTTGCATTTAAAAGCAGCCTGTTCCTTTAATGCTAACATTCTGGCAGACACATGAAATCTTTAAAAGCAATTAAGTGTCTTCTCCACCCCCCACCCCCCACTTACTGGAGATTTTTAAAAACATTTTTTTTAAATGTGACAACAAAAATCAGGCTACCAACAATTTGCATTCAGGACCAGTCAGCTGGGGGGAGGTATGTTTATAATAGGAGGAAGGTGTGGCTGGTTTGTTATCTGCCTGGCAGATAGAGCTGCCTGGAAGGCATCATGCGTTCCCTATTCCTCCCTACTCCGTTTATATTTATCTAGAGCTTGCTAAACCCCACAGCAACATTTTTAGGCCCCTTCTTATTGACAGCAGGTAGTTGTACACAAACCTGGTTGCAACTGTTAATCAGTCATGGTCCCTATAATCCAGAACCCCAAGAGCAGTTGCAGTGTCTACTCCCCCCAGTGTATGGATTTTGCCTACCCTACAGTCAGCTCCACCAGTAGGACAGGCCTGCTAGGAAATGTAAATGTAAAACTGGGTTACTCCATTGTCATGGCAAAGAATTAGACAAAGATCAGGTAGGACATTTATCCTAATCCACATTATTTTTTACATTAATTTACTACATGTAAAGGATCTGCTATCCGGAAACGTTTTATCTAGAAAGTTCAAACGGCCATCTCCCATAGATTCCATTATAATCAAATAATTCAATTTTTTCAAAATGATATCCGTTTTTTCTGTAATAATAAAACAGTATCTTGTACTTGATCCAAACTAAAATATAATTAATCCTTACTGAATGCAAAGCAATCCTTATGGGTTTAAATCATTTTTTTTAGTAGACAAAATATGGAGACCCAAATTACAGAAAAAAAACCCTTATCCAAAAAATCCCTGGTCCTGAGCATTCTGGATAACAGGTCCCATACCTATACATTAAATTTATTTAGATTCTTTTATCTGATGCTCAATCCATTTTACAGATTTCACTATTTATTTGATTATTATAATTTTGAACAGAGTAGCCAATTTACAGTGCTGCTGCTGTATGTTAAATACAGTATAATATAATTCATTAATAATTTACCAGCCTATACATAAAGGGGCAGATTTACTAAATTCACATTAATTCACATGAGGGATTCGAATATTTGATCGAATTTTCAAAAAGATTCGAATTCGAATTTCCAATATGCAAATTAGGCAAATTCAACCAAATTCGACCATCGAATATTCAAATTGGAATTGAATTATTTTTGAATATTCGAAAGTTCGATGGTCGAATACTTCCCCTTTAAATTTAAATTTGATCACCTACCGATAGCCAGATTAAACCTACCGAAATGGGAACATTCCCTAAGATCAAATAAGAAAAATTCGATCAATCGCTTAAAAATCTTTCAAAAATTCGACTCGAATTCGATCAAATTTTCCCTATTCAATCATTCGATCGATCGAATTGCGCTAAAAAAATTTGAATTCGAAATTTTGAATTCAAAATTTTTTCATTCCCCCACTATTCCCTGGTTGAATTTCAAATTTTTTTGGCATTCGGAATTCGACCCTTAGTAAATCTGCCCCTAAATGTCAGAAATATACAGTTATGTATATGCTTTATAAATGCAATTTGTGTGATGTAATTTGTGTCACATGACTCACTGAAATTTGTATATAAGGGAAACTAATGTACCTCCTGGTCCTTAGGTTTATATCACCTGGGAGAGAAAAAAAAATGCCTAGAAGTCTATATTAATACAGGTATGGGACCTGTTATCCAGAATGTTTGGGACCAGGGATTTTCCGGATAAAGGATCTTTTTATAATTTTGGTCTGCATGCCTAAAGTCTACCAAAAATAATTTAAACATTCATTTCACCCAATAGGATTATTTTGCCTCCAGTAAGGATTAATTATATCTTAGTTTGGATCATGTACATGGTACTGTTTTATTATTACAGAAAAAAAGTTATTGTCTTTAAAATGTGGATTACGTGGATAAAATGGAGTCTATTTGAGTCAGTCATTCCATAATTCAGAGCTTTCTGGATAATGTCCAAAACAGAAAAGTATTTGAAGCTACAAACCGTTTCTGAAGTTGTTTGCTGCTCGATCAGACAGTGATCTGGTTTTGCCACTTTCAGAATAAATGTATCATGTAGAAAATGAGGGTTCACTGGAGAGCAGATATGTTCAGTTTTCCAAAGTGATTTTTATTCTTGGTGCACAGACAACATGTTTTGCACCTCTTGGGTCCTTCCTCTGGTGCACCATTGAATAAGCTATGCACTTTGAATAAAAATCACTTTGAGAAACTGAACATATCTGCTCTCCAATGAACCCTCATTTTCTACTTCTGGATAATGGGATTCTGGATAATGGATCCCATACCTGTAAAAAAAAAAATGATTATTTTTATATTTCATTTAATTGGAGTGTATGGGGAAGGCCATAATTCAGAGCTTTCTTGAATTTCACTTTGTCGTAGTAGTAGTAGGGACCCTGCTTGGTTCTTTATATACCTCGGCTCTACAATAGCTGCATGGTCTGCTTTTGCTATTGTTACTAATTTGACAGTATTAAGGGACTATCCCATGTAGAGCCCAGGCAGTCCAGTACAGGACCCATCAGAGACCAAACACAAAAGGGAAGAGGTAGGAGTAGAAAAGCAGATTTCCTGAACTATGCCAAATGATAAAGATCACATTAAAGAGAAAGCAGTTTATCTTATATCCTCTATAAAGCTGCCTGTTCTTATATGGGTTTATTTTTAGCTAGTTTTCCTAGCTAAAGTTCATAAAGTTACACTGATTACTGTAGATACGTCTGTGATGGCATTCATTGAGTAATGCAGTAATGCACCACCATGTGGTATTGATCAATACTGTGTTGTGCAGACGTCTGGAGAATGCTAGCTGCATAATTCCACGTGTAATGTTTGGTGGAAGAGAAATAATGGTCTGATGCACTTTTTACAGTTAGGGCTAGGGCCCATGTTTCCAGTGAAAGCAAATGTATTGGGGAAGGCCATTTACTGCATGATAAAGCTCTTAGGCAAAGAGTCATAGCTCCACCACTCTCAGCATTCACTTAAAAGTACAGCTTAGGAGATTGGCCTGAAAAATGTAAAAGCAGGCTTATTTGTGTATTCAGTCCATAATGAACACTGCCGCAAGGCTTATGCACCTCAGCAACTGCTCCTCCTCTGCCATGCCCTTCTGCCAATCCCTGCACTGGCTCCCACTGCCCTTCAGAATTAAATTCAAATTAATGACCTGACATTCAAAGCACTTCATAACTCTGCCCATCCCTACATCTCTGAACTCATATCTATATACTCACCCAGGTGCTTACTACGCTCCTCTACTGACCTGCTACTCAACCCTTCTCTCATTACCTATTCACACGCTCGTATTCAAGAATTTACAAGGGCTTTCTCCAAACCTTTCTGCTTTCAAGAAATCTCTTAAAACTCACTTATTTAGAGAAGCCTCCCCTCACTCTTAACTAACAAATGTAATACCACTTACAGTACCACATATCTCATCCACTTAACTCTGATCTTGCCCACTCCCACACCTTGTGTATCATTCCTTTCCTTTTAGATTGTAAGCTCTTTCTGCACAGGGCCTTCCTCACCTTTTTTATCGGTATTGTTTGTGATGTATGTAACTCCAGCACTAGGAAATATGTTGGCGCTATAGAAATAAATGTTAATAATAAAATCTGTACCTGTACTTAGGTGTAAGCTGTACTTTTCAGTGCAGATAAATGGAGCTGTGGAAGGAAGTGGATCTTCTTCTCTCAGCCTGCAGGAAAAACACAGGCTGAGAGCAGTGGAGCTAATGCTATGTGTGCCCTTGGCTTTATCTAAAGACCAATGTAATATCAAAACAGAATTGGTTTTGCCATATATATATATTGTAAAACATTCACTAGCGAGGGTAAGCTGCCAATCTCCCGAGCATGTCCAGTGCTTCAGAACAAATTAAGTGTTCTTTGGTGGCATGCCTTCCCTAAGATCCTGCTGCCCTATGCCCAGGCCTTTGTGTCCTTTCTTCAAATCTGGACCTGATAGTACTTGTTTGTACTTTATTCTGCTGTTATGACTGAAAGCTATAGGGTTGCAGCTATAGAGACATCTATGTACCGGAATTATTGACATGAGGCTTTTAACTTAACTGGCAACTGCTACCGTAAACTGTCATCTATTTAAGTGACTCTATGAAAAAATTGGGATCATTAGTACCTGGAATTTAAGAACAGCTATTCTTGGATATGGTAACACATCTAATTCTCTAAGCGAGTCCTAAATGACATTCACGCCTGCATTCTTGTCTCCATTCTTCTTATAATGGCTCCCTGAGGCTTGATTAATAACCCACAGATATTCTTTACAAACCACTAGCTCTCTGAATTTTGTTGTTTTTGGAATATGCAGGGCTATTTTAAAAGGTCTATGAAATATACTATAAATATTATACTGATTATGCTGTAACATGCAAATTTGCTCCAGTCACTAGAAACAAATCAGCAATTAACACTTATCTGTCCAGAGCAGTTTAACTAAATAAAGGAAATGACTAGTCTGATGTCAAGGGTCACAGGATTAAGGTGGAGATTGGAGAATGCTCAATCTTACAATCTACAGTTTTTCAATGGGTGTCTAAACACGGTTAAGAACTTTCTATAAAATAGCCCAGTAATTCAGAAGATGGCGATAGACCATCCTTAAAATGCTTGCTTTATAAGAGTAATTTCATCCTGAAACACCACCAACATTCTGTACAGCACAGGTTTTAGCCTCCCACTCGCAGTTCTTGTAGCCAATTTACAGTGTTGTCCCATTAATAAGTTACTCTTTACTGCTTCCCATTCCATGTAAGTTCTGAGAAATCCCAATTCACTCATAAAGGTCCTCCTATGTAAAACTCTGTGATAATGTATTCAATCCAGACATGGAAAAAGCAGATGTGAGCCCTCGGGTGTTCTCCAACAACTGATGCATTGTGTAAATCTAGCAGGCTAATGAACAATTGGGCCTTTCTGCATGGTTCTTCATAGAGTGACATAGGCTAGGAACAGTTGGAAGTTGGATGTTTCTCTGACCATAGCCAGAGTTGTCAAGAGGATCAAAGCAAAATAACAAAATTGGATGATGCTTGATATAGCCTTGTTGCTGCATTTTTCCTATGTTTCTCTGCAGGGCAGAGTCTTATCTGGCTGCAAGTAAAGGCATCACATGAAAAAAGGTCTCTGTCACTTTACATGTATGACATTTGAGAGCATTATGCTGCATAGCGAGCATTATTGTGCTTTCTTAAGTGAGTGGCATTGGGCTTCCCCTACAGAGTTAAATAGGGTTAAAAAAGTTAAACAAGGTCAACCCCTCCAAATAAAAACCCAGCATCCATACACACACTCCACAATGCCCTCATATAAATTATATATACCCATATCTATACTAACTAATGCAGGGTTGTCCAAACATTTTGAAACGAGGGCCAGATTTGGTGAGGAACCATTAACATTAAATTATAGGAATCACGTAGCCATAGCAGTAATATTTGGGCAGATTAGTGAAATGATCTGCTACTTGGTCTATACTGCTGCCTGTGTGCTGAAGGTGTTAGCAATAGACACGTACTGGCACATAATGACGCACCACTCTCACATACTTCTACATCTATTGACACCTTCAGACCTAAAGAAGAAAGCGAGAGCGGCACCGGTATGTGTCTATTGATAACACCATCAGCACACAGACAGTATAGAACAAGTAGCAGATTATTTCACTAATGTGCCCAAATATTATGGCTACGTGACTCCTGATCGCATTGTGCTGGCAGGCCACATTATTATTCATTTCTTGATGGAGGCTGTGGGCCGGTGTAAATTTGAAGATGGGCCACAATTGGCCTCTGGGCCGGACTTTGGGCATGCCTTCTATAGAGTTTAGTACCAATATAGCCTTGGATATTCTTCTTGTCCAAGAAAACATCCAACTTTCTCTTATAGATGTTAACAGAATCAGGCTTCACAACATCACCCGGCAGTGTATTCCACAACCTCACTGTCCTCACTGTGAAGAACCACCTACACTGCTTCAAATGAAAGTCCTTTTCTTCTAGTCTGAAGGGGTGGTCTCTGGTGCGGTGATCCTCTTTATGGGTAAAAAGGTCCCCTGATATTTGTCTATAATGTCCTCTAATGTACTTGTAAAGTGTAATCATGTCCCCTCGCAAGCACCTCTTTTTCAGAAAAAAACAACCCCAACCTGGACACAGGCCATTATGTAAACCCTGGTATTAATAGGAAGTCAGAAATTTCAGATTTGCCTAGTGTCTTTGAACTCAACCCTGTATACAATATATATCCCAGCAGCCTTGGTGGGTACATATCCAAAACTTTTCCTTTAAACACTGTGAAAATAGTTTTTGCCAAATGCCTCATTGTTTTCCCCTCTAAAAGGAACAGTTTAGTGTAAAAATAAATAGATAGGCTGTGCAAAATAAAAAATATTTCTAATATAGTTAGTTAGGCAAAAATGTTATCTGGGTGTAGACTGGGTGTCTAACATAACATAGCAGAAAACAATTATTATTTTACACTGAACTGTAATTCATTCATTCATTCGGGCTTATGTATAAAAGGTGCATGAACTGTCTGAAACCATGGTATTGAGTATATGCCTGTAGGGAACATTTCCCCACCACCTTTAGTCTCACAGAGTGAGCCATCCCCTCCTGTGCTATGTTTCATTGTGATGTGATGGATTTTGGGAATTGACACCCCTTTGCTTTCCAGAGAATTTGTGCGCTGCCCACTATGAATGAAATCAAGTCCCACAATCCATTACTTCACAGTGGAACAAAGTGAGAAAGAGGTTCCACTTACAATGTCACCCTAAGAATGTTGGGAATTGTTTCATCAGAATTATATAGCTTCCTTATACACCTTTTCTACATATGTCCAACTGAATGAGCTCATAAAAAAGAGGGTATATTTTAAAGACAAAAGGGAAATGCATATGAAAAATAAAATCTTGCAAAATAAGCAAAATATGATATCATATACACAGGTTTATGCTATCTCTTCTTTCTTTTCTAACTAACCCCTTCATATAATGCATGGTTTTGTTTTGTTTTTCCTTTTCTGGACTAAAACTCAAAAAATTCCAGCGTGGGTCTATGTAATGAAGACAATTGATTGTGTGTCACATTCCCCATTACTCATCAGCTGAATTTGCTCAGGAAACTAAATGAACTTAGGAACATGCAGAAGGCCCCCAAGGGATGCAATGCTCTGCATGTTTGGCTAAAAGATAGACTACCTTATGTAGTGCTTGAGGGCGCATGTTGGTGTGTGCAGTTTATTAAACAAGAAACGTGAAACTTTTTTTTCTATATTTGTTATTCTTTTTTTTTTTTTTTTTTTTTTTTTTTTTTTTTTTTTTTTTTTTTGCTATAGCAGTTTGTAGAGCAATTTACAGATAGTCGCTTATTTTACCAAATATAACACGTTGCCCTGCAAATGACCTAGAGGTAAGAGAACTGCCATGGCTCATAAAATCTGCCACATTTTACATTTAGAGGAATATCGGCTAGATCGTAAAACAAGTAAGAACAAATGAAATACAATAAAATTTTAAGATTTTGTCTTGGTTTAGGGGGACATTGTTTAGATTTAGTCTCAGCTGAAAAATAACTGAGATCTGCAAACATTGTCCCTCGCTATTAATCTCTAAGAAAACGAATTGAAATAAACCTGAAAGAGACTTGCCACTGGAGTGGAAAAATAGTATTTCATGCCTATTCTATTAAAGGGGAGATACCAGAAGTAAGAAAGCTGGTATTTTAGCCTAGCATGTATCTGCCTTGTTCCCCTTATACCTTGCTGTTTTCCAGTAATATGATATTTTGATTGACATTGGGCCCCTCTGTGCCATCCTGCTCTCAATGAAGGTTTAAAGAGAAGAACCTGCTTGTGACATTACTTGTAGTGGCAGCAGCATGATCCTGGCTTTCATGTGCACGTTGCTCGGTGAACCTATTGTGCTATGGCAAGAGTTGCACAGTTTGCTGAACATGGACAGTGAATTATTTATTGTATAGTATAGCAGAGATGCAGGTAAGTCAATACAACCAGTGCACACTGTAGCATTATGTACCGTTCATGGGCCATCATGTTCAGAATATAGAGATCAGAAAGCAATATATTCAGTGGATTGGTCCTTCCCTGTTAAAGAGATGTCCTGTAATGTACATATTTATTCTTGATTTTGCTATTAAAGGGGAAAAAACCTTCAGCAACAGTATTTATATGTTTTTTTCTGTAAGCAGTGTATTACTGGCTGCATGCTTACATCTTTATGTTAGCTAGAAAACATTGCATGTCTATCTCCCTATGTTTTGCTTGATTTTGCATGAGATTACTCCCAGTATAGGGTGAAGAGAAACATGCCATGCTGCAGAGAGAGCGATGTATATGAACTTGGAGCCTGAAGCAACATTTGTTGACAAGCAACTAGTGACAGGGGCCAGGGCTGGTCACACATAAGGAAAAATGGGAGTTTCAATGAAGCCAGTGGAACAGGGGAGTAAAACAAGCTCCTGCAAACTTTTTTTATTGGAAAATAATATATAACCAATGCAGGTATGGGACCTGTTAACCAGAATGCTCAGGACCTGGGGTTTTCCAAATAATGGATCAGTAATTTGAATCTTAGTCAAGTAAAAAAGCATTTAAACATTAAAGGGATCCTGTCGTGGGAAAAAAAAAATTCAAAATGCATCAGTTAATAGTGCTGTTCCAGAAGAATTCTGCATTGAAATCCATTTCTCAAAAAAGCAAACAGATTTTTTTATATTTTATTTTGAAATCTGACATGGGGCTAAACATATTGTCAATTTCCCAGCTGCCCCAAGTCATGTGACTTGTGCTCTGATAAACTTCAATCACTCTTTACTGCTGTACTGCAAGTTGGAGTGATATCACCCCTCCTTTTCCCCCACCCAGCAGCCTAACAAAAGAACAATGGGAAGGTAACCAGATAACAGCTCCCTAACACAAGATAACAGCTCCCTAACACAAGATAACTGGTAGATCTAAGAACAACACTCAATAGTAAAACCCATGTCCCACTGCGTTACATTCAGTTACATTGAGAAGGAGAAACAACAGCCTGCCAGAAAGCAGTTCCCTCCTAAAGTGCTGGCACAAGTCACATGACCAGGGCAGCTGGGAAATTGACAAATTTTTCTAAGTCTTTTATTGAATTTCAATCGTACGATCGAACGCTTCGAACGTATTATTTTGGCGAATATTCGAAAGTTTTTCTGTGACTTTTCGTAGAATCATTCAATCATACGATTCTGGTGAATAGTCGAAATTGTGCTCAAAACCGGCAAATATTTTATTAGATTTAGTCGAATTCGAGGGCTAAAAGTCCTCGACAAATCGACCCTTAGTAAATCTGCCCCTGTGTGTTTAGTGGGCTCAGATAAAGGGGTCAAAGAGAGATGCTGACATGTTGTTTCAGAATATTTATTTATTAAAACTTTCTTATTCCCAAAGTTTAATGGAGCCATAAATTGCTATGGGGCCCCGTTACTTCTCATTATTGTTTGTCTTCCATTCTAACATGGTATAGAGTTCCATGCAATACACATGGCTGATTTATTCAATGGTAGGTGCTGGCACAGTTATGACTTAATGCTGAAACTATTACCCACTAAACATTTTTGAAAATGGATATCCCTTAACATTTTATATCTATGCTGAAAACATATAATAGATAATAATATATACAGTATATTACTGTCTATTTTGCTTAGCAGAGGAGCTTGCAAATAAAATATAAAACAAATAAGTTAAAGTGCAGATTTGATATTATTTCATCCTTTTTATTTTACTAAGGTAATAAAGTCTGAATCAGTAATGCCATGCTACAAGCACTGCACTTATCTATATGGACCATCAGCACTCAGTGCTAGTATTACAAATGTGTGTCTCCCGCAAATAAAACATTTTTCTCCCTTGCTTCTCACAGAGCCTGAATCTTGTTCATGGTTTTATCTTGTTTTACTGAGATTGTGGTGATTAATCTTCAGATAAAACTCTGTAGCAGGATCCCATAACACCCCATATGTTGTGATAACACATATATCATTGCAGCACCTGTCATGTTTCATTTGTCATATGAGAAATTGGGTACTTTTTCTGTCCTCCTGTTGGAAGCACTGAAGGTCCTGCAAGAAATGTTTCTGAAAACGTAAAACTATAGCATGTGTGTTAAAGGGAAAGTATATGCTGGCTATAAGTATGACAGTTGTGCAAGCTTTTATAATGTTTAATGCAGAAGAGATAATCTCCATAGATTTTACTGAAAAAGTAACCCTGAAGGCCATAGTCATAATTAAGCTTTTTCTGGAATAAATAGATTTCCATTTCTTTTTAACTACAGATATACAGAGAAAGAATGATATGCAGATATATTAATTTTATTCTAAATGTCTGTAATACAGGCATGGGACCTGTTATCCACAATGCTCGGGACCTGGGCTTTCCCGGATAAGGGAAATTTCTGTAATTTGGATCTTCGTTCCTTAAGTCTACTAGAAAATCAGGTAAACATTAAATAGGCTGGGTTTGCTTCCAATAAGGAATAATTACAATATAGCTCAATTTGGATCAAGTAGAAGCTACTGTTTTATTATTAGGAAAAAATGGAGTCTATGGGAGATGGCTCTGTTTTTCAGAGCATTCTAGACAACGCGTTTCTGCATAACGGATCCCATACTTGTGCAATTTTCTTTGCTTACTTGTGGATAGTAAAGGAGGATCTGCTTGCTAGACATCATTTTATTATTTTCTCTTTGTACAGGCTTTGTCCAACTTTCTTATGGCTCTTCTCTGCCCTTTATAGATCCTTCTATGATGGCCAAGCCCAAGTGACATAAAACTTTCTACCTGCTGGGCCTTATCTATATTACTAAAATATGCTGATAAACAAGGTTCTCTAGGATACACAACATTTTTCAAATGTTTTTAAAAAGGTTTCTAAAAAAGTACTCAAAAAGCTGCTATACAGTAGGTGACTAAATAGAAAAAAGAGCTTTAGTGCAAAGCAAGCCTCGTGCTCCATCTGAAATTATGGCAATGTGACTTATTTATTTTAAGGCTTAGGCCTTTATAATTTCACTACAGCTAGTCCGTTCTTTTTCTTAAAGGACAAGGAAAGTCTAAAATAGAAATGCTGTATTTTGTATACTAA
>CM044433.1:147800426-147813781 GCA_024363595.1 Xenopus borealis | reverse complement strand
TATATATATATTATACCTATATATATAACACAAGGAGCTTAAAACATATGGTGTAAAATAGCCCTACTATTGGACTCACTTATTAAGGTATAATTTAGGAACTAGCCCTCATCTGATACCTAAATATAGCCAACATTTTTGTTTGCCTCACAAACAAACAATGATGATTTGTAATTTAGATAATTTACAGTCGTGGCCTGCCCCACATTAGATAGTAGTCTCAATGCAATATACTCTAAGGGGCAAATTTACTATTATTCCCGAATTCCCGAAAAATTCATACAATCGAACGCTTCGATCGTACGAATGGTATTCGAGCAGGACTTAGTCTCAGAAGCCTATGGGGGGTTCCCATAGGCTTCTATTGCAATTCGGTAGGTTCAATCTGGCAAAGTAGGCAGTCGAATAATTTTAAAATTTTGATTCCTTCAATCATCGAATGATCGAAATATCGAATATCCGATCATTCGATCTATTCGATAATTCGGTATTCGATGATCAAAGAGGCCAAATTAGAATATCCGATTTTACGAAAAATTTGTACGATCATTATTCGATTGAATTCGATCGCCCCCTAAGTGTATTCATTGAGCCACAATGCTACATGGCAGTTTAATTTTGTTCAGGAATTTAGGTTATGTATTATTCTGTTAATCGCTGCAGTAATGGCCATTGCAGTTGTGATATAAGCCTATAAATATAATGCTGATTAAAAATACTCCAGTACAACCCCGTTTAAAAAAGGTAGTCTGCAGTATATTTCCCAAATAGAGGCCAGACAATGTCCCACTGAGTTTAAGCCCAGTAAGTTCATCTGAAAGCCATATTGCATTTTTTAAACTCGTGTCAAAAAATGGAGTGCAAGCAAATCAGTGTTACTTTTTATATCAGAAATGTCAATAATAATTCATTTAATAATAGTGTTTTTACAATTTCACTGCATAACTATATCTACACTAGTACATTTACAGTATACAATGTTGTACAGATATTTAGCATGTTTTGTTGTTATATGTACGTAGAAAACATGCAAATATTATTTTGGAGAGTATTCATAAAGGCAGATGGAACATGAGATTCTTCTCTTCTTCATCTTGGCTGACTAAAACATTAAAAGAGCCATAGCTCCCGTTACTTTAATGGGAAATGTCACATTTAAGTGAGAGGGAAGAGCAAAAATGAGGCTTGTGGTGATTTCCAGATGTGCCATAGGCCTAAAAGATTTATATTGACTGTAAATAAATAACTTTGCTTTTTCTTATTTTTGTTAAACTATTTGTCCTTATTAGTAAAAGGGGTCATGAAAGATCTGGGGAAGAGTGAGAGTGTAAAAGCTGGGTCCATATAGGTTTCATTTAAAATACAATGGATAGTAAAATACTAGAATAAAATGCTAGGATACTATATTTATCACTTATGCTACCTTTGTCCTCTTTATACTGGTTTTTATGTTGTTCCTTCATGTCTCCACTTTAAGCCCTTGACTTTTAATAGTGTATATTGTACACTGGGAACTCATTTTAATCTTGTAGATCACAGCAGCAGTTCATTTTGGGGCCCTGCCTATATTTCTTCCCCTTCAATGACATGTAATGTTGAGTCCGAGCCACAGAGAATATTTATGGCTCCTGAGATTTCTGCTGGGAAAAATAACTTTTTTTCTCCCTTACCCACAGTGACAGTACAGGTTGTGTGATTTAGGGAATGGGCTAAATGACAAGGTGACCTCATCCTTGTGGTTCTTATCTTAATCAAGATTTTACAGTTTATATAAATTGCTGCTCTACCCCTCAAGCTTCATTACATTTCTAATATTTGACCTGGTTTAGTACTTTTCTATTGGCGTTGTCTTAGATTGTTTGCAGTGAATGTTGGCTCTGCTGTGCAAGGGTTTTTACTTTAATTTAGTCGGGCAATGGTTTTAAGAACAGTGATGTGCATTTATAATAACATTATAAACATATTATCAAGTTTAATATCATGCTGGTGCAGAGACTGATGTGAATGGAAAGTGCTGGGTAAATGTGCTATAAAGTATAATGATTATTTCAGGCAGGGCCTTCATTGCCTCTTGTATCAGTTGTATCAGCTGTATTTTTGTATGTAATATATAAGTTTAATGTGCCCACCCTTCTGTTGTACAGCTCTGCAGAACACGATGGTGCTTTATAAATGTATTTTAATAATCACAATAATAAAATTATAGCAATTAAAAAAAATTCAAACTGCATCACAAAAAAAGTACATTTCATATTGGTATCGGATCCATTGTCTGGAACCATTTTATCCAGAAAGCTCATCTCCATTTTACTCATGCCATTTTAATCAAATAATACAGATCATTAAAAAAGGTTTCCTTTAATTCTGTATTAAAGCAGTACATTGTATGTAATCCTTATCAGAGGCAAAGTCATTAAATTGGATTTATTTAATGTTTAAATTATTTTTTGTCGACTTTTGAAATCCTAACTACAGAAAGGCTCCTTATCCAGAAAGGCTCAGGTCCTGAGCATTCTGGAGAACATGTCCCATACCAGTATTTCCCTTTCCATTATTATGTTCTTCTTTCTGATCTTTCTAGAATCCCTTCATGACTTTTGTTTGCAATGTCCACAGGTCAAGTGCCTAAGTGAAAATAAAAGGTTTACTCCAGACATTCCATGGATATGTGGTGCATACACCACAACAAAAGCTCTAGTTTGAGATTTAGGGCTTATTTTCTCTACCGGCCAGTGCCAATATGGCAACCATTTTTTTTTGTTTAGTAATAAGGGTGTATTTCATAGAGAAAGGTTTAAAGAACCTTGTGAGTTCACCCAATAATAAGATGCTACTGGTAGTTATATAATGGTTAGGGAAGAAAATGACAATAAATGAATAAAGGTCATCATGTTCTGGAAATGCCCTGTTGGACTTAATTCCGTTTTGCTTTAGGGTAAGGTCACACGGGCAGATTCGGGGAGATTTAGTCACCTGGCAGCTAATTGCCTCTTCTTCTGGGCGACAATCTCCCCGAACTGCCTACCCCCTGCCCTCCGCCTGCTATATTTTGAAAACGCCAATGTAATGCATGGTACTTCCGAAGTCACATGAAATTTCCTCATGAAGCCACTTCGGGCGCTGCGAGTGCATTGCCACAGGCAATTTTTCATTTTAGCAAGTGGAAAGCAGGGGGAAGGCAGTTCTGGGAGATTGTCGCCCCACAGAAGAGGAGATTAATCGCCAGGTGACTAATTTTCCCCAAATCTGCCTGTGTGCCCCTGCCCTGTAGATGCTCAACTTATTTCTTCTGATCTTGAACAAAATCTTCCCTCACATTATATTCAGTTTAGGTATATATATATATATACATACATACATATACTGTACCTTTTTTTACATAAGCCCAACTGTATGAGCCTATTGCAAAAAAATATGAAATATATGGGGAGATTTATTTTCAACTACCTTGATCTGATTTGGCTGCAAGTTATCTAACTCCCTAAATTCTCATATTTGTCTTGCCTTCTACTTTCACTCTACTTAGAGCATGGACACATGTGGCTTTATGGTGCGGTAACTCAATGTAGGTTTTAAAAAAGCCAACCGCCGTGTAAATATGCTAACTTAGAGTGCCACTGCCTAAGCTTGAAACCACTAAGTATAGTTACATGTGATCATCTTTTTTAAACACTGCTCTGCGTTACATTGCCAAATAACTGCAGTAAAACTGTATGTGTGTCCATGCCCTTATGTAGAATACGGGGTCATTTGTATTGTTTTGTTTGCCAGACTCAAACTGTTTAGCACTAAAAATTGTGTATTAGAATAGCTAATTAAAACCATGAACATTTTATTAAGAGTAAATACCACAAAAAAAAATACAAAACATATACATCAAAAAGCTGCTGAGGTCATGTAGAAATCAATGGGAGCTGTCATTTTCCAATTATAAAAGTTTCTTTGCTTTGAGCTTTTAGAGATTTTTTGGGCTTTTTTCTAATTTCATGAAAATTCTTGTGAAAACGAGGATTTTGAAGTTTTAGCATTCTTATTCAGATTCATCCTGCATTTTTATTCGTTGGTGCATTTTATGTTCGGATATATTAAATAAGTAGACATTCGTGTTTTTTTTTAACTGTGAGTTTAACTGAGGTGGAAAAAGCCTCTAAAAAAACAACTTATCCAACACATTTTTGCTGATGAGTCTATGTGGTGCTCACCGGTCAACTCCAATCATGAATCAATTAGATGGAGGAGGAATCTGTTTAGTATCATTTGGTCAAATAGCTAACAATAATTTGAATCTAAAAATGCTGTGCAATTGTTGTGTTGGCAGTGTCATGGGATTCAGAGTTCCTTGGGTGGGATAACTTTGTGTGGCCCTTTGTGTAGCAATTTGGCCTTTCCCTACGTCTCCACCCCAGGAACTCATCTAATCCACAGCAGCTATCAAGAACTCTCTATGCTACATTCTGATCTTTTTTGGGAGAGGTTGAGTTCAAAGACCATTACAGGAAACATTTAGAGAATAATGGTTACCAACTGGCATTTCTCCCTAAGGGCTGCAAGAAAACAGAACTGGCTTGTGGATTATATGTCGCCCAAACAATTTTTGATTTTATTATGTTTTATTTCCATAGGCTTCACATAAACAGCAGCAAATGCTGCCGACATAATTTAAAATGCAGTCATTTATAAACAAGATGGCAGCTAGAAACGGTGATGCATAACTGGATATTACTGGGCCTCACAGGAAATTACTTCAGGCCCCGCAAATGTCTAGAGGTTGACCGGTTTTATCAATATTTATTAAAACTGTATTTGAATTAGGGCCTCCATTGGCCCCTATACCTACTGGGCCCCCCATGCAGTGGCATGGTCTGCTTCCTCTGTAATTACATCCCTGGTAACTGTTTTATATACTGGTGTACTTCAAAATAAAACTTTTCTTTTTACTGTAATTAGTGCCCTGTAATGTGCATCACTGTCCATCTGATTCTAAATACTCATATAAAACAATCATATCATCAGATTGAAGATTCTGAATATCTGCAATACACTTATTGGATCTCTTATCCAGAAAGCTTTGAATTACAGGAAGGCCATCTCCCATAGTTTCCTTTTTTATGAAACGGTAACTAAGCTGCATGGATCCAAATTAGTCTCAAAGCAATTCTGTTGGGCTTGTTGAATGTTTATATGTTTTTTTTTTTATCAGATTTAAGGTATGGTGATTACATTATGGAAGCAAAACTCTTATCCAGAAAGCCCCAGGTCCCCAGTATTCAAAATGATTGATCTCATAACTGTGTATGAAACAATGCAACACAGAAAGTAAAAATGTCAGAATATTTTACATTTATGGAATGCATGGAATAAGAATTATACTATACCAGAATTCCTGATTAGAAAGTAGTTATAAATGTGTTTAAGATAAAATTCTCCTTGTGACTACAACTGGCCAAAACTGATTAAAAAGAGAGTTTTAATATATAACCTTTTTTTTTTGGAAACAATGCCAGTTCATTTATTTGCTATCTTGTGTCCCCTGTTAATAATTTAAACATGGATTACGGATGTTAAAACATTTTAAATATGACCATAGATAAACAGCCATTGCTGGTATGAATATACCACTCAACAGACAATTCCATTTGGGCCTGATTAGGTAAAATGACAGCCCATAAATATTTTTTGTGTGAATCTAATAACCTAATATTACATGAATAATGGATACACTAACTAAACTAATACATTTACTGAAGTCATAGAAGATTCAAAGCAACGCATTAATTCCCCTTAAAGTACATGACGCTTCCATAGAAAAGAATTATATCCGAGGGCTCAGACTTTTGTGTAAATAATGATAAGATTTGCTAAGCCGACTTTGCCTTGGGGTTACCTGTCTTTTAAATCCTGCATTTGTCAAATATTCTTCATTAAAAGAAGTGTGCACTGATGTGGGGCTAAGGCAGGAGGAAAGTCTGAACATGCACAAAAGAGGTACAGACACATGTGCAATTAATCTGTACAGACGTTACATATATTCCCAGTGTAAAGCCCAGTGCTGTCTGTGGTCATCTATACAACCTGGGCATGTCATCTGACACCACATTTATCTTCGTGCACAAGTCTTCCCCGAGGGTACAGAATGCCTGAAGGCTAAAGAAATGGCCACAACAGAAAGAATATATCAAGTCTTTAGTATAGTATTTTCCTTCTGTGCTTGCAGTTTGTATATATCCCTCTCATAAGGTATGTCTGCCTATATAACTGTCTTGCCTATCTATCTATCTATCTATAGTGATGGGGGAGTTTATTCGCCAGGGGCGAATTCGCAGCGAATTCCCGGGATTCACCGCTGGTGAATAAATTCACGAAACGCCAGCGAAAATTCGCCTGGCAAAAATTTGCGGGAAAAAACGAGTCGCGCACCGAAAATGACGCAACGCGCCGAAGTTGACGCGACGCGCGTCAAAAACGCGCGACTCGTTTCGCAAATTTTATGGCGAAGCGAAACAGAGTAGATACGCCCATCACTATCTATCATCTATATTTCTATCTATCTATTTATCTATCTATCATATATCTATTCATCTGTCTATCTATCTATCTATCATCTATCTTTTCATCTATCTATCTATCATCTATAGTTCTTCTTTATCTCTATTTCTGCTACTCTATCTAGTAAATATATAGTTTAGAGCAGAAATGGGCTGCCATGGGCAAAACACAAAATATATTTGTGAAATATGACAATACTTTTACATCCGGCAAATCAGCTTGTAGTATCACTTTGAAAGCCAAAAATTGATTGTGCAGATTTACAAGTTGAGACCCAACATTGCTTTTAGCACACGGGATTCAAGTAATCTTTCAGGGAATTCTTGATTTCATTTTCTAGGTTTTAGGTTAGCTCCATCTTGCTTTTTAAATCTGTTGCAATTAGCCTATTAAAGGACCAGTAACATCAAAAAATTAAAAAGTAATAAAAATATAATGCAGTGTTGCCCTGCACTGGTAAAACTGCTGTATTTGCTTCAGAAGCACTACTATTGTTTATATAAATAAGCTGCTGTGTAGCCATGGGGGCAGCCATTCAAAGGAAAAAAGGCTCAAGTTACACAGCAGATAGCAGATAAACTCTGTAGAACATAATGTTATCTGTTATCCATTATTTATCCTGTGCCATATAGCCGTTTTTCAATTTCCGCCATTGCTACTTAGCAGCTTGTTTATATGAACTATAGTAGTGTTTCTGAAGCAAACTTCTGTTCCTTTAACCTTAGATGGCAAGCTCTGCTGGGTAGGGTCTCCTGTGTTTAACTGGTCAATGCACACTCTGCTGTATAAAAATGTAATAGGGTGGGTTAATAACTATTGCACTAGGCAAGTAAAACAAGCTGTGCTACATTGCTTCCCATCCGACTTGGATTTATTGGGGATTGGCCCAGTTTTTGTCCGATTGTCCCAATGTCCTAACATACATGCTTGGACCAAATCTGCAAATGTATGGTGGCATCATTTTTTAATCTGGCTCCTCCACTGTATCTTCAAATCTCTTTACCAGGGCTCGGATAAGAGGGGGGCCTCAGATGATGCAGGAAGATCGGTGCTCAGTGTAACAGGGATGTAATGATGTCACCCAGGATGTCCAACTTGTGACTTCTGTCAGCTGAGAGTTGACATTTAAACCCAGCAGAAAAGCAGAATTCAAATATGGGTGTTCCATACAACCCTTGGGGACTGCTAGATTTATGAGATGGACTCTAGGGGCATTGTGGGATTTCTGATGGATTGTGAGAGGAATTGTAGAATCGGTAGCATCCCTGGACTGGGATTTGTGGTATATTTGATCAAGCACTATGGGATATTTTATGACTTTTTTGAAATTGTGAATTAAAATATAATATCTTATCATGCAATATTATCTCCTAAACATACTGAGAATTGTGGTTCCTTGTGGTTCATGGCACATTACATACATCCAACTTTTTTCATTGATTATAAAATCAGAAATTAAGGTGTTCAAAAGTTTGGCAGAGAAACAAATGGATGCATGGCCTCCAACAGAGGTGTAAGAAGGGCTTGAAATCCTTTAGAACCTTCTATTTGTACTTTTATATTTAGCAGATTTAATTCATGTTTTTGATAATTAATACTAGATGACTTCCATAACTTGTACTTGGTATTTTCTGTTTGCAGATTCATCTTTGTCTTGTTCAGCCATTGGGTTCAGTTCAATGAGATAAAGATGCATCACATAAATGAGATTCAATTTGAGATGCAATTCAATTAAGAAAAACTTATCTCACAGTTTATTGCCTGAAAACGCTATGGACGTCTATGGGAAAAAGCTGGAACTGAATTTGGAGAAAAGTTTTTTCTCCTCAAATTGAATCTCGTTGAAAACGTCTTTTCACTGAATTGTATCTGGCTCATTGTCTTTATTCCCATTCAAAAAGATTCATCTCTTTTCAAAAGCCTCCTGTCAATGAACGAAACCCTTTTTCAGTGAATTTGGTGAAGCAGACAAGGGGTGTGGCTTGGCAACATAACTATATTTGGCGATTAAAGGGATCACATGGCATCCCTATTAATTTGACAGGTGACACATGACACTGATCAAACTGATATTTCATTCACTGAGCAAACTAAAAGAAACAGACCAAATTAGTACCAGAAAATCTGTGTATACCCTCACACACAAATATGGCTTCTGAAACCTACTGGGAGATGTAAATAATCTGTTTTCTTTAATAGAAGCTGCTGAGACATATTTACATGGACATGGTATTATTACATCTTTACAAAACAAAAACTTATTTTCTATATAAAGATTTAATAATATACAGCAGAAAAAAAACCTGTGTTGTGGATGTAACCATTGTATTTCGAATACACACACATATATATATATATATAGTAGGACCATGCTTTTAGGTACTTGGATTGTATGTATTGCCAGAAATGACGTCTTCACCAGGGCCAGAACTAGGGGTAGGCAGAAGAGGCATGAGCCTAGTACGTAACGTTGGGGAGGCACCAGGCGTATCGCTTCTTTCTTCTACCCCTGGTCCGGGCCCTTGATCTCCCACTGTCTCTAGAGAGAGAGAGATTTGTTTTCCCTCTCTACTTTTAAACCTAATCTACCCACATCTTGAAAGGTTTACATTGAATACAATGTAATATATTTTAGGCAGGTGCAAGTTATTGTGCTGGGCTCAGCTGCTTTAAAGCTCTATAGCTCATTACTATGCTGAAGGGGGTGGGAAACACTGGGAACATGATTGGTTCTAGGGCCCTTAAATTAAAATTGGCAAGTTGAATTCACATGCTGAATAATGAACTAATTCTGTTTTTTATACATTAACTTTCAATGTGTTGTGCAGCTAAACTTCATTTAGAATTTTAGACATTCAAGTGTTTTCTTAAATAAGATACCATTCGAGTTTTGAGGTCATTCAAGTTCATTTGAGGTGAAAATCACTCGACTTTTGAAATGTGTCTCACAAGGACCAAAAATAGAGTAACAATTTCCCTGTATAGCTTAAAGGAGAATTCAACACCTTTGTGCAATAAACTCTCCCCTGTGTACCTCCCCCTCCCCCCCGGGCAAATGCCCTTAACTTGTTACTCACCCCTCCTTCTAGGTGCTCAGCAGCCATCTTCTCCTGAGCGCTCTTCTTCCTGTAGTTATCTGCATTTGGGGGCGCATGCGCAGTAGGAGGCATTTGCCGGTTCAGATCTACTGCACATGCCCTGAAAGTTATGACATTTCCAAAAAAAGAAATCAGAAACTTTGTGAATTTTGGGCGCATGGGCAGTAGCTCCATACTGGCAAATGCCTCCAACTGCTAATGCACCCAAAAGTCACAAACTTTCTGATCTTTTTTTCATGCATTTTCCTGAACATTTTCTTTGTGGGAAAAACTCAGATTTCCATGATTTTTTCAGATGTTTTCCCCCGAAATCTCTGATAATATTGAATATGGAATTGCACAAACCCAGCGCACATCAAAAAATCAGTGGGACTTCTCCCATTGCATTCAATGCCGGATTTTAATATTCTGAGTTTTTCATCCTTGGGGTTTAATACATCCCGAAATATTCATGATTTTAAAAAAGGCCTATTTAAAAAAAATTTCCGATTTTCGGAGTTCAATAAATAAATTGATAAATAACCCCCTCAGTCTTGTATTAAGCTCCCTGCAACTTTATGGCACCGCTCACCTGTCATTGGGAATATACTGGTAGCTGAGATTTGCCAGCCATTTGCCAGAACAGAACATTTCCACATGAGCAGGTGGCTTCTTAAATAAACAGGCAGTCATGATGATCATTTTTGTAACATCACTACAGATGTCCTCATGGTCCACCAGGCCTGTTAGAGAGTTGTAGTTAACCCACTGCAAGCTGCCTAGTGGAAAAATCATGTCTTCTTTATTAAGAGCTGTTGGAGGCAAAAGCAGCATCGAGTGTTTCTCCTTTCTCGTTCCCTGTATTCCCTTTGCTCCTGGTACTGAGTCCAGCTGGAGTTGTGGCCATACACGCACAGATTCATAAGATTATACCAGTGTGAATAGCGGTCCACTGATCCCAACATATAGACAGGTTTTTAAATTTCAGAAGATTGATTCTGATGGCTCAGGGTCTTTTTTTTTCAGCCCATATTACTGTGTAACAATGTAGTTAACTATATGCCAGGAGACAATCATGAGAGACACGGTAATTGTTATCCACGTTTACCATTAACTATAAAGGGGATATAAGCCCAAAAGTTAAATTTTGCCTAATGAAAGAAATTGTAGCATAGTAAATTAGGTTAAAAAAAGACACATGTCCATCAAGTTCAACCTTTTAACTCTATTTAACTGCTAGTTGAACCAGAGGAAGGCAAAAAAAATTTCACCCTGCCTCCTAGCTGTTTCTCTAACTGCTTTGCCTGATGACAGCTCTGAATCATAGACAGGAACTTTACCAGTCTAAGGCTGGGGACAGACAGGGAGATTCGGGGAGATTCAGTCGCCTGGCGTTTAATAGCAGGCGACAATCTCCCCGAACGTCCTTCTCCCTGTCCGTCGCTAGTTGAAATGTAAAAGCGCCGGCTCTGTGCACACGCGGTGCGGCGATTTCCGGAATCGCCCGAAGTTTCCTCACGAAGTAACTTCGGGCGATTCCGGAAATTGCCGCACCGTGTGTTAATAGTACTGCTCCAGTAGAATTCTGCATTGAAATCAATTTCTCAAAAAAGCAAACAGATTTTTTTTTTTAAAATTCAATTTTGAAATTTGACATGTGGCTAGACATTTTGTCAATTTCCCAGCTTCCTCTGGTCATGTGATTTGTGTCAGGGAACTGCTTTCTGGCAGGCTGTTGTTTTTCCTTCTCAATGTAACTGAATAGTACGCAGTGGGATATGGGTTGTACTATTGAGTGCTGTTCTTAGATCTACCAGGCAGCTGCTATCTTGTGTTAGGGAGCTGTTATCTGGTTACCTTCTCATTGTTCTGTTGTTAGGCTGCTGGGGGGGAAAGGGAGGGGTGATATCACTCCATCTTGCAGTACAGCAGTAAAGAGTGATTGAAGTTTAGAGCACAAGTCACATGCCTTGGTGCAGCTGGAAAATTGACAAAATGTCTAGCCCCATGTCAGATTTCAAAATTTTATATAAAAAAATCTGTTTGCTTTTTTGAGAAATGGATTTCAGTGCAGAATTCTGCTGGAGCAGCACTATTAACTGATTTTGAAAAAAAAAATTTCCCACGACAGTATCCCTTTAAAATATATGTAAGGTATTTATTGGGAGCATGGTTCCCCTCTTTATTTCTTCCGGCCTTCTTTCTGATAGCAAGGGCTCCAATGCAGCTTCCAAAGATAGAACTGACCTGAAGGGTACATTATTGTCACGTAAGCGGGCTGCTTTAAAAGCAAATAGTGATGGATGAATCAATTTTTTCGACACATAAAATTTTTTCTATGGGCGTAATTTTTTAGGCAAAAATTTCACTCATTACTGATAGCAAGCATTGCCATACATTTGGAAGTCACACCACCATGGCAATAGATAGATGTGGGTGGTCTTGGTCAGTTTGTATGCATTTAGCAATAGCTTAAAGGACATAATAAGACATCTCTGATTTCCTGCATACTCTCATACAATATCTAAATATCAGCGAGACAAAAACAAACTCATAGACCACATATCAGAAACAGACACATTTATAGGGATTCCCTGGCCACCTTAAAAAGTAATATACATATCTAATGTATACATGAACATGGGGGGACAGGTGGAGCTATAACAGTCGGCAGAGGCTCAACAAGGAGAGATATGTAATCTTATTTGTAATCTTAAACCTTACTGGAAGCAAAACCATCCTATTGGGTTATTTAATGTTTACACGATTATGCAGCAGACTTAAGGTATTCATTTCCAAATTATGGAAAGATCCATTATCCGGGAAAACCACAGGTACAGAGTATTCTGGATAACGGGTCCCATACCTGTACTCAGGGCCGGACTGGCAATCTGTGAGTTCTGGCAAACGTCAGAGGGACTGCTGTAAGATGCCATAGTCAGTCACTGTGGAGTGAACTAGTAAGAGACTGGTTGGGCCTCTGTGTACTTGGAATGCCAGGGCCTGTTTTGACTCCCAGTCCAGACCTGCCTGTATATTATTCCTCATCTGCCTTTCTATTGTGCTTCTTCTGATTACTGTATTGGCCTCTAAGAAGGAAGCTAGGATAGGAACTGCACCTTCTGTGTAATTAACAGCATATCCTCAGTGCAGTTACATTATAAGCAACATATGTGCCATTCTCTTGGCTAGTTCTGAATCCAGACAATGTGCACTAAATCTTCCCCCCTTTTTTGTGAAATGTGCCTTAAGAGTATTTATGAGCATGCTATATGCTGTTGACATGTTCATTTGTGTGAGCCATGTGTTACACACGTATTGCCTTGCATGCTGTTGTCTTTAGATACCTCTCCAAATGTTTAACACTACTGTTCTTTCCAACACACTCTGCCTAGAGGTTGTCCCTCAATTTGGTCTATTGTGCTGGAATTCTCAGAGGGATAGTTGAGAGGTAGGGGTCCTGTTGGTAACAAAATTAGAAAGGCAGCAGAGCTCATTTTCCCCTTTAGCAGAAGGCAGCTCCTGGTTAGTGGTGTTAGGTTACTCTCATTTTTTGTTGCTTTGCCTCTTGCTACCTTCCCCTCCTCCCAGGCTTGAGTCTATCTCACCCACCTCCCAGCACAGCCCCTCCTAACAAAACATGTCCACTTTTGGAAAGTAGCTGGAGGGGGACTATCCACTGGATTCTTGAATAGGCAGAATACATTAAGGCACTGCTGATGCTGAAGAAAG
>CM044433.1:147739046-147760455 GCA_024363595.1 Xenopus borealis | reverse complement strand
GTGTTGACCAGCACCCAGGCAGCTGTGGATTGTTAAGAGTGCACCAGCTAAGCATATTGAATATACATTTATATATATATATATATATATACCCATTCATGTTATGGAAAGAAGAACGCCTGGTGATTTGATTATGAGTCGGAGGGTCAGTTGGCTGCATGAAATTCTTGTCTTTCAGGTCAGCGTGAGTGCTCAATATGAAAAACATAAGTGCCACTCTAATTACACATAACTTTTGACAAGACTGTATATCAGTTCTGTAGTATATAAACAAAATCCTCTTACGTTCCACAGTGTGTAATGCCGTGCTTCAATTAAGGTTTGTTAGAAGAGCTGCACCTTGAATTGTGAAAAAATATTCTTTGCTGCAAATATCAAACCTAAAAATATTGTGGTCATATTCTTATGGTGTCAACCCACAGGCTTATTGTCATGGGATTATCATGAGATAATTGGTTTAGATTTTTTATTCTCTTCTATTTTAGCTTCTAACTATAGTGTAAGGTCATCAGTAAGGGGCAGATATACTATTGGTCAAATTTCAAATTGAAAAAAATTTGGAATTCGAATTCAAAATTTTTTTGGACTTTAAATCGTTCGATCGCAATGTTCGAATCAAACAATTGAAAAAAAAAAATTACATTCTCCAAAACTTCGAAAAAAGCTCTGTTAAGGCTATGGGAGGTCCCCCATAGGCTAAAATGGCAATTCACCAGGTTTAAGGTGGCGAATGGTCGAATTTGATTTTTTTTAAAGAGACAGTACTTCGAAATTCAAATTTTCTAATTTTTTTCAATTCAAATCGATAGTCGAAGTAGCCCAAAATTACTGCAAAATTCGAAAATTCACTTCGACCCTTAGTAAATGTGCCTCTAAGTGTCTGAACAGAACTCCTTAGAAGTAAAGGGGTTGTTCACCTTTTAATTCACTTTTAGTATGATGTAGAGTGGGATATTCTGAGACAATTTGCAATTAGTTTTAATTTATTATTTGAGGTTTTTGAGTTATTTAGCTTTTTATTCAGCAGCTCTCCATTTTGCAATTTCAGCCATCTGGTTGCTAGGGGGCCCACCTCACCCTAGCAACCATGCATTGATTTGAATAAGAGACTGAAGTATGACAAGGAGAGGCTCTGAATTGAGAGATGAGTAATAAAAAGAAGCAATAATAATACAATTGTAGCCTTACAGAGCCTTACATTTAGATGGGGTCATTGAACCTCATTTGAATTTGAGTCAGAAGAAGGCAAATAATTTTAAAAAGAAGGCCAGTTGAAAAGTTGTTTAGAATTAGCCATTCTACATATGGCCACATACTACATGTTAACTTAAAGATGAACCAACATTTTAATGGTCATTTAGTGACATTTTATGTCACCTAAACTTAATTTTCTTGTCTATGGCTGCCAGGTTTTTTTTTGAAAAAAGACAGTGCGAGGTCTGAAACGTTGCCGTGTGTTGGGGGTCTGAGCCCTATGTCTGAATAAAGGCATTTTAAGAAGAAACATTATCGAATGGTGCCGCCAGTTATTTTCTTTCTAACAGGTTATGACCATGCACAACAGCCTTGCCATTGGTCATTGCTTATGGGTATTGTCCCCACTGTCCTCTAGGGGACTGTCCTCCTGGGCACTCACCATCCTAAAAAAAAGTGCTTGTTTTTTTACACTTCATTTATTTCTTTAAACTATATGTTTTTTCCAATTTCAAATAATGGGACACTATCATCAATAAATGAAGTTTATTTTTCTATGTCTCTAACACCAAGATCCCATAACTGACTGCTGCAGACAGGCAATTTCTTACATGTAAACTGCTGTCACTCAAAAAGAAAAGACTTCCACATTATCCTCCCCAAATATATTTGAAACCATATAATCAACTAATGAACACAAGTACTTAGCCTTAAACCAGCCTTTTCCTTTTTAGTTAAATCATATTAAGAAGATAAATTGTACTTTCTGTAAATGTGTTTTTTTAGCCTTTTGGGAGATCTTGAGGTTGGCACTTACATACCGCCTGTAATGAATTAATTGCCAGATGTAATTGTAGTTGCTAGAGGTGAAACAAGCAGCTTCCATCCCGTAGAATAAATACGAAATAAATATTAGTGGTTGCTGCAGCTGTTGGAGGAGAATCAATGAAGATTAATTCGTCTCTAATTCTCCACACATTGCAATAAAAAGAACATCAGTGCGAAACGCGGTGGTCAACAAAAGGAGCTTTGGGTTGCAGCGGCTTTGCAAATGGGAGCCAGATTGCCTGGGTTCCACTCCAAGGAACACAAAAGGTGAACAATCCAGCAGGCGGGCCACTGTTAAAGGAGAAAGGGGCTTCTGTATAGATTATTCATCTAAGATGGAAGTGCCTCTAGCTTTTCTCGCTGCTGAATTGAGTTTGTTTTAGCGTAGTGAGCAGAATTGCTCAATGCTTCACAAAGACCTTTGCATCAGTTTTGGGTTATGGGCTGCTGGATTACTGCTGGAGATTACATCTCAGCCATGACTGTGTGATACTGCTGGTATTTCTAATGGGGCATTGTAACCTATTTTTATTTTCTTATAATAAACATTTATTTATATCCTGGCAGGACAGTAGCGTTATACAGGAGGCTGGTTCAATCTAACTGCAGATATATTTATATGTGATATATTTTGTGCCTGTTACCAAAGTAGTTTTATTAAAAGCACATGTTTATTTGCCCAGGGTACTGAAGGAGGCAGTGTAAACACAACTCATTAAACATATGGAATCCCATGACATTATGATTTTATGTACTATAAATAAGGTGCAGGCTAGATGTGAAGGCTGACTCACGTATAGGCCATTTCATCCTTGACCAAACATTGGCTGCCACTCTTGCAAACGACTGGCCCCTATGTGTCTGTAAAATGATGTCCTCCCAAATTAATATCATGTTATCTGATTGTTGGGACATGGAGGGATACAGTATGAAGCAAAGATATGTTCTTTGTGACAGTTTGCCATCTTCCAAAGCAAGATGTACAAATAGCTCAAAAGAGCTCAAAGCTAATATCATGTAAAAAGTAGAATCCATGTAAATTACATGTTGGAGCTACTGGGTCCAAGCACCCAAGTATTGCACCAGTGCAAAAATATCACCTTCAGTTGCCCACTGCTTCAAAATCACATGAAATTAAGGGTTGGGATTTAGTGAGGTTTTCAGCTGAAAATATTCAGAATCCCTATAAAGAACAACTGGAGAGCTGTATTTGGGTAGTTCTGGTGTAATCAGATTGCACCAATTATAAGAATTCCCTATTTTTAACAAGCGTGTGATCAAGTCAGAACTCCTAGTCCTTTTCTGCCAGCTCTGGTTATTAATCATTTAATTTCATTACCTTGTAAGTCACCTCAAGGATTCAGCAGAGAAAGAGCTGATTGGGGTAGCTCAGCTGGATAAGAATCTTTATGCACGCTGCTTGGTACTTAGGCTGCATGTCCCCGGGGGGGGGGGGTCATTTCATAAGTGTTGCAAGGAATTTTATAGTACAAAGCAGTTTTTTTTTTAATTGTAAGCATTATTTAAGAGTTTTTTTTTTTTTAAATTGTACATGTAGCATAAATAGTAATTTTGTGGAAACACCTTTTAAATTGGTTTAAACATCTGGGGCAAATTCTCTTTATCCCATTCACTGTGTGATTTTTTTTCTGTCCTGCCTCATTGGATTGACCTTATCCATGTATTTTGCTAAGAGAACTCAACCTCTATCATGTGATTCTCCTTCTAACATGGTCTTGGGACCTGGATAGAATGGATACACTAATGTTAGAAGCTTCCCACTATCACTCATAGCTGTAAATTTCATCTGACCTTCACTGTGTTAGAAATTATAATGTGGGTTGTAACTTTGTCCCTAACTCTGCTATGTGTTACAATCTTGCAATAAATCCTCACATCCTGCAATCTAAAAGCTGTAGTTCTTATAATAGACTAGTTTATTACTACATCGCCTGCCTGATTCGCAGCACACTCAGTTGACCTCCCATCTGTGACAACATTCTCCATTTTGCAAAAGTATCTTCATAAATTCTGCTTTCCCTTGCCCAACTCCAGCCTGTCATCATGAACATGAGCGGAGTAACCCCTTGTGTGTGGTTTACGCAGACATGATGTCTCATTCAAACGAATACAGAAAGTTTAATTATCTCGCTCATGGAACTATCTAGGACATCTCTCTGCTGTTTATCAACAAATTATTTGGCAAAGAATATTATAGGTGTTGCTAAAATAGGTCAGTTGTCAACTAGACAATTGAGGTTATTGATACTCCCTAGATCTGGTTGATTAGAAGGCTGCAAGGTTTATATGGGGTTAAAGCACCTTAAACAGCAATGGGACTCTAAGGAAAGTCAACAGCTAAAGGTCTTGGGAATTGTGATAAAGACCTTAGATTATAAATTTAAGTGGGACAGGGATTGAGTTTACTCTTATTTAAAGCAAGCAGTATCCAGCCTTCCAGGACACTCACCTACATCAAATAAGAGGGCTATGTTGCTGCTAGAGAGAGCATTTATATTCAAAGCTGAAACTGAATGCAGAGTAAAACTGCTACATTTAGGTTGGCCTTTACCTTCAGACACAGAGGCACAAGATTGATACTAACGTAAAGTTTTGTCAGTTTTCTTACTCAAGATACTTTGGACTCAATGGGTTTTTTCCAAATTATCTAGACAGTCCTTTGATGAACTCAGGGATCTGCTAAATCATTGACTCACATATAGCAGGAAACTGTTCCACACATATAACCATGGGGCTAGATAGATAGATAGATAGATAGATAGATAGATAGATAGATAGATAGATAGATAGAACTATGAATTTTGAGCTGTTCCACATGTATGGAAGGAAATAGAAATAAGCAGTGTCTAGAGACAATGTTCTGCAAGGTGCATTGGTTGCAGAGAATTCCACTTTCTGACAGTTTTTATGTGACCAACATGAAATTTCTTTATGGGTGCTTTAATGCATGAGCTGTTAAGCTCATAACAATCTCACATTTGAGACCAGTGTGATGTAATACATTGGCAGTCATCTTCAGCATCAAATGTGTTGCCCTGTTCAAGGTCATTGACTTCCCTGAATGTTTCAGAGAAACAGAAATACCTTGGGACTGTTAAGCACCTAGAGCTATGATGCATGGATCTAATAGCAAAACGCTTTATTGCAGGCATCTAATTCCCTTCAGACCAGTTTACATGGGAGACAACTGTAGCCCACATAAGATAGATGATACAATATAGGTGGAACACATGTTCATTGTAGTCTCCATATAGCGAGGTCCAGACCAAGTGTCAGTAATCAAATTCAAGCAAGATGCTGATGTCTGCAAAACTAAGTGAAACATGTAGAAATGTATATATACAATTTCAAGTGCTGTTCTTCAATGGTCAAGGAATAGTCTTGTTCATCTATTACATGCTTCTGCTGCCAACTGGGACAGTTGACGATATGTTACTGGCGTATTGTAATGTACTATTTTACTGATTATCTGTTAATATTAATTCATGCCCCATCTGATCTTAAAGAAGCAACCTTCTATTTGTCCCTTTAGATCCCTTAATCTTTATATAAAGGCGTGTAGCATTAAACAGACCTGCCAGGGGAAATGAGTAATATAAAAAATGCACTAGTGGAATATCTGTCAATCTTCCATTTGTACATTATTGGTCAATAGTGTAGCAGAATAGTGTATGGATAATAATTTAAATCATGCACTTTACCCAGAGCTGCAGGCGAGACCCCAGGGATTATTTAAAGATAAAGATTTATAGTTAGAATGCTGCACTTGCGTTAGAAACCATCACTTCCAATACAAATGGTCATATTCTCACAGCACAATTATCCAAGGTGCTTCTATTTTTTCCTTAAATGAAATCTTGAAAGTCAAGACTTTATAATGATTGGTATTATGGTTTGTACGTGAGTTGTGTGTTAAATGGACGGTATTGTATGGAGGTGTATTGGGGGGGAGATTTCTATGAGTCAGGGACAAAGCACTTGTACCAGGAACCTGTAACAGATAAAACAATTCAGATTCAGATTTACCAGAGTTCCTGGATTTTATTTTATTTACTGAACATTTTTCTGACTGTTAGGAGAATTTTCCAGACAGGAATATCATTAATGAATTCATAGATTTATTCATAAAATGAATCTGTCAGTTTGTCAGAATGCATTGACTGCTTTGTCGAACACCGTTCTGTTGAATGGGGTGTTAGAGCTCAGTGGCACCACTGAAATCCAGCCTACGTCTCTGAAATGGAACTAGCACCTTTTTTTCCAGGATGGAAAGTGCTTTGTGGATATTAGAAAATTGGTCTGGTAGTGTGGCTTGTCCATGGAAACCAGTAACTGGGTGTTGCTCGTTCGGTGATTTATAGGTGTATGTTACAACATTCTAGTATTCGGTTAATTGTCCAGTATTTAGTTATTTAGATTTTTAAAATAACTTAAGAAATATAGTTTTGGGGGAATTAGCATTGTTGCCTTATTGCTGTGGTTCCCAAACTGTGGGGCTGGTCCCTCTTGGGGTGCTTGGATGTTGGCAGTTGGGGGTCAGCTTGAATGTCATTTAGGTTAGGATGTATTGTGTGCTGTTCTGTATATTCTTGCAACTGAGATTACATTGATATTTTCCCGTATCTGTATCCTTGTTATGAGCTGAGGTGGATCCTTGACCCTTGATCCAAGGGTTGCTTTAACTGGAAATGTTTGAAAACCACTGCCTATAAGTGTAAGGTGATTTAGGGGACTACAAGAGACTTGCTGGGATCTAGATCATTTACATGACTTCCTGGTTGCAACAAAAGCAACTTGCAAGACATACTGTAAAAAAAAGTTTTCCCCTTGTTCTTGTTGTTCTTGAAGGCCAGAAAGCCACCATCACTAGTAATCCATACGTTCTTATCAAATATAGTTTAAATTTGCAGTAAATGAATGGAAACATAATTAAAGTTTTTTTTATTTTTTTATTCTGACACTCAAAACAAGGTTTGGGACCTTGTTACACATTTGAGAAGAACAGGAGTCAGGAATTTATTGGCTTCTAGGGATAGCATCTATTGGCTACACTGGCTAGAATCATAAACATTTAGACTTGTCTTTTCATAGGGTGTGGGAGCAGATTATTGAATGCTGAGTGGATTCTGCAAGAGAACATAAATACAGAGCGTCATTTTAAGGAAATTCAACTTTCAACAATTTACACTTGCACGTGATTGATAATTTCAACATTATTTTTCTTTTCACGGCTGTAGGATTAATAGTTTTAATTCTCTGCAGATATTTCCATTAATCAGGATAATAAGAAACAAAAAGGCTTACCAGAGGACTCTGTGGAAGTTGTAAAGGAATTTGCCATATGTTATGTACATATTCTGCATTCCAGTTATCCTTGTTCCCAAAATGCAGGACATTCCTCACTTCCATCTCACTGACTTTTACAGCCCTGTCACAGTGTACTGGCGAAGTTACGACCAGCTAATCCCTTGATAGGGTCCATAAGGCCCCACCATTGATGGTTAAGCTTGACTCCTAGGGATCATCATTGAAATACCACATGGAGCTTGAATGGAGAATGTTGGAATTTCCATCTAGCAATTCCAGACCATGACTAAGAAAGCAAAGGATCAATTAATGACACATTAGAGCACTTCAGTACAATGTGCCTCAGACGTCCAATGCAGAAATCATAATATACTGTAACATAAAAGCTTGGTTTCTGAGTGCACAATCATCCACATACATGGAACAGTGCATATATTGTATTCCAATTTTGCCCAATTCATACAGATCTTATTTTGATTATGAAAATACTGAAACATGTAAACATAGAATCAATGCAAAAGCAGTGAGCAACTGGTGGCCTTCCAACACTACACTACACTACAGTTACTATCACCCTTATATAAGCTTCCACTTCCAGCTGAGGGCTGTAGAACAACAATATTTTGGGGACCACTATTTGCCCATGATCAGAGCAAAACCTTGATTGAACTTATTGACAAAGAGCTTTCCAATGTAAAACATTTAAATTACATGAGTGCATGGCCAAGTGTTTTTATACTGGTCTTGGCACTCCAGATTTCTAGACTCCTAATTTACTTCCCATTTTGAGTTGTCTTCCACTTTATCCTGAGAGAATATTTTATCATGTACAGAATTTTCATTGAATTTGATTTAATATACAGATGTGCTTTATTGTTTTTTTAGAGGTATTGCATGAGCAAAGCTTAAAGAAAGAAGTCTAGTGGTGGCAACCCTGCTTTCCTACATTAAATTAAGTGTCTGTTATCATTGCAAGAGAACCAGAGAGGAGGGAAAAACAACAATAATATATCATTTCAATGCCAAGGCATGATCTCTTCTCCAGGAAGAGCCTTTGGGATTCCTTTGAGCCAGATGTATTGTTAGAATGTGATATCAAATAAATGCAACATCCTCCAAAGCAGAGCAGATTGAAAAGCAGATGAAAACATCATTGTGCGCCTTATCTACAGTATGTGTCTTTTAAGCTGGCCATACATTATAAGGTCACTAAACAAGCAGTGGACAATATTGTTCTGATCTGATCGTTTGACGCATGGGACAACAATTGGATCATCATTGCTACTCTGCCTCCTGTTGGCTGCATCAATACACAGTTGTGGTCCTCAATCCAAAACCTGCCTGATTGACATCTAGTCCAGATATCAAATGAGAAGCCTGTCTGAGGACCCCATACATGGGCAGATCAGCTGCCAAATTGGTCTAAAGGGGTCACACCAGCAACTTATATCTGCCCAAATACAGCCACCTTTGGTTGTTTTACCTGCAGTTTTGATTCTACCATTCTATTTCTCTAATGGAAGCATCCAGAGCTAAATACACGATTATTTAGCATTTTGCTTATTCAGTACCTAAACTTGAATTGGCCCGAGTTTTGGTCTGGTGTTTATTAAACGTCTGGCAATAATTTTTTAATTTTGCTTACCACTTCCTAGTGCCTGGATGTTTTTAATACCTTTCCAAGATGCCAACTGGAGGTGTATTCTAAAATCATTGCATATGGGGTTAATAATGGAATAGCATAAGCATATAATTAGCATATAGAGCCCTCTAAAGAGCATAACTATCTATGAAAGACATGCCAGTTTGTGTATGTGAAGTGGAGTAACCACAATAAGTTATCAGTAATACTTTACTCCACAGTGACTTATTTGCCAGTGTTTGGAAACAGTTTATGAAACAGCCTTTAATGATCCATTGTTAATATGGAATCAAGACTGGAAAGCACAATCCAAAGTCTTAACTTGGGTGGAACATTTCAAGCCAAGCAATGTCACATTTCAGTATCATTGTTGAAGTTAGGTGCATGGTAGAAATGCTGAAAGATTAACAGTGAGCCTATTTGAGTACATTATAATTATCTATATAAAGCACTAACTCAGGGGTGTCCAAACTTGGCCCTCCAGCTTTTAAGGAACTACAAGTCCCACAATGCAATGAAGGAGTCTGACAGCCACAGTCAGGCAAATGCATTGTGGGACTTGTAGTTCCTTAACAGCTGGAGGGCCAAGTTTGGACACCCCTGCACTAACTACGGAGTCACTTCAGTGTACAGAAATCATAGCAGATGGACAAAAAGGATTACAAATGAGAAGGCCTTTATTGACCCACATGTTGATGTTAGTGGTTTGTGTTTAGAAAGTGTGGTAGCACGGGAAAAGAGCAGTGGTACAGAGTAAAGAAGGGTGATGGATTGGAAATATGAAAGTGAAGATGTGTTTTTCCTTCTAATGGGCAGTGAAGGATACTGGTGGAGCCTTCTGAAGCTGTAAAGATGAATGTTATAGTTATTCATATCAAGAAGTAACAAATGAAAACCATTGAAGAATGATCTCTTCTCCACTATGAATAATGATTGAGAGAATAGTTGGGAATATTTGTCTTTCAAGGGATGATGACACCAGCAGGAGGATTCATGTTTGATTGCCTTAATTATAACTGATGCAGCAAAGTCTCGGAAAAGAAATGGAAGCCAATCTCTGTGGCCTCACAAACTGTAGGACCCATGCTGGTCTCATTTGCCTGTAACCCCATTTAAGACAGCCCAAGGGCACAGGGATATTGACTTTTGGAAGTAGAGGGAGATATGTCCAAAAAGGATTTGTAGTTACATTTATGTAATTTAATATATGTGGTTTAACTATGACTATTTATTTCTAAAATGTTTTATTATAAATGTAGAGATACAAATATAAGATTTCCAAAGAATTCCATTTTCACTTAATTATTTGAGGTCTCGTGGCTTATTTCCTTTTAAATGTGTTTACTGTAAGGGAGTATGGGAGCTACACTGATTTTCAAGGCCATTCCATCTGTAGAGCTCCATATAAAAGAGACAGCTTCTGCATTACTGAGACTATTTTATGGCAGATCACCGGGTGTAAGTGCTAGAGATACATCCTCAGAAACAGAGCTTTGAGTTCTCTTTTACGAAGTGATGTTAGACACCCTGTATCTGCCCTGTCAAAAGGAACAGATGGAGGATGCTCAGCTGTCTTCAATCAGCATTGATACATATTCATTTTCCCAATTCTGCCCGATGACTCCGACTCCTGAAACAGCACAGATGGAGAATGGCCTGTTGGTGAGTCTCTATTTCCTAGTGATGTCCAGCTGCTCTGAATTTGATATATGAGTGGACAGAGTGGACATACACTGCAGCCAGTCCATTTTAGAGCCCCCAGCTTTGGGAATAAAGACTTGTACTTGTGGGATTGCTGGGGGGGGAGATGTTTTCCCTTAAACATTTGTACATTGACTCCGATTTGATTTAAAAATCCATCATGCCCATTAATCAAGGTTTATTTTAACTGGAAGGAAAAAAATGGCATCAGAGGATTGGTGGCTTCATTTAGCTGCACAGCAGATATCTGCTAATAAAAGGAAAGAGCTTAAAGACATATTTAGGGCATGGCTCTGCCCCTTTATAACAGACATAAAATAGCTGATGTCCTACATATTGGTCAGGGATCCTACAGGGCACAGATGTTGCATGGTTGTGCTTTGTTCATGTTTTGTAAATATCTGTACTATATTAATATTGTAGATTTCATTTCAACTGAAAACCATATACCAGTATAACTGCTTTCAGCAACAATAATTATAATTATTAATTAAAAAAAAAAGCATGTGTGCATTACAAAGCCTATTAGGTTCTACTTTTTTTTTATATTTTTATCTACATTTATAGATTCTACATTTAGACATGAATTTAGTCATGTGTTTAAAGCCAGCATATTTTGCATTCTGGGCAATCTCAGAGGGGGCAATGGAGGTAGAATCTGGACACCACATAATTTGGCAAGTACAGCCGCCCTCAGAAAAATTACATAAATATATATGTTGCTGGCGTTTGCCTTATCAAAGGGTTAAGAAAGGCAAGGAAGTACGCATGGCAGCAGGACAGATAAGAGAGAGCTGGAGCAGATTATCAGGCTTCATTCTGTGGTTTGGCAATGCTTTGTGCAAGTCATGGAAGCACAGCAGCAATTGATTCTGATTTATCTTATTTCAGAGAACTGATAACTCTCTAAATTACTCATCGCCTCCATACGGAATTCGCCACACGTGATAACAGAAATCTATTTGTTATTTCTTTTTAAAATACACTTACTAAATTAAGTAAATGCTATGAAAATGCACCATTCTGTTGAGACAGCAGTATCCAGTTATATGCTATGGAAAATAAATCAGTAATAACCGTGCTACTTTTAGATTGGATTAAGGACATATTTTCATAGAATTTAAAGCAGTTTATAGATGCTAAATGCCCTGTATTATGTATAGTTTTGTTTAACTAGTACCGCTTGCAAATTTTGGTGCTGGTTCAGGTCCTGTTTTGAGGCACCACTATACCACTATACATGGATATTCTGAGAGTTGTAGTTCTGGAGAATTGCTGATTGCGCATCCTATATAGTTTAAGGCCTTGGCTTTCCTAAATTGCTTTCTGCTGGAAGGGATGGTACAGATGGTATTATCTGTAATGCTTTTTTTCTAAGTGGTGGAGTTTACAATCTAAGTCTGTTACATATTCTCAAACACAAGGGTCAGCTGCCTCTTCCTTGGCTTTAAAGTACTGCACTGATTATGATGATATTCCCATACAATAAATAGCACTGGAATAAAACAAGCCATAAACTCTGGAATCCCTATCAGCAGGAGGTTGTGCTGCACACTGGCTATTTTTGTTTTTCATCATTTGTAACACGAATGTGTGCTTGATCCTACATATAGGACTCTTTCCAAATTCCACATCTTGGGTTTCAAGGAGTGCATTGGCTTGAAGGTGGTTACTTTAAGGCCCAAAGAGACACATGCTGGCCTCTTCAAACAGCACACACTCACATGGTTATAGGACAAAATATGACACTCAAGGGGAAACATAAATAAATTCAACCCTGTGAAGGGATTGAAATGATGTTCTGCTCCGCTAAACAAATAGTGTACATTCTTACCACTCAAACTGGAGTATTTTTATCTTCTTTGCATCACATGCTGGAAGTTTGGCTTCTCCATGCTGCGTGGTTACAAGCTACAGAGTATTTAACAGAGTATTTAAGCATTAGTCTTTTCTTATTAATTGGAACAAAATATTGTTCAATACAGTGATATATAGGCTATGATGATATCCATTATCTAAATAAATAGGTACAGGTTCAGAATGCTTTGGATGTCTATACCATAAAACTTAAACATTAAATAAACCCAATAGCATTTTTGCCACCAATATGTATTCATGAGCTGCTATCATGTACAGGGAAAAAAAAAATCAGAAATATTTCCTTATAAAGGAGTCAATGGGAGATGGATTTGCCATAATTCAGAATACCCCTTCTCGTGTAATTGATCTACCATATTTCTTGAATTGGAGTTCTTTCTCAACTGCAACAGTAAAAATGAAATATTTGTCTCTATAAGGTGAACTGAGTGGAGAATTCCAAGGAAATCTTCCACTCATGTGCAATGTAAATATGCAGAAAAGGTACATTCTCTGCACTGGCATGCTATATACTTATTTGCTACTTTCCATTTAATGAGATGAATTAATTGGTGACTGTTGAGGACAAATGGAATCAGCACATGTATAATACCGCTGTTTTCTGTATACATGGTCATTTGATTTTTAAGGTGACAGTTGAAAAGCTGTGCCATACTTCCAGTATTTCCAATAATCCACTATTTGCAGGCATTGCCTTTTAACTTGAAATTGTTATATACCATTAAATTCTGTCTCTATTGATGATTTATTTGTTTTGTCTTATTCTGTTTGGAAGAAAGACCTTAGAAGTAACTGAGGCATTCCATAACAATAATCAGGAGGCCATAGGCTGAGTATTTATATTGATGATTAAGAACCAAGATTTATTCTGGTATATTCATATTTCTTAAATAGCGTGTATGTATATATACATATGCCATAATTTTTACTAGCTGGTGTTAAAGGCTTTTTTGACTTGCCAATTATTTTTACACTGTGCTTTAGTTGCTTCAATTGAGTATCCAATAGTTCAGCTTCACATGTGATCTTTGCGTTTCTGCTTTATCACACAGTTTCTTTGATTTCATTAGTTGCTGCATTCAGAAGCAAAGTCGTAAATGAGGTCAAGGGTGAGCATCTGGAACTCCCAACACCCTCAGCCAAGAAACTAATATAGATGTTGGAGAGGACACCTATTATATTAGTATCTGTCTTTTATGCCTGCAGACAAAAACAATTCCTTATGGCGGCAAGCCTTCATTGGTGATGGAACGTTCTTTACAGCCTAATACTTTTCCCAGCTGTGACTGGGCTATGAGTATGGTGGTGGTTCTCCCTCCAACTGACTTGTACAAGTACACCCAACTGAGCTGATCTTGTAACCTAGATGTTCGTGCCTCTTGCTTTGCTGCAGAGACAAATTGTTGAGAAATCAGATGGCCTTGCATGACTCCACGACTGCATGCTATCAGGAAGATTAAGTGTGTGGGTTAAGGATGCGATTTCCCTCTTACCCCTTCCTCCTGGGAGATGGGATTTAATCAGTGCAGGTTCTGAGGCGGCATAAACAAGCACTTGGCATTTCTACCTTTTTAATCTTCTCTGTTTTGTCTGGATGTTGTTATGTATTTGAGCCTCATAATAAGGAAGCCTATGTGTGTCATAAAGTGGACCTTGTTAAAAATCTCGCCCTTTGGTCTTCAGAATGACAGGCTTTTTGTTATCTCGGTCATTAGAGAAGAGAGCAGTGGCCTAGTGTCAAAACTCCTGACATTTCAACACTGTCACCTGTTCGTAAATACATCTTCTGGCCAGCTCCGTCCTGCCAACTTATATTACCAAGCATAGACGTCAACAAGCCAAACACATGGATAATTACTTAAGCTCATATCCGTTACACTCTATGCCTCCAATATACAGCTAAAATATGTGTTGCTTAAGTATTGGTTGATTAATGTAATAATATTTCGCATTCGTTCACCAAGGGAGGTAACTATATCTGGAACACACATTAGACCTGTTTAAATTGTATCTTCAATCCCATCATTTGTTTTTAATATTTAGAAAAATAGAGATTTATTGATTAAAAAATTAAACTAGTAGAATTATTTAATATTTGAATACAAATCCCATTAAGCCACAGGAAGGTTTCAAGTAACCTCCAGGGAACTGAGACATTCTTCAGCTGCCCCCTGCCAAGTTAGATATGGAATGGGTGACTACAATTAAGTTTTATTTTTCCATTACCAAAATTGCTTAATTAGTGGGCTTAGTGTACAGGTGCCGATACCGCTGCTAAACACCAATACTTTCAAATGGCTCCGGTTTTCCCTTGTTTTTATACATTTTATATGTGGGATGAAAAATAAACATAGGTTAGGATAAAGTGCTATGGGTACTGGCTGTAACTTGACAGACTTGCTTACACTGTACATTATGTTATTTTGAATTGTGTATAGGCTTTTCAGACTTTTGTAAAGATGACATAAGGAAAAGACCTTTTGGTGGTGCGAGCCCTGGTGTGTAGGTAGAGCCATTGATATGTTTATTATGCACTGCAGGCTGCATGTGTTTATCAAGGCAAAATTCTGTATATTTCCACGGCTCTATCAGTCACTTGAACTGCAGTTGCATGCTTGATCCTTAAAACTGATTCCTATATAAGCAGAAGTAGATTAATTTGTATTAGTAATGAACAAATTGCCTATTGCTGGCTTCCTTATACCAGTACTTCGTTAAATGCCCCATTTTAAAAAAAAATATGGTGATTTATAATTGTGCTGTTAATCAACAAGCAGCATTTGTAACTATTTCAGCAGTGAACCACATTTGACCCAAAGAAGCCATAAAACCATTGAACAGTTAACAGTGTGTCCTTTTGTCTTAATTTGTGCCTGCGTTTGCCTTGTGACAGACGAGACACTTTCCCACAGCCATTAATTGGGAAGCTTCCCAAATGGTGACCAATAGACAAGTATGGTTCCTTGACTCCCATCCAGATTCCTGTGACAGTGATTAAAATTAATCTGTAGTCTCAGCACATTTCTTCCACTAGCAATATATATTTTTCCCTATTATTTAGTTCTAGAAGTGTAGGGCAGGCAGTATGATTAAGTTTGGGTTTTAAAAAGTGACCAATACAATAGCTATCATAGTCATCAATCTTTAGCCCTGATCTGAATAAGTGCAGTTAATTACTTAGGTCTGTTAATTATAAACAAATGTTCACTTTTATATGTGTTGGAATCTGGGATTTGATACTTGGTTGCATATACCTGGTCTGAGCATAAACTGGGGTACAACACAAATAACTATTAAAGGAACAGTAACACCAAGAAATGTAAGCATTTAAAAGGAATTACATTATTAAGTAGTGTTGCCCTTGCACTGGCGTGTTTGCTTCAAAAAGACTAGTAGAGTTTATATAAAAGCTGCCATGTAGCCATGTGGGCAGCCATTCAAGCACAGGATACACAATAGATAACAGATAAGTTTTGAAGAATCCCATAGCACACTGCAGAACTTATCTAGCTGCGCACCTTGCTTTTTCTCCTTTTTCAGATTTGAATGGCTACACAGCAGCTTCTTTATATAAATAATTATAGAGTTTATGAAGCAAATACACACGTTTTACCAGTACAGGGAAACACTACATTATACTTTCATTCTTTTAAAACACTTTCATGTTTGGTGTTACTGTTCCTTTAAATACAGCGTTTAGCTGGCTACGTAGGATCAATGCAATCACTGCAGATATCAGCAGCGAGGTTCACTCTTCGCACTTTTGTTGCTAGTTAAGACTATGTGCTACTCTGGCTACGGCTGTACACTGTGAACTCAACATTTCCCTGACAAGTGGAAATACTCCCAGCTCTGGTGATACTGTTTTTTTTACCCTATAAGGACCAATTATTATTGCCCCATGTTTAAAAAGGGCCAACATACAGTATTCTGCAGCTTTGTACAGTACAAAGACCAATGCATCATTATTTCCAAGTGCAATTTAGTTAATGGCAGTACTCAGATGTCAGCCCATTTCAGAATCATGGGGTGCATATTCTTAGTGCTGTATACAAGTGATACCAGTGGCTCACCAACCCCTTGGATGCTGCTCCCAGTGATCACAAAGCAGGTGCTTATTTTTTAATTCCTGGCTTGAAGGCAAGTTGTGATTGCTTAAAAACCAGATGTACTGCCAAACAGAGCCTCCTATAGGCTACCAGTCTACATAGGGTCTCCAATATAGCCAGTCACAGCCCATATTTGGCACCCCAGGAACTTTTCTCATGCATGTGTTGCTCCCCAACTCTCTTTATATTTCAATGTGGCACATGGGTAAAAAAAAGTTGAGATACCTGTTCTAGATGGACATGCAGGAATTCCAGTCCAAGGAATGTACATGACACTAATAAGGTGGAGTAAAGCTCACCCTGATGTAAATTGCATAGAACCAAAGGAACTTACAATTAATTTTATGCTTCACTCCAGATTAGCAGTCCTTTTATAAAAGGTCTTTCATTTCCCTTTAAAGCTAATTTCATACATTAGTGGCTGCAATTTGTAGCTGGCTCTGTGTGACTCAGTCACCCTGATAACAAATGCAAGTGTTTAGTTCTTTTGTTAAAATTCCTTAGCAGTGTAAGGGTAAGGTCACAAGGGCAGATTCGGGGAGATTTAGTCGCCTGGCGACTAACTGCCTCTCCTGGGCGACAATCTCCCTGAACTGCCTTCCGCCTACTATAATGATAAAACGCCAGCACAATGGTGCTCGTGGCAATTTGATTTCCTAAGTTGCCCAAAGTTCTTCGTGAGACAACTTCGGGTGACTTTGGAAATCGATGCCCTGCAAGTGCATTGCCGCAGACAATTTTTCATTTTAGCAGGGGGAAGGCTGTTCGCCACGTGACTAAATCTCCCCAAAACTGCCCGTGTGCCCTGGCCCTAGAAGGTTACATGTAGAATAATGCCATACTATATGAACACACAGTTTATGCTCAGTTTCCCATGGGAATCTCTCCATTTAGTCATCCCATTTGACAGATTGTAACAGGAAAATGGCAAGGGTGAGAGTGATGCTGAGAAAGGTACAGCCGCTGTCCCCTTGGGAATCTGAGACCGTAGGGATCTCAGTTCTTTGACAGGACTTAGCAAATATCTGTGCCCTGAATTTCCCTATGACATGTTGGATGGACACGCCAATGATTGGTAATGGCGCAAACTGTATTGTGCCATAAATCTGTTGAGAACTCTGTGTGCACCAGTTGCACTGTGTTAAGAAAAACTCAGAACAAAGGATCAGTTAAGGATGCAGCTGAATAGATTAACAAGATTTCCATAATTAGGGTGAACGAGGAACAATGGGACCCACCCCTCCCCACTTTCTCTCACTCTTTTGTCTTTGGATAGGGATAATGGGAAAGCAACCAGGGTGGGAATTGCACATGCCATTTGGTCACTGGACAGTTCTTTTCTCACACAGCACGGATGTGCATTCTAACATCTGTCTTTTTCCATGAACTTATTTCTATATTTCTGAAGGCACTTTCTGTTCTTCCACCTGGCAAGCTGATGATCTAGTTTACTAAGTATAAGTATGTTATCTACACCCTGTTTATTTGCATGCCCTATAGTAGACTTGTATTTTTTCTTAGTTAAAATATAAATACATAGATGGGATATGCAAAGTATTCCATTGAGTAGAAACTAGAGGTGTTACAGTCAATCAGACAGACCCCTTGGTCCTTAAAAGCATTTTTAACAATTCAGGCAGGGAAATTGTGGGCAGTTTGAGTTTGCATTTTGGTAGTGTCTGTGTGGGCGTTACCTAATTTAGAAAAGCAGACAACTGTCAGTTTGGTGCAAGGTGCAACAGAGGAGCATGTAATATAACACAAACAACTTTATGACTTGTGTTTGGATTGGTGCAAATTCTGCGTTGCCCTGTATCTTGCCTTTGTATATGAGCCCTATGCTATGAGAACTGATGCAGAAGGCAGAGCAGATCACTTTGGAGCAATTTGAAGACAACATTCATAAAAAGAATCTGTAGTTCATTCTATTATTTTGGACATTGGAAACACACCTCAGTGTTGAGAAATTAATTACCACAATCACACTGAACAACCGTGTCCTGTTTCATTATCAGAAGGCACTCGGTAGAGACCATCAGACCTTGTAGGTGCATGGACTCTGGAGAGACTATAATAAGTTACAACTACAGAACCCCACAATTCTGCAATTCTGGCTATTAATGCAGGCTGGTGACTGATGGGGTGGGGGGCAAAATAGAGGGACTGGGACTATATATAGAAAAAAATACAACCGCACTCCAGGGACTTCTTTGATGAAAACAGCAGATAGTTTATTCAACGTTTCGGCACGCCAACTGGTGCCTATATATATATATATATATATATATATATATATAGTATAAAACATACAATGAGAATAAAAACCAAAGCTAGTATCCTCAGGCCAACAGTGTGCTTCACTGCTGACAAGGTGATTTACGAATTTGACAGAAGGAAAGCCGCCGCTTAAACTATCTGCTGAAAGTTTAGCCTTGACAGTTTATTTAAAGATTTCCTTTGATTTTTATTGCATTTGACTTAACATTCTGCAAACCTAAATCAGGTTAACTTTTTTAATGGCTATACAGACTGATCTGAATGCCACAGTGTGACAGGCTCACTCTCTACCACAGCATGGAGGACCCGCAGGAACACGGGAGGTTAGAGTTGGTTACGGGAAATGAGGGCTGCGACGTGACTCAAACCCTGCAAAGGGATATTATTATAAGAATGTTTTCCATTTGACTTTCCCGTCCTGATTCTAAGACTTAATTGTGTTTAGTTAGTGAAGATGTCTTACAATTAAAGTACTGAACAAGGAGAAGATATATAAAAGTGCCCTTCTACTAAAGTAGCAGTTAGTGAAACCACCATTGCTTTTAAAACATTGTATTTTGTGCACAAACACTCAGTAAAATGTACATCTGTGTTGCCTCATGGCATCCATCTGTTTATTTATGTACTAAATCCCTTAGCTGTAACCAGGGTGGGTTTTCTGTATAGGCACCAAAGCGCCTATGCTTAGTGCAACAGTTGGACTTTATATGAAAAAGTTGTATTTATTTAACAGTGTTACATGATGGTGGAGCTTAGAGGGAACCCAAAAATAAACTGTTCACATGCTCCAATCTGGTGGGAGAGGAGGCATGTCCTCTAGAGCTATCTTCATGGCATTTTTATGTCCTCACCATGCTTGCACAGGTTTCCACATAGTACTCAAGTGTCCTTCCACACTCAGAAATGTACAGGAAGATAAAATAGGCCATAGTGTGTTGTGAGCTCAGTTCAGGGCCTAAACGGCAGAACAGCCGAGGAAATCACCCACCGCTGATCACCCCAATCACACCCTGTCCTGTCGGCATGTACGACCTCTACTTGCACTATATACACACACCCTCCTCAACTTGCACACCGAATCCCTACTTAGATAAGGGCTGAGCTTAGGGAAATGTAGTGGTATATAGTGGCACATTTCTCTTCAGCCTACCCCTAGTTCTGGCCCTTTGTGAGATTGCGATTGGCTGGTGGCAACCTTAAAACCTTGTAGATAGTTATGTGTCCTCAACCTTTTTGTTTTTTGTCTTTATTTTAAAAAATAAAATACTGTTCTTTTTTAATTCATATTATTGGCAAAGCAATGAATTAAAACAATGGCACAGCATGGCTAAATCCACACAGACTTTTGGTTTCTGTTCTGTGTCCCCAGCTAGAATGTTCTGTTTTTAGTGGGATAAAAGCACACTACAGAAAGTCTGAACAGAATAAAATCATAATGCACACATGTGTTTGAGCTGGATTAATGCCCGAAATGATGCTAATCAAACATTAAACATGTTGTGGGATATTTTTATAGCCAGGACTTTATATTTTTTGGGAAGAAAAGCTGACATTTTGTTTGGGGGGAGCATACCTCCCTACTCAAATATGTTCAAACTTTCATAACTTGCTAAATGTTGTAAAATGAACATAGTAATTAAGGCGTGTGGCCACAAAAATGGGCGTGGTAAAAATATTTTGCTGCATGTAGCTAAATATTGGGAGGTATGGGGGAGATCATAGATTCATGTTAGGGGCCAAGTGATGCCCAGTGGGGTGCAGCATTTTTAGTTGTTTAGTTGTTATTGCATACTGTGTCATTGAGACAGCAAACGTGATCAAAATATTTATTGGTAATGCTGTTTGAGGCTGTTTGAGGCAATGTTGTTTTAGCGTGGTCACTGTGTATATAAAATTGATTGTTTTTCCTTTTGGGGGACATATCACTCTCTGTGATGCACATCTGTGTATGTGTGGCATTCTGAAGTCATAGAATGGATCGAAATGACAAAGTCATCAACACAATAGTGACAAAATAGCTGACTAGGGAACATGACATCACCTCATTACACAGGACTATGTACACATGCACTCCTATACACAAATACTGTGTAGACTCTACATACAGGCAGAAAAGCATGCATGGTCTTTTCTCCTTTGTGTTATGTACTGTGTCAGCACTCGCACAGAAAGGAGAAAGTGTATAGTCATATAGTTAAAGCCATGCCTAGGGGCAGGACTGCAGATAAGCATCAGGATGTCATTTTTAGCATCTCAGTAAGCACATTGTAATGGCTTTGCCTGAAAATAATAGTATTCTGGTTCTTATTGGTGATGTGAATATTCCTGTGCAGTTAAACTACAAACATACAGCAAGAAACATGTTTAATGGTTGGACAAGGGTTTGCCTTTAAGCAGTGTCATAGTTCAACCATCATGGATAACTACCAGTGGCGTAACTAGATTTCACTGG
>CM044433.1:147670888-147695310 GCA_024363595.1 Xenopus borealis | reverse complement strand
TTTTTATTTTTTACACTGAACTGTTCCTTTAAACACAACAGAGCTACTTTTCCCCATGATTGCACCAGGGGGTTTATCATAGGTTTCCATTTAACTCTCCATAGAGACTTAAATGAAGCAGTGCAAATAAATTATGGAGGGGGACACTAATGACCAACAACTTGACCCCCAGTCCTAAGAGCATGCCCCCCATTTTTGAGAAAACAATTTACCTGCAGTAACAGAAAAACAAACTTTTTACAGGTAATTAAGCACTAAGGACCCAGTGGCAAGTAGAATAAGAAACAATATGTTATGATAATAATGCAACATTATAAGTACAAGTGGCAAATCAGCATTTAGTGCAATTATAAATGATTACAAATAGGCACAAGCACACAGGCTTTCACTGGCTTAAAGTAAAGTAGGTTATCCATCCAAAGATAAAGAAGGTCTTAAGTGTTCTCACGTAGGTCTGAGGCAACTTAGTCTTCATTAGGATACGTCTAAGGTCACTTGTTCCCATCCTAGGGCAAGGGGTACCTAAAAACTTTTATTAACTAATTCCAGAATAAGCAATTATAATAATGTACCACTGGTGCCCTATACAATTCTCATCTTGCAGATCTTATAGCTGGCCATGTATAATAGATAATAACACTTCTGTTTTCAACTTCAAATTCTGTGTCCATTAATATCCATGTTTTCATATGGTCACTGATTTCCTTGTTGGCTTCTAATCTCCATGTAAACTGCAGAATTCCCCACTATATAGTTTTATATTAAAAAGAGATAATGGCTTATACCACTAGTTCACGTTATTATTATATTATTATTATTACTTACATTACACATCCCTCAGGTATACAGAATTTTAATTAAATCATTTCTTATAATACATTTAGAGTTTATTGTTACTCTAAGAAAAATATCCCCATTCAAAAAACAAACAAAAAAAAATTGCTTAAAGTAAGTGTACGAAAACCAGTTGTCCTTGTGTGAGACCTTCAATGTAAGGCAATTTATCTTTTGGGATTAAAAGTATATTTACTGTAATACTGAGGTTTGCAAAGAAATCCAGAGGAAAATGAGAAAAGGCAGGAAGATAAAAAGGCGAACAGTTCTCCAAATTCCATAAATTCCTTTAGAATCCTCTGCCACTGACTTCAAAGCACGATCGATAAACCAGAACAACATTGGCTCTCCAAGCAGGGAGATAAGGGAATGTTGTTGTATCTGTCTAAACATGATTTGAGAGCAACACATCAGCAATGATTAGTACTTAAAATGACTCTAGTGGAAAGGAAAATACTGCTTGCCTTACTGAAACAATCTGGAACTGAAATATATCATAGAGGAACCTATAAAAATGTATGCTGTTATTGTTTTAAAATTTCTCTTTGGGTTCAACATCATAAACTTGCTAAAGATCTTTGTAACTTGTAGTTTGTAGTATAAACTGTATATACATCAATATCTACTGTATACTAATTATTTTTTTTTATTAAATTCCGAATGCTAAAAACTTTGAAAAATTCTGAATCCGAACATTCTCCATCTTCAACCTGTCAAGGTCCAGTAGAAGTCAATGGTCCTATTTGCACTATGAAGATATTATTGTCTGCACTTTTCTGGTTTTTCCGACGATTTCACAAAAATAATTTCAGGTGTCAAATACACAAAAGATTTTTTGTCAGAGAACCCGAAAAAAAAAATCACGTTTTTAACCAACCCAATTTTTTGGAAGGGCAAACCATGGATTCTAGTTTGGCCTAACTTTTTTTTTTATTTAAAACATCAGCAAAATTTGGATTTAGAATAAATAACCCCCTAATTGTAGATTTCAGTATCACTATAGGCTATGACATTATGTTTGTCCAAGAAATCATCCAAGCCCCTCTTAAAGGATAAGTCAACCTTAAAAATAAGTGAATATAAAATTGATGCGAGTGCTATTCTAAGCACTTTTGCAATGTAAATTCGTTTTAATTTCACAATGTTAACAGATTCATGTACTGTTAATTCACCGTCACTCCAAAGTCACCTTACAAAACTGCCGACTCACAGATCACATTTAAAAATTTTTAAATGTGATCTGTGAGTGGGTGGTTTTGTAAAGTGACTTTGGAGTGCGCTGCTACATTGTGACGGTGGACTATTGGACGTTCTTCTTGGTGACGGACTCGGGGCAGCTGCACCCGGGTCCCCTCGTGGTTGGGGCAAGATTAATCCCTTTATACAAGCTATATCGCATTCCAGTTGTGGGGAGAATGTAATTTTCTAATAGACCTCCCATCCTTAAGTGAGGGGTCCGGGGCGGACTGCACCCGGGCCAAAAGGAATCAAACGGTGAGCCACATGAGGGTGCAGATAAAAGAGAAAGGAGGAATAGAAAGGAAAAGAAAAAGGAATTAAGAGTTTTGTAATAATATATCATTTGAATTTTATCTCACCAATTTACCCTAATTAATTATATCTAATGAATTGGATTAAAGGAGTCTGTGTATAACGTTGGCCACGTTGGTGTGGAGTGATAATTAAGCATGTACTGTTAACATCAGTGAATTTTGTTATAACAGTGCCACCTGATGGTTATTTTCTGACCAGTCAGAACACCAAGTGGTCAAGGAAGTTGTCAGGAGAACTTCTGGTTAGAAAAAAAAAATAGAAACCTCTCTAAAATCTTTTTCTAACCAGAAAAAGACCAGCCCTCTTTCTTTCCCCTGACAACTTGACAATTTGGTGGTCAGACTGGTCAGAAAATTACCAGCAAGTGGTGCTGTTGTAACAAACTTCCTTCATGTCAACAGTACATGTAACCTTAAATATTTTGGAAGTAAATAAAAAATAAATAATGAATGTACATTACAAAAGTGCTTAGTGCCTCATCAATTTTATATTCACTTATTTTTAAGGTTTACTTATCCTTTAAAGGTGTTAATAGAATCAGCCATCACAACAACATTGTTGTGTTCAAAAACACCCCAATAAATGAAATAATTTGTGTACAGGTAAACCTATATCTGTTTTCAAGGTATATTCCTAATAAGTCCACCTGGAAATTCAAAATAGAGAATAAGCTGAATGAGGTTTACTTACTGCAAATAACAATGTCATACTGGTGTATTTGTAAGGTTAGAGCTGGTAACTCTAACAACGTTGTAATTTAGCACCTTGGTCCTGGTCCATTAACATAAAATGACAGTTAGAGATGAACAGAGGTAGGAAATGCTATGATCTTCATCCAAGACAAATACTCTCTCAAACACAACTGAAAGAATGAATGAATGTGAAACATTCCTGCAAATATTCCTAGTTGTACCAGAAATCAATTAGGCTATAAGTATGTCTCATACAGTATCAGATTACAAGACAAACTCCCTTCAATTCAACTGAATGTACAGTTATTCATGATAATAAGGTGGAACCCCTATGAAAATCTGATGGGTTGGTGCAAGGGAAATAAATGTTTTTATTTTACAGCTATGTGCACACAGTAGTGCAGTATAAATAGGGATTTAAGAATAGAAGGAATATATATACAGTATATAAAATTTATATATATAGTAATCTGCAGTCCTGGGTGTTCTTCCAGCGCTGAAAGCTAGGAAAATGCGTAGATGCACCATAAAAGGGATCGAAGGGGCAGATTTACTATTGGTCGGATTTCGAATGATAAAAAAATTCGAAATTCGACCAGGGAGTAGTGGGGAGGTAAAATCCTACGAATTCGACTATCGAATTCGAAGGATTTTACCGCAATTCGAATGATTGAACGATCTAATATAGAATATTAGAACGATTTTTAGCGATCGATCAAATTTTTAATATTAGATCTTAGGGAATGATCCCCATTTCGGTAGGTTTAATCTGGCGAAGTAGGTGGTCGAATTCAAATTTAAAGGGGAAGTATTCGACCATCGAATTTTCGAATATTCGAATAAAATTAAATTTGAATATTCAAATTATTTGAAATCGACTATTCGATGGTTGAATTTGGTCAAATTTGCCTAATTTGCATATTTGAAAATCGAATTTGAATCTTTTTGAAAATTCGATCGAATATTCGAATCACTCATGTGAATTTATGTTAATTTAGTAAATCTGCCCCTAAGTGTAGGGGGTTAGTGGTATTTGTAGTTTGCTCCTCTCTCTCCCTCCTTTTTGCCCCTTATTCCCAGGGCCAGATTTACTTAAGCGGTGCCCCGAGGCTGCATGGTCCTTGCTCCGTCCACTTACAGTTGTGTCACCCCTGTGGCCGCATGGTCCTAGCGCCAGATGCGGTGCTTGCTGAGACAGAAGCACTGGGGAGTGGTAAGTCCTAAGTGCTTTAAAGATGTGGCTGGGCGGCATGCCGCCCCAAAAATGTTGCCGCCCTAGGCCTATGTGGCCTGGCCACAAATAGGGGCCTGTTCCCTCCTCCCCTCCCTGCTTTAATCTGAGTCCAGAGCTATGAGTGAGCAGGTAGAGACTCAGGCAGGAAGTGATGTCACAACAAGGTAATATGGCAGCTGCTACTCAGGTAAGCATTGTGCAGATTAAATATAGTTTGCACTATTGTGGCTAATCTATTTGGCAATAAACTGCTTCTGTAGCAGCTTTATGTTAGTGGACACTTTACAGCTGTAAGCAGCAAGGGCAAGGCTGCTATGTTGCCTGAAGGTAGAGGTGGTGGCCACACAATTTGGCCACAGTGGTATATATTCAATGTGCTCCAGATGAGCTTATGCACCTAGACAAACACCAATAAGAGTAAATAATGGTTTTCCATATAGGTGATCAATGGTGATCATTCAAAATAACAGATGCTGGCATGCTTGTAGAGCTTAAAATGCCTTGTAAAGAATTATATCTGACTCAGACATCAGTTGATTAGTGACATACTTAGAGCACTGTGGAAAATCTGAGTTTGGCCTATTGTGAGGGACCTTCTGATCTATATCATCCATTTGAAAAGGGGGGGACATTATAATATCAATTCGGCTTTATTTAAGTACACATATACAAATTACAGCATTTGGGTGCAAACTAACGCATTTCATGCCCATACATCCATAAAATATATCAATATATATACTTATAATCAAAATGTTAATACGGACAATAAATGTGATAAGATGTGATTGTATCATGAATCAAAAAACTAGGAAATTCATTATATGTGTCTAACATCATGAATTATTAAATTGTTTGTTCTTAGTGACCTAACACTGTGATCTCACAGTATACATACTGTACAACAATAAAGTAATTAAAAGTACATAACCATTGTATTCATTACTCCTATGTTTGTTGGAATATTCAATCTGAACACGTCATATTACTTATATAAGTCAATTATTTAATAGTTCACAATAATTTGTATGAATGTTGCGGGGCATTTTTTAGGCATAATATTATCTATATTTCATACAGCGCTAAATTACTTATCCAATTTATCCAAATAATAGTAATCAAATCTTAATTTTATCAATTCTTATGTGAATATCCATATGAATTCATTATAAACTATTTATTTTTTTGTAATATTTATCAATATTTGTACTGTTTCTTGTAATATGTTTGATATACTGTGTTTTGTATTTATGTAGTTACAGTATATTAAAATTTCTATCCATTTATGTGTCTTTCCACTATATGTAATGCTTAATTATGGTAAAGAACCAACTTCATATTAAATCAATCACTCCTTATATTTTACAGGTTGTTATTATATATAAAGCTCAATTAGGATAAAAAATAAACGAAATACTCATCCTACACAGCTTGGAGAACTAGTCAATAAAATACTTAGGGGCAAATTTATGAAATTCGCGTGAAATGATCGAAGTTCGATTGAATTCGATCAAATACCGATCGTATGAATTTTTCGTGAAATCGGATATGCAAATTTGGCCTCTTCGAACATCAAATATGGAATAGATCGAAAAGATCGAATGATCAGATAATCGGTGATCGAAGGAATCAAAATATAAAAGTTATTCGACTGCCTACTTCGCCAGATTGAACCTACCGAATTGTAATAGAAGCCTATGGGAAGCTCCCCATAGGCTTCTGAGGCTAAGTCCTGCTCGAATACCATTCGTACGATCGGAGCGTTCGATCGTTCGAATCGTACTAATTTTTCAGATGCTCGAAGGAAATTTCACAATTTTACGAATTAATTGAGAAATCGTATTGTGAGCAAAATGATAGCCTAAAACAATTCGATAAGCATTCGATGGACGAATGCTTATCGAATTTCGAATTTGTTTGAGCTAATTTTGGGGAATAATAGTAAATTTGCCCCTTGATGTCGCACTCTTTATTCAAATCATTGGGTACAACTATATCCAAAATAGACATCCATTTAATCTCCCTTTTGGGAATTAATGTTTCAGTTTGCACCCCACTGCTGAAATTTGTATATGTGTCGAATTGATATTATAATGTCTCCCTACTTTCGAATCAGCACTCGTAATGTGAGGTGGATGATATAGAGCATAAGCCAGTGGAGAAGATACCAGGATCTCGTGGGAGCAGCAATCGCAGGGGGTTGTCAGTTTGGGTGAGCTCCGCCATTAGCACACTACACATTGCTGTAAGGGTCCTTCTGATGCACACATTTAACTCAGGGAAACTGTAAAACAGAAAAATTCCATTCTTAAAGCTTCTTAAACTATTCTTGTGGTATATAATTATTTGGGGGTAAAAGATTACCCATATGTAATAAAAGGCTTTACATTTTCCCTGGTGTAGCGACCCATGGCAACCAATAAGATGTTTGCTTCTTACAGGTTACCAATAAATGCTACCTGCTTATTTGTTTGCTATACTTAATCTCTCCTGGGCAAACACATTAGGGCTTACATTCCCAGCACACTTGGCACTCGTCAGTTAGTGTCATTTCTGGTGTTTGGTATGAAAGTGATGCCCAGTTCTTTAGGCACAAGTGTTCTGCACTTATTCACACAGCACTGTAGCTTCAACAACGCTTTACAGATGTGTAAAAGACACTCTTTGATGCAAGTACCTTAATTTATGGGGTTTTATATTTAACTGACTGTGGGGAAACTTGTGCCAAATGCATCTGCTGTATAAGATGAAAATGAGCTAGTGTCTTTTATTACATAATCCCCCTTTTTCCTAAGTCAAAAACAGCAAAATCTACTGTTACCTACATTAATGCTGTCTATAACATTCACTCTACAACGTTATAAAGTTAACGGTTTAGTCTAACGTTCATTTGCTACTAAAGCCCAGGGCTGGGGGTAACGGAGAGGTTAAGAAGGAAAATTGTGTTTTTCTTTCTGCTTCCAGTATGCTGTGGTTGTTTTAACACCACCAATATTTGTTGTTTAGCAGAAAGTCTAACAAGGGAACTTCAGGTGCATGTCAGTTTAATTTTCTGCTTCATTGGGGATAACTTTTCCTGGATAAGTGAAAAAGATGAAATCTGTTAAGTTTACCAAGCTGGCTGCACAGACAGACATTTGCTTTCAGGATGTTTGTCATTGCTGATTTACAGGAAGTTCATGGATAACATTGGCACAATTATCATTTCTAACATTATTTGTTACTTTTACAATTTTTTTAAATCTGACAGAAGATTGTGAAGAAAATGCTGAAATTGATAATTTGGGAATCATTTGTAGGGCAGGGTTCAAAAACCAGATGGAATCTGCAAAGAACAGGTCTGAGACCTGCCTTTGCCCTAAGGATATAGCACTTTAGTACCATTTTTGCTCTTGCACTTGCATCCAGGGCTTAGTTCTCCTTTAAATATGCATCAATACATTTAACACAAAAATCTTTCATGCTACATCAGTGGGTATTAGTGTAAATTTTCTTTACAGCTCTTGCACTACCGTCTGTTTCACCTGAGCCCCAGTAGGATTAGAGCATTTGCTTATTTTGCACAGGACTCTCTGTTTATCAGGAAGTCTCCCAAGAATCCTGCTTGTCACTGTGATGTGTTCTGCATGGCTGGGAATCCCTGCAGCCTCCATACAGAATAGCGCATACAAAGGAAAAAGAGATTTATGAGGTTTAAGCAGCTCACTTCACAAATATGAACTTGTTTTTTTTATTCTGCCTCCCGACAAATCATTTTGCTTTTAGTTAATATGTGTCTATTTCCGACTACATCTATTGTGACTAACCTTCAGACTGTGGATTCTGTCCTCCCCATCAACAAAATATCTGTCATGGTCAAGGCCATTATAAAATAGGGGAAATATTGCTGTTCCTTGCTGGTTAAACATGGGGTGCTTCTCAACCAACTGAAAATCACCCAAACTTGCCCTCTTCTGCCTCCAATTGTGCCACACCAGTCCTGCATGAACTATTACAGTCAGAGTCAGACTGGGGTGTGTAAGTTCCACCATGGCTCCTACCCCAGGGCCGACCCACATCCCCTCAGGAGCCCTGTTGCCTGCCCACTCCCACACGGACATCCCACCTTAAATTACTTCTACCATGATTGGAGAGAAGGCAGCTGGTGAGTGATCAGGGGATCAGGGAGATGGGGGAGCAAAGGGGCAGGTGGGGATCACAACCCACCAAGTTTTTCACAGTCCAACCCTGACTTTAGACTTGGCTTCTTCTTCATTTAATTTCCTGCAAAACCACTGTCACCACTGTGACAAATCACAGGCAGAATGAACTATGTACTGTAGCTAGGTGGCTAATTCATCTGACAGTTAACAGCAAAGAACTGCCTGAAAGATGATTGTGTCACTAATCCTACTCCTCTCCAGCGTTATTCTATTCACTTTATTACAAAAAAAGTCACCCGCGTAGTCTTTATTTATAATCTAAATGGTTAGTAAATATTAAATTCTACATATTCCTGTGTTGCCTATTCATTATTTTACTTGCACCCAAACCTATGTTTACTCATGGATACTGCAGTCGACCTACCGTGTTACTTATTAATGTAACATTTAGCTAAACTTATTTACAACTTTGGACCTCCCCTATTCATCCAGACTTTCAAATCTCTTCAAATCTGTTACTTGGATGATTTTAAGAGGTCATGGGACAACCTAAAAGTTCAATTGGCATAAATTATTCTGCAATACAATGGGACAAACAAATATCACCCAGATGACAGACAACTGAATTGATTGGCACTAACCAAGTACAACCAGCCCTTGTCTCAAGTTATCTGGCCAAAGCTCCTTGTGTCACCCTCTGAGGGATGGACTGGACAGACAGGATACAGAGAGAAACCCCGGGGGCTTTTTATCCTTTTATCTAAGAATATATTTTCTTACAAGAAGATATGGGGGGGGTGGATGTAGACTGAAAGCTGAAAGAGTGCAGTATGATATCACAGGCAGCATAGGGAGCTAAACAAGCTTGTAAATGTATTATTCCATAGCAAGGAGAATACCCTGAGTTTTCTACAGAAAACCATAAAATCGTATAGCTACTGTGCTGTACCATGCACAATGCTGTTGTATGAATGGCAACAAATGGAAAGTGAAATATATAAATATATATATATATATGTACAGGGACAGCATTGAGGACCTGCACCCACCACCCTTTTTATAATTTATAGGTCTGAATGAATAAAACTATTCTTAAATAAAAAGATGTAGTGAGCAGAAAGAGGAGAACAAGAAATATGGAAAAAAAAAGTAGGGGAGGAATAAGCATTACTGTATTTGAAAATCCCAAAGAAGGGGCTTGGATGGCCAAGGCAGATATGGAATAAAGCTTCTTTTCATTCATCCGGAGTGTCACCATTTATTAGGGAATGCTTTTGAAGGGAGTTTTTTTGTGGATCTAAACCTGCCACTAGATTGTTCAATACCATGTGCTAATTTCAAAAAGTTGATGTATAAGGAGCCCATTGGATCCCTTCCTTGCCTGTCAAGCTCTGTATCTTCCCATTGGCTCCTTGTCCTTGAAATGACTCCTTCTCTTACTGCCCATGGCCCAAGCTGGCTTTTGTGTACTCAGTTCCTGGTTTTTGGCCCCTGCCTGCTTACTGACCCTGAATCTTGCCGCCTGTCCTGAACTCTGCCTGGCCTTGACTTAGGCTTTGCCTCCTACTTGTCTGTGCTGTGAGTATCAATGACATTTTCAGATTCCCTGCCGATCCAGCCTCAGAAAGTTTTGGAACCACAAAAGAGTATCTGTGAAGACGTGGGTAGTCAGTCGTAACCTTGTTCACAGAATAGTACTTTTACCAGCTCTCTCCCTGGGATTCCTTGTTAACTGCATTACAATCAGATAGTTGAAGGCCAGTATCAGTGGAGCTTGGATAGCTTATGTTTTTCTGTTTATGAGGTTAAATTATTTGGGGCTGTGTTTGTGTTAGCTTTTTTGAGGCCTTCTTTATTGGTGAATTAGTTAGTGCTACTAAGCTCAAACCAGGTGGCTTATGATTCCAGGTCCTATTCGGGAACTACAGACATGTCCTTATTTGGCTTGTGAGTTCAAACACAGATAGTTTGAGTAAAGGCAGAAATATTATGCTATGAGAAAGATGGGGGGTACTTTGGTGTGGGGAGTATAATAGTGATTCTCATAGGTTAGGCTCACTGTTGGTACATAAGGATGCTTTTCTGCTCAGTAGATAACATTCTGCTGTTTAGGCAGGCTTTCAATGTGCTGGGGATGGAATTTGGGTCACATTCTTTCTTTATTGGTGCTGCACAAAGGCTACAAAATTAGGTTTAGTAGAGGAGAATGTGAAGAGAATTGCATGGTAGGAGTCTCTAAGGTTACAGAGTTAAGTTTAGTTAATATTGTTATTACGCCCATGTACTTAATGGAAAAGGTTTTGTAAAATGGGAGGCCAGTGTTCCACTCCCCTGTGCTGCTGTCATTCTCCGTGTTATTTTTATGTTTTATGTTGATATGTGTTGTTCACTTGATGGTGGTTAGCAGTTTTCTTTGTCTGTTCAAAGGCTGGTGGGGCATTCATTTATACACTGGGCAGAACAGAGAGCTGCAGCTAAGAAGGGAGGTGATTGGCTGGGCTTTCCTGAAAATCATGTCTATCCTGTGGTTCAGTTATTGGGGCCTGTTATGGCCAGGTGTTTTTGACAAACTGATAAAGCTCCCTACCGTGAATGAACACCCTCCTGTCTCTTGGTTCTTCTTGCAGAAATGGCATTGGGGTCATGGGCTATGCCCTCTTCCCCAACAGGCCATTCAAAGGAAGACGGATATAAGCCAACAGTGGGCTTGCACATTATTAGGAATGTCTCCCAATTAAAAAAATACAACAGAGGTCAATGTCATTTTATGATGTTTATTGTATAATATAAAATATCATATTGATGTCAATCTTCTGAAGTCGCTGTTGTCAATTAGGCTGTCAATCATCGGCACCAAGTCTGCGGGGCCCAAAGATGACATAAGGGCCCTGCAGTTGTGCCTCCATCCCTCCCACAATAGCTGCTATGATGTTCCGTGACTTCAGTCCTAAGGAGAGAATCAGGACTGGACTGAGAATCAAAATAGGCCCTGGCATTTCAGGTACACAGAGGCCCAATCAGCCCACACAGAGGCCCAAACAGTCCCCACCAGCCCACTAAACACTGACTTTCTATGGGACCTTATAGCAGCCCCTCTGGCATTTGCCCTAACCCACAAATGGCCAGTCCGGGCCTGGAGAGAATGCTCAGTGTTAGCCATGGAGAAGTGTGTATAATAATTCTGCAATTTGTTCTTTTTTTATATGTATTTACTATTATTTATATTTAATTCCCAAAACATCCTCTGGCGGCGTCCAGAAAACGGATGCCAGCAACTGTTTTTTGGATGCCGGCATATGGAAAGTGAAATGTATAAATATATATATGGGGATAGCATTTTTAACCAATAGGTTCCCTTTAAGATGCACATCTGTCATTTGGTACAACTGAGGCAAAAGTAACGCAACCACAGCTGCACCTGCAGTTCATAAATTAACCCCTTATATCTTAATATAGGTATGGGATATGTTATCCAGAAACCTGCTATCCAGAAAACTCTGAATTACTGCAAGGCAATCTCCCATAAACTCCACTTTATACAAAAAAAACTTTTTATTTCCTTTTTCTCTGTAATAATAAAACAGTAGCTTGTACTTGATCCAAACTAAGATATAATCAATCCTTATTGGAGGCAGAACCAGCCTATTTGGGTTCATTTACTACCATAAATCTTGAATTGAACTGGTTGGGCTTTTTGGGGCAATAAAAGATTTATTATACCCCGATGCTGCAAAAAGCAAAATCTGAAACTCTGCCATCTTAGATCTGTCAAGGTTATGTATAAATCAATGGGGGAGGCGCCAACCTCAATTTGAAATTGTCGTGGTCAGCGCTGGGTTTAGCCAAAAATCTGACCTTTCTGGGGTTTTCAGGCAAAAACTCCAAAAAATGTAGCATTTTTGTAAAAAGAAAAAGCCCAAAAAATTTGAGAAATCTGTGTTTTCCACAATCTGTTCAATTTGGGTTATTTTGATAAATAAGGTCAAATTGAGCTTGGGAGTTTGGCTGTGGTTTTTTTTTAATAAAATATGAGATAAATTTGGATTTTAGTAAATAACCCCTTCATGTTTAAATTATTTCTTGTAGACTTAAGGTATGAAGATATGAAGATCTAAATTACAGAAAGATCTGTTCTCTGGAAAACCCCAGGTCCCAAGCATTCTGGATAACTCGTCCCAGAGAACACTTACACAAATTCACTGCAGCAATTCTTCCATAGGATTTCTTTTGCTTACATGCTGCAACGCAATTTCATTTCACTTTTTTTTCAGGTGTTGGACTGTTGCAGCATCACTCTCCCATTTTATATTAATACACATTAATCCTAGTGTTTTATGTGTTTCAGGCAGAAAGAGAAAACAAATGAAAAGAAATAGGATGGAGCCAAAGTCTTTATCCGGAGATTTCTTATTTTATGTTACAGTGATGGAGGTCAGGCTTTCTCTCTCTCCTCGCAGCGCTCCTATTATTGCTCTTTTGTTCCACCTTCAATAAAAGCCCTTCAGGATTAATTTCTGTACTTGTGTTCTCTTCATTTCCCATGTTTCTTTGGACAGGAAAGTGAAGTCAAATCCTTGACACTGCTTTTTCTTGGAATTGTTTGTTGGATTCCTCCATTCTGTCATGTATTGTTGTTTCATAGCTTTACATTGAACCCAGGGATGTCACTATTAATCACAATTTCATTCATTTTATGAAAGGAGTGTGAGCTCTTTTACATTTAGACATATGTTTGGCTTGTCTGTCTGAAGCAATGCTTAATTTGGGTCAGGGATGTATCTCCTTCTTCATCAGTAGACATCTGAGATTCATATTGGGGGAAATTCACTAAGATCCGAAAATTTTCTAGCGTTAGCTTCGCTAGTGTTCGCAGCACTTCGGCAGGCGAATTTTCACCAGCACTATGCAAATTCACTAAGATGCGAATTTGCATTCAGGGCGGCGAACGTTAGCAAAGTAGCGCTACCGTTCGTTCGCCAGGCAGGTTATGCTAGCGATGCCTAATTTGCATACGGAGGGAACTTAAGTGTATCATAGAAGTATATGTTACAGCCACTACATTCCACTACACAAGCCCAGGAAACCTTTAATAAATAAAATAAAGTTGTCCTATTGCCCTACATGTGCCCACTGTATAGTTGTGTTGCCATATGTTAGGAAATGTAGGGGGGAAGGAGGGTAACCCCCCAAAAAAATCGATCTTTTTCAGACTATCACCCTCCAATGGTAAAACACGCCAGCGTTTTTTTTGGCACAGAAAAAATTTGCATTTTTTTTTCAAACTCCTATCTATTGTATTGAACTTCACCTGGTCTGACCAGGTAAAGTCTAACGTAAGTGGTAACGTTCAGTAGAATTTTGATCTTAGTGAATTTGCGTAATTACGATCCATCGTCAGTGCGCAACTTCGGCTGGCGTATGGGTGCGAAGTTGCGCAAGTCTATCTACATCGCTAGCGAAAATTGGCCAGAGTCGGTGTTAGTGAATTTGCGAAGTTACAAAATGACGTCACGCTGGTGAATTAGCGCTAGCGTTAGACGCTTCGCACTTTAGTGAATTTGGGCCATTGTATCACCCAATATTTAACAAATTGCTCCTCTATTTCTGTGTTTTCCAGCGCTTACTTGCATTATGGCAACAGTCACCTGATGATTAATGTTGTGGTTGTCGAAATCTGTTGTCATAACCTTCTCTACCTTTCTGTACCTGCCCAACACAATAATGCATTGATGCACATACATTGCAGTCATTTTATTAGTATTATTATTATTTGTGGTTTTTGAGTCAATTAGCATTTTATTCAGCAGCTCTCCAGTTTGCAGGTCCAAATTACCCCAGCAACAATGCCTTGATATGAATAAGAGACTGGAATATGAGTAGGAGAGACCTGAATAAAAAGTGATGAGTGATGAGTAATAAAAGTAACAATAAACATGTAGTCTTAGGGTTGGGGCAGACGGGTAGATTCGGGGAGATTTAGTCTCCTGGCGACTAATCACCTCTTCTGTGGGGTGACAATCTCCCCGAACTGCCTTCTTCCTGCCTTCCGTCTGCTTGAATGAAGAATCACCTGCGTTAATGCACTTGTGGCACTTTAGATTTCTGAAGTTGCCTGAAGTTGCCTCACAAGGAAGAACCGCAAGTGCATTAGCGCAGACGGAAAGCAGATGGAAGGCAGTTCTGGGAGATTGTATAAATCTCCCCAAATCTGCCCGTCTGCCTCAACCCTTAAAGAGAATTTGTTTCTTGTTGGGGGTCAATGACCCCCATTTGAAAGTTGGAAAAATCAGAAGGAGAAGGCAAATATTTTAAAAACTATAAAAAAAAAAAAGAATAACTGAAGGCCAATTAAAAGGTTGCCTAGAATTGGCTGTTCCATAACACACTAAGGGGGTCATTTATAAAGTTCGCGCAGCACATAATTGTTTGCAAATGATTGTTTTGACCAAGCTTTTTCCCGAATGCTTAAATATTGCACTGCTCTGCCTGTCTTTCTGGTTTTTGCGAATTCGTATTGTGAATACATTTTCGCAAATGACTCGCAAACGAGACGGGTCTTTGAGCGAGTAAAGGCACTTTGTGAGGTTGTTGTGCGCAAAAATATCATTAAAAGTAACTTAAATTCGAAAATGTTTTTTTTGCCACCAAAGTTGTAGAGAGTGTTCGCATAAATATTTGCAATTTGTGATTTTTGCCATATTTAAAAAGCTTTTATAGATAATGTGAAAAACAAATTAGCAAATCTGTTTGCACACTCTTATTCAGCTTTATAAATATAAACAGGCCCAGGGCAAATATATTCACTTTGCAAACCAATCTGCCCTGCGCAAAGTTTATAAACGAGCCTCATAAAGTTAACTTAAAGGTGAACCACCCCATTAAAGCCTCAGTCCTATGAGAGAATGTGGAATTACATTTTGAACTATAGTCTAGCATTGAATTCCATAGCAATCCACAAAACATTATCAGTGGGGAAAATATTGGAGGCTCCTTAGAGGAATAGAGAGAAAACTCAAATTAGGTTTTAATCCTTGTCAATCACATCATTTCAGTTGTTATTGTAGCCTAACATAATGGTATTTATTTACCCCAACTTAACTGTGTGAGAAACTGGATGTTTGTCCTTAGGTCCAACTCTTAATCTAGATTCACTTACAGGACCTATGGTTCAATGTGATCAAACTATTTGAATTTTTTTTTCATTTCCTTTAGTTTATAAATGAATTCCATGATGTATGGTGTTTGTGTGGCTTCTCTTGGTGCTAACATAGATTTAGTTCCATGAATACTGTGGTGTTTACACAAATGGCCTGCGGGTGTCACTGTTCATTCACAGGACTTTCTGTACAGCTTGAAAGTGAAAGTAAGACTTACTGCTATGTAATGGCTGCATGACCTGCTAATAAAGCACTGTTATACTCTCCTCATCCTCGGCTACCAAACACAACAAATGGCGACAAGGATGTCTTTTCTACCTCTACAGCAGCCTGCACATTTTCTCCCAAACCCTGGTGAGCCTACCATACCTTTTACTGCTTGGATCCATATGTTTGATAATTACATTATTGCTGCTGACCAAGGGGAGATTTCTGCAGCTAGAAAGCGTGCTTTACTTATTCACTGCCTGGGGGCAGAGGGACAGCGTATATTCTATACATTACCATTACCTGATGAGACTTATGAAACTGCTCTTACTGCTATAAAGAACTTTTTCATGCCAAGAGTAAATGTAGTTGCTGAAAGGGGTGCAGGATATATGAAGCCAGGCTGGTCTGCATAAAGTCCTCACTGAGAAAGATGAACACTAAACTCAATTTTTTTCTGATTGAGGTTTTCTGGGCAAAAACCCGAAGCTTATTTTACCCCGAAGCTACAAGATGTCAGAATCTGAAAATCCACCATCTCAAACCTGTTAAGATCATGTTTAAGTCGATGGGAGATGTGTTTTTACAATTTGAAGATATTGTCATCTGCACTGGGTTTCATCTGATTCTCTGGGTTTTCTGAAACTCTCGATTTGGGTGTCAAATCCAAAACAATCGTAGCATTTGAGTTTTTGCTCGAATTTATCAAGTTTTTTCCCGATCGAGTTATTCGTTCGATACAGTAAATATGATTAAATCATGGAGGAGAGTTTGGTTGAGCTTGGTTTAATAAAAATGTGAGAAAAATATGAGTTTAAGTAAATAACCCCCTTAATGGACATTTTTCATAGATTGCCTCTTTGTCACATTGGTTTTTGATTTGGAAAGCCAGATAGTATTCAGTCTATATACAAAAATTAATTTTCCTGTTGCAGTTGATTTTTCTGTGCTTTGATCAAAACCTTCTCCTGTGTAATATCTCAAAAATCTTACATTTTATCAAATCAAACAGCTAGTGGTTGACTGGTGGGGACATTGCCAGTGGATTCCAGGTACCCAGTATAACACTTCTAACCTTGACATCAAGACAAGCTTTGCATCATCCCTGTGAGGTTGTAGTTAGGGAGGAGTTTGGGTAGTGTTGGGGTCAGTGAAATATGTGAAGGGATAGCCATGTCAGTGCCATAGAGGTGGGGAAGGCAGTATATGATTGACAGCTAAGACCTTTGGTACAGATGAAAAAACAAATAATATGGGTTTTATGTTTATAAAACATGACCCCTTTATTTATTAAACATGGCCCCTTTAACTGTCATGAACTACCCAATTATATTCCCCTGTCTGAGGTTACTAAATCTATTTCCCATTTGCCTGTATTGTGCGGGATACTGGTGTCGCCAAAAAAAAAAAAAAATCATAAAGATGTTTTCACTGTCATGTGACTTCTTATAATAATGATCATTAATTGTAGCATGTACAGGGGACATTGCTAATTGATACTATGTTGGCGCTATATGAATAAATGTAAATAATAATAATAACACACTGTGTTTTTTATTTTCTCTGAGAAGCACACTCAGTAGTAGGTTCTGACTCATAGCGGCATGTTTCTGTTCTTTGCTTCTGCTGAAGCCCCCGGTGACAAGGGCAAGAGGGGGGCTTTGTAAGGATATTAACAGGATTAAGAGAGCGGGAAGTTAAAAAAGTAGCTTCTCGGAAACAAGGTATGATTTCAAGCTGAGTTACAGAATCTTTTAATATTAAAAGGACAAAGGGAAGAAGTGTGAATTTGCTTTTAATGAATCATCAGTAACCATCAGTACAGGCATTAAATGGATAGGATACTTACAGAGGGCAAAATGGAATTCTCCAGCAGGCCAGCATTGCTATTTATTTGTGTGTTACTAGTCTAACAGGGTTTATTGATATTAATCAATTGTCCTAGTAGTGTTAGTTAATCATAAGTAGAATTTTGGTCACAGATACCCTATTTCTGTCAGAGGGTTGAACACAGGGTGTTACTTTGTCACCAGAGCAGCATAAAAATAAAGTTATTTATTAGCCTTCTGAATAATGATAGAGTTATTGTCAGGATGAAATACGGCCTGCACCCAATCTGCAGATGGATATAAACACGGATAGAAAATGCAGCGATGTCCAATCAATAGCATGTTTTACAAGTAATCCAGTCATACCAGTAAACTGTATTAACATCAACATCCGACATCAAAGCAATTATTAAAGGCACTGAAAACACAGCTCAGTGAGAGCCTCCAGCAAGCCGCAAGCCATAATCCCCCTTGCCTTGCAGTGCACAGTTTAAGCACTATTATAATCCACCAGAAACAATAAGTGCTTCATAGTCAGGCAGGCAGTACCAAAGGAAACTAGTGATCCGTCAAACAAAGCAGCTGGCCTGGCAGTTACAGTAAGAATAGGGCCGGGGGTAGCCATGCAAGCAGCGCTCAGCACAACATGAGCCACGAATCTGACACCGGCACAGAAATCCCATCGCCTTCTCAGAAAGATCCATTCAGCCAAGTCAATCCGACATCATATCCAATATGAACTTCACACAGCAGTTTAGATGTAATGTAACAGCTCTGAAGGGTTATTCAGATATCCATGTGTATCACCAAAGCTGTCTCACTTATATCCTTTCACTAGAGAAGTTTCACTAGAGATGCTGGGAGCTGTCATTGAACAAGAACTGAATGGCTTTTGGTTAATCATGCTAGTTCTTCATTCACGGCAAGTCTCAAATACGTAGATCTCTTGGAAAATCAAATAGACAAAACAATAAAGAGTTGAAATATATTTGCAATTAGGGGTTTTGTGTTAAAGGGGTGGTTCACCTTCAAGTTAACTTTTGGTATATTGTAGAAGGGCCAATTCTAAGAAACATTTCAATTGGTCTGCATTATTCATTTTTCATAGTTTTTTAATGATTTGCAATTTTCTTCAGTTTCTTTGCAGCTTTTAAATGGGGGTCACTGACACCATCTAAAAACAAATGCTCTGTAAGGCTACAAATGTATTGTTATTGCCACTTTTTATTACTTATCATTCTATTCAGTCCATCCCCTATTCATATTCCAGTCTCTTATTCACATCAATGCAGGATTTCTAGGGTAATTTGTACCCTAGAAACCAAATTGCTGACACTGCAAACTAGAGAGCTGCTGAATAAAAAGCTAAATATCTATAAAACCACAAACAATAAAAAATGAAAACCAATTGCAAATTGTCTCAGAATATCACTCTCTACATTATACTAAAAGTTAACTCAAAGGTGAACAACCCCTTTAAGTCTATAGAGCAGCTAATGATTTCCACTATGTTAAAGCGACTGTAAACTCTCAAGGGCTGAACTACACAAGCGCTTTTGTAAGATGGTTTTGAATCGAATAAACGTATCCTACAAGTTGGATGTTGTCGTGTAGGTTAAAATAAAATGGGACTGATACAAGAGTAGGCTGCATTAACTACATGTAAAATGACACAGCACAAATGTCGAATGTGAACGCTGCGTGCTGCGTCTCCAGGCGACAAGATAAAAACAGAAGGTCTTGGAAAGACTTTTATGCCTCATTGAAATAGGACTGTGAGATATAAATGCATGAACTAAAGACTCCATCTGACTCATATAATCTGACTTTATATTCTAGCATAGGGGCATGAGATTTTGTAGCGTCCTACAAAAGCTTGTGGTGTTGCGCGGTGTTGCATAGCGTTGGGTGGTGTTGCATGGAGGATCAGGTAAAATGTGACCCACAAAACTGATGAAAAGCGCTAGTGTTCTACCTACCCTTAATCAAAGGAATGTAAAATTACTCAGAGGCAGAGCACATTTGCAATTTACCTGTCTTTCTAGTTTCAGGATACCAGCAGTTTTAAAACGGGTAATGTAAATGAATTTGAAATACCTGTTGTAAAGTTTGGTTGGCTAGAAAATTAATTTGTGGAGGAAAGAAAACATTTAAGGATATTTAAATTAGTAAATAGATAAGTTGTTTGACCAGAGGCAAACCAGTGGACTATTTTGGGCTCACTACGTTTACTTTGTAAGAAAAGCAATATTTCAAGACATTCATTTACCCACAAGAGAATTTTTCAGCTGACTATAGCCAGCCGGATGAAATGGACAGCACATGACACTGTTCAAATTCATAACATTAGCAGTGTAAAACTGTTAACTAGTGATGAATTTTTGCTTATGAATTAGCAAAATGCTGACATTTTACTGCTATTTTGCCAAATGCATTGAAGTTGGGGGGAATGTAATTAAATTCGCAAAGAGCAAAAGAATGCGCATCAATAAGATTAAAAATCCACATCTCGCAATGTAATATAGTTCCTTTAACTGTTATTGCATTGCGAATTTTAATTGCGCATTGCGACTTTTAATTGCGCATTGCGAATTTTAATTGCGCACCTTAAGAAGTGCTTGAAGGTGTCGTAATCTTTAGGAGCAAACATAACGACTTTTTCAGTAAGAAGTTTTATTACATTGACTGCGCATTGGCGCAAGCTGTAAAATTCGTAAACTCCCTTCCACTGTCGGAAGTGGTCGGTAAAACAGTTTCCGGTTTCGCAAAAGCTATATTAAATTCGCGCAAAGCAAAAATTGTTCGCACAGAGGCATAACTTTTCGCATTGCAAATAGTTTTTCGCCTTACCGACTTATATTACATTCCCCTGATGTGTCTTTTTCCTCAAACCAAATGTACTGGAGTCAATGGGTGTTATAACCATTTTTTTTCTGTGGCAAATTCATTAGAACCAAAGGGGTATTTTTTTTTTGCATCAAATTCCACTGCTGTTTTATTACAGTATTTTTTCTAGTGTCAAATTCATTGGAGCCAATGGTTTTTTTTTCTTGTACCAAATGTAGTGTATGCAATGTTTTTCCTTCCAGATTTGCAGTCAATGGGCAATTGTTTTGCAAAGAAAAAACAAAACTTTTATTTGGCAAAACAAAATGCATGGCAAAATTGTGCAGATGCATGAAAAATTTGCGAAAAATGCTAATTTTGTCATGGATCGTTATCAGGTAAAAATAAAAATAATCTAAAACTCTTTTTTTAAATTAGAGCATACATATTCAAGTCCGTTCTGGTGTAATCAAGAGCATAGAATATTGTTTGCAGTCTGTTACATGGTCTGTTTGGTTTTCTACTCAGTGATACACTGCCCTCTTCTGTTGCTTAGCAGTATTGCAAAGTGCATTGAAACCATAATTTAAAGTTTTTTGTGGTCCCAGCAATATATAAAGCATAATGCATTTCCATGAATTTACATTTCCTTGATTTTACATCATTTTTAACTGGGGTTTCCAACCTGTGATCTCTCTTGGATCATAAAGTCTCCCATAAAGCATCACTTTAATGTTTATTGCAGATTCTCTGGATTACATAGTTTTTCCCTTGACCCCTTATGCAATGATTTTACTCAATTTAATGGCTCAAACAAGAAATGTTAAACAGCAGTATGCTAAATGTAATTTAGTAAGTTTCACTGCCAATAGCACTGTATCAGAATCCCAACAGCACTATTGTATTAGTTTAGCTTTGTGTAAATCATCCCCATATCAGAACAGTCCAAGCTCTTCTATATCTGAATCTGATGTCAAGCTGAGGGCAAGGTGGAGAGCAGGCAGCATAGATCTGAAAAAGGGCCCATTATGGTGTCTCATAATGCAGCGGTCCCCTACCACTGGGCCACGGAGCCTTTACAAGGTGCGACAAAATGGATACAGGCGCGACAAAATGGGCTCCAGCATGCCAAATTGGACACCAGCGCAACAGGATTGGATGCTGACCCCCCTCCAGACCCTGCCGACCCCCCCCCAGTCCGACCCTGCATGTACTGATAAGAACTGAAGTGAAAGATGAATAATGAAATAATAAAATTAGTTGTAGTGTGGGCACAGAGGAAGGTAGCACCATCACTAATGATAACTGTGAAGAGAATGGTTAGGATTCTGATCATTATGGTGGGTAGTGAAAGAGACTGATCCTGGTTGTACCCACTGTATTACATTTTACATAACAGTACATCTTATTGGGAAAATTATAAATGGAGAAGTAACATAAGAATGAGAATAGAAGCAGCGTAGGTGGTTCTTCACAGTGAGGACAGTGAGGTTGTGGAATGCACTGCCGGGTGATGTTGTGATGGCTCATTCTGTTGATGCTTTTAAGAGGGGCCTGGATGATTTTTTGGACAGACATAATATCAAAGGTTATTTTGATACTAAACTCTACAGTTAGTATAGCTATGGGCATATATGGTTTGTGTGAAAGAGTGGAGGGGTGTGTGTGTGTGTGTATGCTGGGTTTTTAATTTGGAGGGGTTGAACTTGATGGACTCTTGTCTTTTTTCAACCCAATTTAACTATGTAACTATGTAACTATGTAGAGAGCAAGAGAGAAGCATTTCACCCATATGTAATAAAAGGCACCAAGTTTGCCCAAATTAAGGCAACCCATAGAAACCAATATACATTTGATGACAGGTGACCAGTAAATGGTATCTGCTGATTGGTTGCTGCTGCACTTGGGAAAAGAAATAGAATGGGTGCTCACATATGTTGCTAATGTGGAGCTCACTTTTGTCATAGTTCTGTGCTGCCAAACAGAACATGAAGATGTTGTAACGATTGGTATCCCAAAACCCAGAACAAACCCCAAGGTCCCGGTCACGATTCACTGTTCTGCCTTTAACAGTTGCCTTTCACTTCGGGAGGAGCCCTCCGTTAATTGGTCTTAATGTGAGAGCACCAGGGGGAGAGTTCTGGGCGAGCAAGGGAACCGCACGTGGTACAGGAATGGAGGACAAGAAATGTAGTCAAGGGACAGGCTGGGTCAATAACAAGGATCAGACTATACAGTACCAAATCAGGACAGAAGCGTAGTCGAGGTCACATGCAAGGTAGTCAGGACAGGCAGCGAGAATCAAAGTCAGGAACAGGCAAAAGGTCAAACACAAGAATCACAGTAGAAACACACCCAGGAACTCACAATAGCAGAACCTACTGTATATTGGGCCATGATTCAGTGCATGGCAGGGGTCTTTATAGGCAGTCTAATGGCTTACACTGATCACATGGGCCAGATAGACACCAGCTGAACAATGCCCTGCCTTACTTGCAGTTACACATATAGCAATGGGATTGAACCAGTGAATGACCTGTCTGCTCACATGGTAAGTCAGACAGCCCTGAAATACCAGGTCCGTGGTTCAACTACAGGCAGGATATTACAGATATACGGGACTTCAGGTAATACATCAAGGTTTAAAAGCAAAGTACAAAAACATGGCAGATTACACCCATTTTTGCACTTTGCCTGCTGCCTTCCATGTTGTAAATTACCCCTGTATAGTAGTAACCTCCCAGGTAAGGCGGGTTCGGGCCGACCTCAGCACACCATTTGAGGGTCATGGGCAGGTTTGAGTTGAGCTCTTCTCTCTGCTCTCCCTTATACTGTTGGCTTCTTGCTTCCGATTTTATAGGCATGTGCCCACTTGTGACATCATTGGCGGGGGGTCTATAAATAGAGGGGAGGGTTCAGGTTCATTGCAAGCAGGTTTGACTTGGGTGCGGGCTGAGTTTTTCTCAACTGTATAGTATTGGATAGTCTAGGGATCCCGAACCTTTTGAATCTGTGAGCCACATTCAAAAGTAAAAGGAGTTGGGGAGCAACACTAGCATGAAAAATGTTCTTGGGGTGTCAAATATGTGCTGTGATTGGCTATTGGGTAGCCCCTTTATGGATTGTCAACCTACATTGAGGCTCTGTTTGGCAGTACGTCTGCCTCCAATAATGAAAAATAAGCCACTGGTTTGAGGCCACTGGGAGCAACATCCAAGGGGTTGGAGAGCAACATGTTGCTCACGAGCTAGTGGTTGGGGATCACTGGAAGGGGATGGCTGGTTGAGTTAGATTGAGAGATACGTGATACCAGGTAAGGGCAAGCATAAAATAGGGATTCTCAGCAGCAGCTGGTGTAGGACAGAACGTTGGAGACCCAAAGCACACCTTTTCCTTTATTATTAATAATGGACTCTATATTGCTGTAGGGAATGCAAATATGACCCCATGCTACATGTTACATAATTTACCCAGTATAATCAGCATTCCTTCACCAACCTGCTAAAGCAGAATAGATTTGTTGCACCCTTACATGAAACAATTATTAATTTGCACATATTTGGAAGCAGATATTCTATGTCTATTAGTCATTTCCCTGCTAAACAATGAGCTGCAGCACTTGAATCACATTTACTTTCTCCAATCAGAGTAACTATGTCATTGGTGACATCTAGTGGCTAAGAGTTATGCCATTTATATATATACTAGACATTAAGCACAATTTACACTCTGGTCGGCGAATGGTAACGTATTCCACGCACACAGGGACTGGACGCAGAGACACTTGAACTTTACATTAAGCCCATTAAATTAACGGGCGCTAGAACATATGTAGTCAAACATTTATAAAAACAGAATTGTTGTAGGCGAATTCACTAACGTGCGAATTCAGACTATCACCCACAATGCTAAAGGTGCGAAGTTGCGCGTCTATCTACTTTGCTAGC
>CM044433.1:147627125-147655148 GCA_024363595.1 Xenopus borealis | reverse complement strand
TTTCTCTGTAATAATAAAACAGTAGCTTGTATTTGATCCAAACTAAGATATAATTAATCCATACTGGAAGCAAAACCAGCCTATTGGGTTTTATTCATTGTCGGACTGGCCCTGACCCTTAATGGGGCCCCCGCCGGCCAGACCCCTCTCCCAACCAAATTCAAGCAGGCGCGCGTGCAGCGCCTTTCCAGCAGGAGCATCACAGTAGGGGGTCAGGGAGCCCTGGGCAGTAGTCCCGGTGGGCCCTGGGTCCCCCAGTCCAACCCTGGTTTTATTCAATGTTTATATGATTTTGTAGTAGATTTAAGGTATAAATATTCAAATAACAGAAATAACCCTTATCTGGAAATCCCAGATCCTGAGCATTCTGGATAACAGGTCCCATTCCTGTTCAAATATATAAAGCAAGTGAAACATATGCACTCAAAAGCTTCCAAGCCTTTATTACAGTACATCTCTCCTGCCCTGAATGTTACTAGTTAGTTAAGAGTATTGGTTCATCAGCTGTCTGCTCATAACCGCTGAAGTTACTGATGGAGGAAAAACAAAGCCCAGGCTACTTATTAAGGTAATGGGGAAAAGAAGATGCATGAATCATAATGACCCAGGAAACTGAAATGAGAGACCCTTCTTTCACCTACCTGTCACTCATACATCCCCAGCTTGCATATAAACAGAGCCCCTGGCAGGGAACGCAACACATAACTCTCCGAAGAGGAAGGATCTGTGTGCTGGGGACTTCTGTATAAGGTTCAGTATGTCTATTATTATATCATTAAGCCTTGTTACATCTCCAAATCAAACTAAAATGTATTCATTTTTTTAATGCTCTAATTGTTAAAGCAAAGGATGTATATAATAGGCTAGTCTCCTCCTCCTTGTATGCTTATAGCAGCAATAATAATGTTATACCTTTATCAATGTCAGTGGATCAGTACTGCATTCTCATAGCAGGAATCACTGGATAGTAATCTTGGGCAAGTAATGTAACACAAACAGTCATTAATATTTATAATAACATACAGGCATGGGATCTCTTATATGAAAACCTGATACCAAGAGCCTCTAAATTTCAGGAAAGTCGTCTGCCATAGAGTCTGTTGCAAAGTTTTTCCATGTTGGTGGTAAAAGTGTAATATTGGATCATGTTTTGCATTTGGTAGTTGGTGTTTTTTAAGTTATTTTGCTTTATATTTAGCAGCTCCCCAGTTTGCAATTTCAGCATTCTGGTTGCTATGGGCCAAATGATCATAGCAACCATGCACACATTTCAGTTGGATACTGCATTATGAACAAGAGAGGGCCTGGGTAGAAAGATGTGTAATAAAAAATAGCAATAACGTGTATTTTATAGAGCATTTGTTTTTTTTAGATGGGGTCAGTGACCCCCCATTTGAAAGCTGTAAAGAGTCAGGAGAAGAAGGCAAATAATTTAAAAACTATAAATAAGAAAAAAATGAAGGCCAGTTGCTTAGAATTAGCCATTCTATAACATACTAAAAGTTAACTTAAAGGTGAGCCGCCCCTTTAAGAGAGATCCCTTATTTGGAAAACGACAAAATCCAAGCATTCCGGAGAGCAGACCCTATTCCTGTATACACATGCGTTAGCATACTTAAAAAGTACTGAACTGTGGTAAGTGCTTTTTTTTTTACTGGGAATAAAGAAAATATGAGAAATGTGTTTAAGGCAGATCCTTTTTTTATATTCTAACCCATGTCACTATTTCAGCTCAAGATTTTGTCATAAAACATGAAGCCGTGAGAATTCAACATTAGCAAGACACTAATTGGCCATAAACATTAGGGTTTCACTGGACATAACAGTATTTGTTAGGGTGGAAAAACTTTATTGTCCAAAAAAGGAATGTTTTGTAATAAAAGGCAACCGTTGTTTTATGCCTCTGTTTTACTCAGCTTCTATTTCACTCTCCCCTGTAGCAACACATATGAAGCAAAGTGAAATGATATATCTTTCCGGAGCAGTTATTCTGATAATGGCTCACTCCACCCTACAGGTTCTGATACAGGATTCTTCTGATGAAACAAGGTAAGATGACAGAGAAGCAAATGTGCAACAATTATGCAGTTATATTGCCTCCAAACACACTAATTGTATTATTGTATATACAGTATATATTATACTTGCATATAGTTGCACTAGGCACACTTATCATGCATCACAAGCACACATGCAATTGTATCATTTCTGATGCATGAGGCACAATTGTGGCAGAAACAACTCTGAGCATAAAGTAGGAAATGTAATTGTGGGAAAAGCATTGCATAATGAGTAAAAACCATGGTGATTTGCATGTGAAAAATGAACACATGTACGCTGCACTGTATTTGTAACTGCATCCCTAAATGACCCTTCAGGACCTTGAATGGACTGTTGTCTACAACATCTCAGTCAAAGTTATTTACAAATGCAGCACAGTCTGAAAATAGGGTTTTCTGGGAAAAAAATACCGGCCTTCCTATATATGTATGCAGTGTCGGACTGGCCCACCAGAATACCAGGGAAACTCCCGGTGGGCCAAAGTGTCAGTGGGCCCTCATGCTGCTAAACTTTTGGTCTATTTCATGGCCATTCCCTATTTCTATAAGAACAAAGAGGCTAAATAGATGGAATACTTGATTATATTATGTAAAGAAAACAAACTAGGATAATAGAGGTTGATTGAGGAGATGAAGAATATTGATACTGAGAGTGGGCCCCTGGTCTAAGGTTTTATGGTGGGCCCCTGGTCTAAGGTTTTTGGGTGGCCCCTGGTGTCCCAGTCCGACACTGTATGTATGGTTTTTCCCCTATTAACAACATCGGGATCAACCATCATTTTTAAAATACTGGCCTGGTGGCAACCATATCTGCAAAAAGTGGATACAAATTGCCATGTTTTTTACCCTAATAATAAGATAGAAGTGGTTGAGGTGGTGCAGTCTGATACTGCCTGAAACAGAAAACCATAGAGTTTATTCAATGCTTCTGGCTCCTGAAATCAACATTCACCATTCTGGCCTGTTACTTACGTACCAGCATGCTGATGAAGACTGAACTTTCATTTACACTTCAATGTTTGAGCAGACAGAAAGATGTCCGTGCAGTATTCCCTATATATTATACTCCAGCCACTATTTATTCTGTATTGCAAGATGCCCAGGCTCACGTGTCTAACAGCCACTTATTAACACAAAGCATTTTCAGAATATCCCTATCTAATTTTAAATGAAAAGTTGTGCTTCTAGAATAAGGCAGCACTGTTGTGTTTGCCTCCCTGCCCATCTCATTTTGAAAGTTTTGCACGCTTCACAGGTGGCAGGAATACCAGTCTCAGAGCTTCACATCAAATATAAAACGGCACTCGGAAGGAACCTTCTCCAGTGACTTAACCAGATACCTGGACAAAATGAAAGCCAAGGATTTTGTGCAGTGGCTGATGAACAAGCGCTTCAGGTGAAAAAATCATAAACCCCATAACTTACATTTTCAGTTAAGAATTTTAAAAAGTGGGATTTGAGTCTAATGCAAAGTGATCATGATACACAAAGTATAATCCTTCAAATACATCCTTCTAAATGGCTCTTCGCCTTCTTGAAAATATAAGACTATATGAGGTCGATTTGGGGGTTCCATTAAGTTCATATGATGCTGGAACTCCTTAGTGACTTTTCATATCCTTATATGTAGAACAGAGGGTACATTATTCCATGTATTTCATTTATTACAATTCACATCCATCTCTTACTGAATTCTACTAGAAAACTGATACTGGAAAAACTTACAATACCAAAAACTCAACAGCCTTGGTCTCCTTCCATTATTTTTTTAATAATTCACTCGTATTCTTTTCTAAAACCAAAATTCTGTTCTTTTTGTCCTTTTATTCCCCTATCTGCTGTTGGAAAGAATGTCTGGTTCTGGTTCAAGCATCCAAAAAGACATCTACTTGTTTATCAAAGTAATCATATAACATATACATATTTCGGTGTAATTTACCCCAATGCTGGTATATGTCAGTATTTCCCTCCCTGCAGCTTGTCATGTGAAAGAGCTGCAGGGAGGGATTAATAGTAACGGCGATTTTGTTCCCAAGAGAAGTTAAATCAGCATCCAGAGAATATGTATTTTATTTGACCATTATTTTCTCTTGCACTGCATGACCCAGCAAAGAAGATCAGTTAATGTAGAACAGAATCAGATGTGATAGAGAATGAAAATAACAGGAAAAGGAAAAAGAGTTACAATGGAGACAGTGTCAACCATGAATCATCCCGAAGGGGCTCAATTTCTTTTATCTTTGTATAGCAAAGACATTCCCTCAGTTAAATTAATGATTATAATGCTAATTAAATTATTTTTCTAGAGAATATAAAAGCATCTGGTATGTCAATAGACCTCATTGGATCATGTTATGTCTTGAACTGGCCATAGACGTAACAATTAACGATCTTTCTCGGAAAAGATCTTTCCAAGAAATATCTTTCATTTCAACACACACGTGTAGAGCTGAATTGTCAGATATACAGGTAGAGACAATAGAATTCTACCTGTATCTGACGATTCAGCACTAACGATGGGTGATGATAAGGGTGCCTTTAAAGGCATCCGAACAAAATTTTCTGTCCAGCCCACTGATATCTAAATCCTCTGACGATATCGGTGGGCTCATTTCCCACCCTACACAAACCGAATATTGTACGATAATATCTGTGCGTCTATGGCCACCTTTACACAGTGAAGAATTTCACCTCCCAGGATGCCTTTAGTGGACTCTCAAGACCAGCCAAGCACTATTATGCTACTATTATAACAACTTTCCACCACTAAGGGCTGCTGGCTGCAATGAATCCAGACTAAGATGAGAGTAGAACTACCAATGCATCAATGCTTTTTATTCAAACAGATGGGCTGCTGTTGTCCCAAGCTTGATTTGGCAGCTAGAAATTCTCCTCATTAATATTTCTGTGGTTTGCCTTTCAGCTCCAGTAAAAGATCTGTTAGTGGTGATCTAAAGGAAACAAGGTTTGTGCCAGATATATCTTTGTTTAGGTAGGATTTCTATTATTATTATTAATAATAATAAATATTGTAATCACCTAATCTAATAAGGCACACCACATGTCTTATTGGTACAAAACATAATAATGTAATGTTTTTAAAATTGTTGTGATTAAAATATTTTTAACTGAAAATATTTTAACCTGAAAAAGTCAAAATAGTGTAATTGTATAGGATCTTATTGGTTCAGATACATATATATTCATCCTCAACTGAAAAAATTATGATATTTTCAATTTTCTCAATGTCTATAAGCACTTTTGATTGCACCACCACAAGATATGCACCAATGCTGCCACTAAATCTGTGTTCATATTTAGTGGCAACCTTGGTGCATAGCTTTTGCTTATTGGTTGCACATACAAAGTGCAAAGTATGGGCCTCCCTAACGTGCCTCCCTTTGGAGTCAGTGCAAATGAATTGACATTACAATGTTGGTATTAAAGGCTACATTATGTTAATAATTGCTTTAGGAGTTTTCATGGATGAAAATGCAACGTAAGGATCACTTTTGCATTGCAGGACAACTGTATTAAACAAAAAAAAGCAGCTCATTGCGTGCCCTAGTTAGCTAGAGGCTTGGCAAACATAAGCGGGGTATATCCAATGACTTTAGCTCAGTTGATTCATACTATACCTGAATCTCATCTAGATAAATACAAGTTGTCTTCTGCAGTCAACCCATTATCAATATATTAAAAACACTGAAACATTTTGTGCCTTAAGCTACTAAAAATGCCTTACCCTTTAAACAAGGATTATTTGTCCATATATTGCAGCATATTTAAACTGGCCAACTAGATCAAAGTCGTCCCTGGTATGGCCAGTCCTACATACAACTTTCATCTGATTCATTAAGAATTCTATTGCTTCATTATACATTTTACACAGGGACTAAGTTTTACCTGCAACTTACTTACTGCTTTCAAAGTAGAACTCCCAAACTTGGTTGCCCTTTTATATATGGAAATAACAATCCCTGTTTTGCAATTAATGCAGTTCTATTCATGACACTTCCCACTGTGGTCAGTTGAAATCAGAAGTCAAAAAGTCTCATGCGGCAAACCTCTTAAAATATATCTTATATATATATATTATATGTCCTGATTACGATTGCCATATTCCAGGAATTATATTGGACTTTAAGTATAAGATTTATTTTACTTTTAAACTGCAGAGAGACTGTGCTTCTGTCATTTACTATTATGGCTAGAAAATGAGTTTCCAGGTTCTTGACAAAGACAGACAATCTGATAGTAGATTCAGTGTACCCTTACTATATGCCTTATAACTGTAGCTATACTGTGTTTTATACAATAAGTCAATACATTGCATTTCATTTTCCTCTCAAAGCTTATTCTGAGCAAAATAAAAGCTTAATCATATATTTCTTACTATTTTCTGTCTTGTTTTGGCTCAAAGGTTCATACAACTGGAGAAGAGAAGACCTCAGCTTTAGAGTTGACTTTATATAGAACAACAGAGATGATCTCAGAAGAAGAATGAAGAAGAAGCAATCAAAGGCTTAAGATGTTCAAAAAGATGTTCACCTAATAGTTCACTAATGCATCCAGAACATTGCAGATACTTGATTATTACTTGTGTTTTCTACTTACCTGTGGTGCTTTGGATGTGAAACATCAACAGAGATTTTGAGCATTAATGGTCTATACTTATTCTGGCATGTAAATTGAGGTTTCAAGTAATCAGCGTCTTTCACATTGCAAATACCAATATTAAAGGGGACCTCTCACCCAGACATAAAAAGCTGTATAATAAAAGTCCTTTTCAAATTAAACAAGAAATCCAAATTCTTTAACTTATTAAAGCATTTATAGTTGTTGTAAACTCATTTAAAAATCTCAGCTGTCAATCAAATTTTGCAATATGAAAAGGTTCAAATACACTCATGATACATTACAAAAGTTGTCAGCTTGCAGCCCTGCTGCCTTCTAATCATATAAACCAGCGTGATATAACAATAGTAGCGACAAAAAAATTGAAGAAGCGATGCTATTGAAAAAGGTGTACCCTTAGTACTTCCAAACTTTTTATCGTGCGGAATAAAGCCAAACGTTTGGCTTTATTCCGCACAATAAAAAGTTTGGAGGTATTAAGGGAATACCTTTTGCAATAGCATAACATCTTCAATTTCTTTGTCGCTGCTAATCAAATATTGCATGGTCCTTCTCTATGCCTTAGGCATAGAGGCAGGACAGGCAATTATTTTTACTTTTCATTCAGCATTTACTAGATGTCACTGCACTCCTCACATTCTCCACGCTCTCTTTAAAAGTTTATTGCGCATCCAGTGCATGGGGATATAAATCAGGTCCCCCATTCTGGTGCACCAACAAGATTTTGAGATGATACAAGGCTTGCTTTAATAAAAGCGTGCAAAAAATAATGCCTCTAATTATGAGTTATCGGACTGAGGGAAACAAGATTCAAATAATTTATTTAGTGTAACTAAATTTCATTTTGCTTGACTAACGCAACAAAATAAAATTATTTTCTCTGGGTGATGGGTCCCCTTACAATATCATCTACTGCAGTGGTTCAACTATCACAGGGCAGGATTTATGTTGTGCTACAATGCTTACATTTCAATGCTGCAAGTGCCAGGTCTTCTGTTGTGGCTTTCAAGAATAAACGAAATGCTCGATGCACAGGGTTGCGACCTTTCCGTTGGGGAAGAGGTGGGTGATGTCAAGGACAGGCCAATTTTACTGCACATTACACCTTCCAATCACCGTGCTCAGCTATATAGAAAAAAAATAATTTTGCTGCAAGTAATCAAGAGACAGTCAGTATCTGTATTGTACTCAGATGATAGAGGCTCAAAATTGTAATGTAGTAATTGAATGCTTCCCTGGTGAGGGCTGGGGGGATCTATCTATCTATCTTGGGTCAATCTGCCAACCGTTAAAAAGCTCTAAGTCATAACGTACTCATGTGGTTGGAAAATATATTGCAATATTAAAGTGCTGCATATTTATGATCTGTACAATGCTACTTATAAGAGAGCTACTCTATGAATGGGTTTTGTGTTTAATGATTTCATTGTGCTCAAACATGACTTGTATATACAGAATATTTAGATCTCCCATTGGGGAATAACAACATGTATTTCTCTAAACTAGCATTGGAATTGTAGGTGTGTTGTATTTGCCCAAATAAGCTAGCCTAAATGTATTTATAACTACTGGCGACTTGCACCACTTTAAAAAAGAAACAATCTTTTGCTAACTTTATTGTGACTCGTATAATGATTACACAGCACACTGGGCGAAATGTAAAATTTTGGATATATTTCTCACTCAGTATAATTTTTGTTTTCTACGTGTAGCATCAACCTCCCACTCTTATTTTATCAAGACTAGAGTGCAAGATTGTTAGAGACCTTACACAAATCATTCACACCTAGCCAGGACTGGACTGAGAATTAAAATAGGCCCTGGCATTTCAGGTACACAAGAGGCCCATCAGCCCAAATAGAGGCCCAAACATCCCCCACCAGCCCACTAAACACTGACTTTCTATGGGACCTTATAGCAGCCCCTCTGGCATTTGCCCTAACCCACAAATGGCCAGTCCGGGCCTGCACCTAGCCATTGTGTAGTTCAGTATTGAGAACATAGTGCAAGGCAACACAGCAATTGCAGGTGCAATTGAGCCCTGTACTTTATTAATGTTATTATTAAGTGGGATTTCCTGCGCATGTGCCATCCCTCCTATATACAGCTGACTGCTAGGGTACTGGCTCTAACATCAAGGTATTTAACACGTTATAAAAATCCATTGTGCCCTTTTGTTATATGTGCATAAGTTGATTAATAGCATGGTTAATTTGCACCACTGCACAAAATCAACATGCATGGCTAGTATAAAATATGGAAAGGCATATGCAAATAAGGAGTTTAAAGGACTAAACTGCTCATTTACCAGTTCTAGGGGTTTTTAAGTGCTGGACCCTCTAAAGGGCTACAATTAGGGCCTAGTTTATACTTGTACCTGTATCAGTGGTAAATTAAAGTTGTGCTCGGTCTTGGATTAAAAAGTTGGCGCAAGGTGCAAAGTGCTACTTACAGTTGTGCTCATAAGTTTACATACCCCAGCAGTATTTATGATTTCTAAACCATTTTTCAGAGAAAATGAATGATAACACAAAAACTTTTCTTTCACTCATGGTTAGTGGTTGGTTGAAGCCATTTATTGTCAAACAACTGTGTTTATGCTTTTTAAATCATAATCACTACACAAACTACCCCAATGACCCTGATCAAAAGTTTACATACCCTGGTGGCCTGATAACATGCACACAACTTGATACAAAATGGTTAGAATGGCTATTAAAGGTAACCATCTTCACCTCTGATCTGTTTGCTTGTAATTAGTGGGTGTGTATAAAAGGTCAATGACTTTCTGGACTCCTGACAGACCCTTGCATCTTTCATCCAGTGCTGCACTGATGTTTTTTGGATTCTAAGTCATGGGGAAAGCAAAAGAATTTGAAGTTGAACAGGAAAGGGATACAAGAAAATATCAAAGGAATTGAGAATGCCAATCAGCAGTGTTCAAACTCTAATAAAAAAGTGGAAAATTAGGGGTTCTGTTGAAACCAAACCAAATAAAACTAAAATTTCAGCCACAACTGTTCGGGATGCAAGGAAAAACACACAAATAACTTTGGGTGAAATACAGGACTCTGAAAAAATGTGGTGTGTGGGTTTCAAGATGCACAATTAGGAGGCAATTGAAGTAAGATGGGCTGCATGGTCGAGTTGCCAGAAGAAAGCCATTACTACACAAATGCCACAAAGTATCCCGCTTACAATATGCCAAGCAGCACAGAGACAAACCGTAAACCTTCTGGCACAAAGTAATTTTACTTTTTGGCCACAACCACAAACACTACATTTGGAGAGAAGTCAACAAGGCCTATTATGAAATGTACACCATTCCTACTGTGAAACATGGTGGTGGATCGCTGATGTTTTGGGGATGTGTGAGCTACAAAGGCACAGGGAATTTGGTCAGAATTGATGGCAAAATGAATGCAGTAAGTTATCAAAAAATACTGGAAGAAAATTTGCACTCATCAGCCCGGAAGCTGCGCATGGGACGTACTTGGACATTTCAACATGAAAATGATCCAAAACACAAGGCCAAATCGACCTGTCATTGGCTACAGCAAAATAAATTGAAGGTTCTGGAGTGGCCATCTCAGTCTACTGACTTCAATATCATTGAGCCACTCTGGGGAGACCTCAAATGTGCAGTTCATGCAAGACAGCCCAAGAATTTACAGGAACTGGAGGCTTTTTGCCAGGAAGAATGGGCAGCTTTACCATCTGAGAAGATAAAGATCCTCATCCACAACTGCCACAAAAGACTTCAAGCTGTCATTGATGTTAAAGGGGGCAATATTAAGAACCGTAAACTTTTGCTCAGGGTCATTTGGTTAGTTTATGTAGTGCACAGTTGTTGGACATAAATGGCTTCAGCCAACCACTGACCATGAGTGAAAGAAAAGTTTTTGTCTTATCATTCATATTCTCTGAAAAATGGTTAAGAAATCATAAAGTACAAGGTACTGTTTTATTATTCATTTGATAACATGGAGTCTATGGGAGACTCTATTGATGCATTCAAATAGTGCTGCAAACTCAGTAAGGTGCACATTGTCTGTGTTCTATTCTAGGTGTGTAAATTGTTGTGTCTCAGGGCACAAAAAGGCATGGTAAAATGAGTTAACCAATCCATGGATAATTTTATAATAAATGACCTTTTCTCTTTTTGGGGCTGCGACTATCTCTAGCAGAGATTGGTAGACTAAAGGTTTAAGCCACTGTTTTCCAAATAAAAATGTCACAAACTCGGTAAAAACATTAATAATCACAAATCACCTGCAAGTTTCTCTGTTTATTAAATAGCTTAATAACATGTACTCAACTAAAGAACACAGTGTGGCTGGGTAGTGTTAAAGAGACAAATCCATTAGGATTAAATTTACATACATTAATAAATTATAATCCAGTTATACAATCACTGCATACACAGGAGATCTATTTGTTGTTATAATCATAACCAAAGTTTCCAATTATTTACAACTCAAAAGCAGCAGTTTGACATGCAAATAAACAATACAATGGCAGTTACTTTAAATTCCCTCCAGCATCAGAGAAACCAGTCCAGCATCTGCAACACAATGTCCAACTGATTTAAAGTAAGAGTTGATGGAACCCTGGGCTGTGGAATTTTTCAAAGTCAGACATCAGAGTATATGCTTATAGCCACAGTGTAATAGTGTTGATCCAGGGAACAAAAAACTATATAAGATATGAATAGACAATATCACAGTCAGGTGTTTACAACAAAATTCTGATATTTTAATATTTCTTACTGAGATTCTTGGTCAAATCTGTTTACTTAGCAAAAGGTCTACCAAAACATGGAATAGGTGCACAATGGTTGACTCAGTAGCCAAGTATATTTGCAGAGAAACAATTTAGGACACAGTGCCTTTTCTCTTTATTGGTGCACTAAATGTTACACCTTTTTGAACCAGCAACTGCAGGCTCACATATAGCATTATCAAGAGAAGAGAATAGACTCTAGCACCATTAGTGAGTGTGAACAAATGAGTATCACTACTAACTATGGAAAGTTCTGATTGCTTGTTTTTATTGCCAGTTTGCTTCACCAAACCTGGGATCTTAAACTGATTGTAAATATTCCTTAAATGATTTTGTCTCTTTACAATACACCAATAGATACACTAACACACATTTTGGTTTTTCTTTTTGAACAGGAGATACAGCTGTACAGACAAACGCCAGACAGTGAATCACGCACAGTCACGATCACCTGCTAGGGAAAAGACAGAAGAGCAACCAAGTTAAGTGAGGTAACAGTAATATTGCCTTTAATAAGCACATCTTTACTAGAATAGAGAGTCAGGTTTATAGCCATAGAACCTGCTCTGTTTTTTCCTTGAAGACGTTTCCGGTTTATGCTTTACACATTGACAAAAGAAGTCCTTTGGTTAGTTTACCCTAATAAACTGCCCAGAAGTACATTTATAAGCACCCAAATTCTCTGTAGATTTTACAAACCGGTTGGTCCCATCTCACCCCAGTGGTAACCTGGTTGCTCTACTGTAATAGGACACAATGAATAGGGTAGAAGGAAGGAGCAACAGTTATCCCTCCCAGAATAGATAATTATGAATGAGGAAAAACAAGGGACACATATGGCTTGTATTACAACGTGAATTGAATCTACATTCTTTAAAACAAAATAAATATATTTCTGTATATCTAAAACAAAATAATCTATCTCTATTTCTACATTGGTAGTGTTCAAGGAAGAAAATGTAATTGTGCCAGCAACTATTTTTATTCCTTCCTTAGTAAGGAATCCCCAACCTGGGTTGGGTGGTCAAAGACCTGCCTTTAAATGGTTTTTGAACTACAAGCTCCATGTTTGAGGATGACTTTGGTAATTGGAAATATTATATCAGACAACAACATGTCTGCTGAGCTCTGCTCAGCATTGCGCTGTGGAACGGTGTCATCAAAAGATACAAATGTCAGTGAACTGTAATTGCAATTCATATTCTGAAAGAACACAGTAAGTATCCAGTTCATTCCTTCGTGTCAAACAGGATAAGGTTCATAAGACCATAAATTCAAAAGCCTACTAAATAAAGGTGTCTCTTGAGAGTAAAAATTAACCGCACACATGTGTGTGTGTATTTTGTTTAATTGAACACTGAAGCAAGGTCAAAGATAAAAAAAATGGCTCTAAAACTGAAATTGGAGAAAAGTTTTTATCCTCATACCAGTAGGCTGTTAATATGATTAACAGAAGTACTTACCTGATTCTCTCATTGATGCCACTGTATTGCCTACAGAACTATGAATACAGAAAGCCATACAAAGGACTCCAACTCAGCTCTCATCAATTCCATGAAAAATCCTATATCCCACTGCTAAATTTACCCTTACTGTAAGTTTTTAGTTGCCTTTCCAGGACTGACTCAAATAGTTCTGGTAGTAACTATAAGAAGCAATCAGGTCGAAAATCTAATTGATTTAGTGTCGGACTGGCCAACCGGAATACCAGGAAAACTCCCGGTGGGTCAAGGTGTCAGTTAATGGCCTATTTCATGTCCATTCCCTATTTCTATTAAAAAAAGGGGCTAAATAGATATAATAATTGATTATAGTATGTAAAGAAAACAAACTAGGAGAATAGAGTTTGATTGAGGAGATGAAGAATATTAATACTGAGAGTGGGCCCCTGGTCTAAGGTTTTATGGTGGGCCCCTGGTCTAAGTTTTTTGGGTGGGCCCCTGGTGTCCAAGTCAGACACTGAATCGATTGTTAACCAGTACAACTGGCTTCAGATTATGAATGTAAAACCTGTGGCCTTGATTGGGAAACCTGGCTTCAGATCATGAATGTAAAACCTATTTTATACAGAAGAACGAGTTACCTGATTACATGACTGTATGTTGGCTGATCCGATCAGCTGACTGTAAGAACTTGGCATCTCAGGAAATAAAAACCTTTGAAGACAAATATAACTGGGCTTGTGGAGGCCTGAAAAATCTATGGTGCTCCATTTACACATGTGCAAACAAATGATAATCAAAATGTATCCAAAAATAAATTGTTCTTTCTGTTGCCATTACTTGTTTTTATTTTTGCCAAAGTATTTAGTGTTCAGAAATATTACCAGACAATATTACCTGGAATATCACCACAGCAGCAGATGCATCCTTCAACCTCCCCATCTACATACAACATCTTTATATTAATATGTGACTTGTTTTCTTCAGCAGAGCCATTATCCAGCCAAAATAATGTTTCTGGTTAACAGTGAACAAGGTCTATTTTTAAATTATATTAATTTTCATAAATGAATACACATAAATCATTAAGTTATTAAATATTAGTTCCCTCAATACTATATTAAGTTTGTAATGGTTTCCCAATTAAACTATTTTTAGAATAAGAACAGCACATTTAGTTTAACTGTAGTCCATACATGTAGAATAATAGAGCGTGAGTGAAGGAGTGAGTATGGGCAGCTAGATGTAAAGCATATATTTAGTTAGTTGTAGGGCAACACCATTTACATGTTAAAATAAATTCATAGATTAGTGTGAATTTTGTACATCAAACAGAAATCAACACAAAAACACAACACTGTTTGAACTAATTATTTTGGAAACACACAAATAATAAATAATCATACAGTATATTAAAAGAGAAGGAAAGGTTAAAAAGTAAGCCTTATCGGAAAGGTCCCCCTAAATATACCAGTAAACGCTCAAAGTATTGCTGCTCTGAGTCCTCTGTCCAAAGAAAAACAGAATTTCTTTCCTTCTATTGTGTACACATGGGCTTTTGTATCAGACTTCCTGTTTTCAGCATAAACCTCCTTGCCCTGGGCATGGGCATGCTCAGTTTGCTTCTCTTCTCCCGACCCCCCCCACCACCACCACCACTACTATAATCTGAGCCCAGAGATATAAGTGAGCAGGGAGAGACTCAGGCAGAAAGTGATGTCACACCAAGCAAATATGGCAGCTTCTAAACCAGTCTACTGAATAAATATAGCATCCTAGCTTGCACTATTGCAGCTAATCTATTGGCAATAAAATGCTTCCATAGCTTTCCTTCTCCTTCAAGACAAATACTAGAAAGTCAAGAAATCAAAGCAATTTAAACTGTTGGCACATCAGTAACATAATGTGATGATCAAATAGCAGGACAGAGTGTGTGATGATCTACAGCAAGTAGGTTAACTATGTTGGTTTCAGTGAGGCTACTGGTCATGTGTTTGATAAAGATCCAGGTTAAGGTTACTAGATAATATGAAACTAGAAAACAAAGAACTAGCATGGCTACACTTAATGGGATTTGTATAGAATCAATCACTTTGCAATTAGAGCAGCCTTGGCTTTATTAGAAGTATCCTTACATGTTCAGGTGATCTGTAACCTTAGTTCAGGTTGGTAAAGGAGTATTGGACTATGGCTGGTCAAGATCTGCATAATATGAAATCATATATTCTAGATCAAGGACCCTGAGCTGGCCACTTCTCGTAATGTTAAACTTCCACATTTGTATAAAGTGGCTGCTGATGCTGCTTCAACAACTACTGAGTGAAGAACTTTTTTCTAGATATGTAAAACATCTTGAACTCTCTGGCTATGCAGCTGGGGTGGTCTTTATAACACGTAGGTGGTGTAAAATACACAGTAAAGGCAACTAAGCAATATACTATCTGCTGTATTGTTATTGCTGTTTACGAATATATTTGTATGGAAATGTAGGGTATACCGAGGAAACTGCCGTCAATAAGAAATGAACCCATAACTCAAGGCAATGGTCCACAGAACAATTTCAAACACATTGCCCAATGCCTCACAAAAATAGGGTGTCAAAATGCCCCTTACTGCAACCGATATGAAAATGAAATAAAATTGCTAGTATAGGTAAATTTCACATGATTCCTCAAAATACACTTGTTGATTGTTTGAGAATTACATATAAGAAGTCAGCAAGTGCAAATTTTTTTTTGCAGAAGCTTTACTTTGAGGGGCAAATTTGCAAAATTCACAAGAAGCGATCGAAGTTCGATTGAATTCGATAGAATACCGATCGTACGATTTTTTTGGAGGATCGAATATGCAAATTTGCCCACTTCGATCATCGAATATTCAATCATTTGACCATTTCATGATCGAAGGATTTTAACTTTAAAATTTATTCGAATGCCTACTTCTCCAGATTGAACCTACCGAATACCAATAGAAGCCTATGGGAATCCCCCCATAGGCTTCTTTTGCAAACACCTGCTTGAATACCATTTGTACGATCGAACGCCTCGATCGTTCGTACAAATTTTTCAGAGGCTCGAAGGAAAAAGTAAGATTTTTTCATGACATCGAATGATCGGTATTCGATCGTATGATTTAATCGAGAAATCAAATATCGAGGAAAAAGATAGCCTAGAACTATTTGATAAGCATTCAAGGGATTTTAGGTGAAAAATAGTAAATTTGACCCTGAGTGTTTATGCCTTGTGTATTTATCAACACAAAAATGTGACAGTAAAAAACATAAACCCCCACGCTGTGCCATTAGCCTAAAGGGGAATGTACATAAAGAAAACATTAGTTTTCTCAACATTTGCAGTCCTATATGTGCCATATATAGGGACAGAAATCGGAATGTAAATAATCATGTGCAACTGTTATTTGCACAAAACAAGTCTGTGCAATATCCTGCAGTAAAATAACTAAAATGTACATTAGATAGCAAGAACAAAAAGCCAATATTTGGTGGGGTGAAAGTTGCTAAAATGTGTAATATTTTAGTTTAGACTACACTGAACATCCGATTTCAGTTTGAAAGAACCATAAGGGAGTCATAACTATGTTTACAGCACCTATAGAATTCTATAATTTTGCTTCTCTTGTCAGGAAAAGGTTTGTATCCTACCTGCCAATAACCTACAAAAGTCTTGATGCAGAAACAATATCCAAGATGTATAAAAATAAAACCCACTAACAATGTAGTGTCAAAATAAGTACTCTCTCCACTGGGTTAAAAAACAAACAAACATATAGTTGCCTATAATGTTGACTGTCGTATGATTATGAATTGCGCAGAAGAACAAGAGTTTTCCCCTCAAAACAGATCAAGTGGTGAAGAACACATGTTCTTTCGAATAGTTTACACAGACAGGTATATTTTCCAAGTCACCTTCTGTTGCACACAGTCTTTCTTCTGTTCAGCTACAATTCTGTGATCGTAGCATCAGAAGTGCACAAACGACAGCTTTCAGCTTTAAAGACTTTTAAGTGTATGAATATCAATAATCAAACACTATTTTGTCATTCATGGAATCTTCAAGAGCCGACCTAAGTGAAACTTATACGGCAGAGGTTTTACAAAGGTAAATTACATACCTTCAATCCACGCACACCATAACACTTACAGTGTACAGTGTGAAGAACTTGTTAAAGCACACACTTCAAACCAAACAAAAAATATATATATATCTAACAACATTTTTCTGATGGCTTTAACATGAATCCTTCTTTGAAGAAGCTACTGGAACATTTCTTCAAAGCCGTATGCTGCTGGGTCTTGGCACTTCCCTGAGTCATTTTCACACAGTCCTTCCTATGCCAAGACGTCTATTTAAAAAAAACTGCAAATGTTTAAAAAGAGGGAATTAGTAAACAGTAAACAAAGTGCAAATTGGATCAATTATGGCTATAAGGGAAGCATTATCTGGGACAGAAATGTTTATTTATGTTTCATTTGCAGTGGAAATAGGAGTGTGCAATAGGAATGAACTGAGGCACTGGGGTTTGGGAATGAGACATTATTATTACATTTTAAAATGTAATTTTTAAAATCTAAATTCTGTTTTTGCTGCAAAAATGTGACTGCATATAAAGGAGACAAAAGATATGATATATTAAATGTGGCCTAATTAGGTATACTAAAAAGAGTGTCACATGTCAAGAAAAGCCCCATCAAAGTGAAAGTATATTGCTTCATCCTAAACAGTCACATTATTTTATGGTTGAATTTTAAAAAGGTATGTTGTGTTACAAAAACAGGCCATGCATTTGGTGTCTTAGGGCAGAGACTTGTTTTCCAAAGTTCCCCGAATTTCCTCGTGAGGCAACTTCGGAAATTGAATCAGAGTTAGTTGCCCAGAAGAAGAGGCGATTTGTCGCCAGGAGACTAATCCTCCCCAAATTGCAGAGTGTGTCTCTGCCCATTCCCATGATTCCTTTGCTTAAGGGTAGATGATGAGTTTGAGTAGTGCAATGTAACCAAGTTATAGGAAGAGAAAACATTTACAGCAAAACGAGTAGTACTTACCTTTTATGCTTTGATTTTGAGCTTTCTGTGTTCATGCTGAGAGCCTTCCATACTGTAGTTTTAGGCATTTCATCAGAAATATTTATTTCAGATGGATCACCTCTAAACACAATACATTGTAGAAGAATAAATGAAGGCAGTGGTTTTCAGCTATTTAAATAGAGTGATTATATGGGATGTCAAAAGATATCTAATTACAAAGTTGTTGTGCGTAAGTAATTTTTATAGGGACACCATTTACTACATATTAGGAAGGAACTAAATCAACTTTTTGGGATTGTCATTAGAATTTAGATAGAGTTCTATAATCATTGCCATCAAAATTAAGTTTGAAAGGAAAACTATTCCCCCAAAACGAATATTTAAACAACAGTTTATATCAAATTAAGTGACATATTAGAGAACCTTACCAAACTGGTAAATATATTTAAGTAAATATTGCCCTTTTACATCTCTTGCTTTGAGCCACCATTTCATGATGTTCTGCTTGCTGCCTCAGAGATCACCTGACCAGACATACAGTACTATAATTTCAACTGTAACAGAAAGAAGTGTGGAGGCAAAAGGCAGAACTCTGTCTGTTAATTGGCTCATGTATCCTAACATGTATGGTTTGTTTGTGTGTACTGTTAATCCTAGGATCCCAAGGGCTTTCGGTTTATGATTCCCAATGGAACATACAACAAAAAAAGTGTATTATTATGAAAATGGTTTATTTACATGAAGCACAGTTTCACATATGAGCTGTTTTATTAAATATATTTTAATAGAGACTTGCATTGTTCTGGGGGTATAGTTTTTCCTTTAAAGGATTAGTAAACCTTAAAAATAAGTCAATGTAAAATTGATGAGAGTGCTATTCTAAGTACATTCATTATTTATTTTTTTACAATTCCAAGATGTTAAATTTACATGTAGTGGCAAATTTACTATTATTCCGCAAAAAAAATTCGACCAAGGCTATCATTTTGCTCGATATCCGATTTCTCGATGAATTCGTACGATCGGATACCAATTGTTCGATTTCACAAAAAAATCGTGAAATTTCATTTGAGCGTCTGAAAAATTTGTACGATTCAAACGATCCGACCATACGAATGGTATTCGAGCAGGACTTGGCCTCAGAAGCCTATGGGCAGCTTCCCATAGGCTTCCATTACAATTCGTTAGGTTTAATATGGCAAAGTAGGCAGTTGAATAAATTTAAAATTTTAAATCCTACGATCATCGAATATCTGATCATTTGATCTAATCGATATTCGATGATTGAAGAGACCAAATTTTACTTTATGATTTCACGAAAAATTTGTACAATCGTTATTCGATCGAATTCGATCACGTGAATTGCTCTGATGTTTTTCTGGTTAGGAAAGCTTTGAGAAAGGATTCTATTTTTTTCATAACCAGAAATATTACTTTGTGGTCAGACTGGACCAATCAATTCATTGATGTTAACAGTACATGAATCCTTTAATATGTTGGAATTAAAAGAAAAATAATGAATGTAAATTTTTACAGTATAAAAATGAATAAAAGAATATCACTCATCAATCTTACATTCACTTATTTTTAAGGTTTACTTATCCTTTAACATTATTTTTTTTTTCAAACAAGGGTAACAAATTCCTTAAATAATACAGTATTTTTGGAAATATAGATTTATGGTTTATTAATATTAAATGAATATATAGGCTAAAACAGTGACAAATGTGAAGAATAAAATCATTCTTAAATGTGAAATCTTACCTTGAATTATTGTTTTTCCCTGGGCTACTGAGCAATGTTCCGGTTTCCAGTGGAAGTTGAACTCCTTTGTCCTCTCCATCATGTAGCATCTTTTCAGACTCCTAAGAAACCATGGAAATTTTTTTAAAATGACAATACAGGAGAAGACGTCATGGAGACAAATCCACCAATTGATGTAAAGTCTATAATTAACTACAGAATGTTTTACCTCCAATTCTTTAGCTTTGTTTTTTGCATCGTCCAGTTTCTTTTTCTTACTCTCTGGCATCAAGTCATCAAGCCAGCTCAGTTCCCGATCAGAAAAGCAGAAGTCCATGACTTTGCGGACAAACACTAGTGCAAGAACCTACAATCATATAAACAAAATGTCTAGCCTTTGCAGGTTACGCATTAAATGCAAGTAGATTATCAAGAAATTATTGTTTGCTGTTGTAATGCATAAATCCTGATGACCTTCCTCCCAGCATAAATTATATACCAACATCCTTCATGTTTATTTGTTATATGATCTTAAACCTGAAACATACAGTACCGACACTGCTTCTCTATTTTTTGTACAAAACAATAAATTGGTTTCAAACAAACTACCACTGTCATGTACTGAAAATAAGCTGTTACACAGTTAAGTAAATATTTAAGATGTACTGTACCATCATAGGGAAAACAATAGCAGCCCGGGAAACCTTAATGACCCACAGTAATACTAAGCAGGTCAGCTGTATAATGGTGAAGAGATGAACTTTGCGTAAAGGAACATGTCTCAGGTAGCTGAAATCAGGCTGGTGTTTTGCTGGCATTGCAAAGAGCAGCAGGCGATCAAAGAACTACAAAAGAATACATAAGCATAAACAGATTTATTCTTATACTTTATCCCACAATAGATATGCGTTTAGTTTAAAAATGCAACAGATAAATAAGCTGCAAACATACTGCAGATGCAACAAGCCATATAAGCTTATTTGCCTCCCCCCGCCACCCTCTCTATCCCAGTGCTCTATCAATATGGCATGATGTAGGTCTCTGTGCTGCAAAATGGATTTTTCAAATAATCCAAATTTTAAAAATGTATTTCCTTTTTTCTCTGTAATAATAAAACAGTAGCTTGTATGTGATCCCAACTAAGATATAATTAATCCTTATTGGAAGCAAAACCAGTCTATTGGGTTTATTTCATGTTTACATGATTTTCTAGCAGACTTAGGGGCACATTTTTTTAAGGGAAGTTTTGATCGAATAAAAATCGTTCAAATGCATCGAATTTCCAAAAATTTCAAAAACACTCCTTAAAGGTTCCAGCAGGTCCCCCATAGGCTAAAATAGCAATTCCGCAGCTTTAAGGTGGCGAAGTGTCGAATTCAAATTTGTTTAAAGAGACAGTACTTTGAAATTCTAATTTTTCCAATTTGAATCGAATTTTTGGTTATTCGATAGTCGAAGTAGCCAAAAATTACTTTCACATTCTAATTTTTTAAATTATCACTTCGACCCTTAGTAAATGTGCCTCTTAAGGTATGAAGATCCAAATTATGGAAAGATCCAATATCTGGTAAATCCCAGGTCCCGAGCATTCTGGATAATGGGTCCCATACCTGTACCATGATACACCAGTACACTCTAAAATATCTACCTACCCATCGTCTATCAGCACACACTTTACACAAATGTGAATATAGACCCATTTTTCAAAATACATTTTAACAAATAGAGAAAATAAGCTTACCTGAATCCCTCGCAGTGAAGAGACTCCCATGTAGAGAAATACTCCATACAGAACTGGCATTGGGATAAACTACAAGAAAAAGAACTAGAATGGCTTCTGTTTACATGAATGAGCCTAATTTACAAATCAATGTGCAACTAACTAAGAAGTAACAAAACGAGCCCAGTTTTACATAACAGTTTAAATGGGATGACCATCTGTAACTATTAGTATGTTATAGAATGCCCTTTTTTTAAAGGGGAACTATCGTGAAAGTGAACATTTAATATAAGCTACAGCTACTGAAATAAGACACAAACAATTAAATATTCTGCAAGGTTCCTGAATTAATCAAGTTTATCTTCACTATCCCTCTATCAGCATCTGTTTTTATTCATTCTGTGTTCATGCAGGAGTTGGGTGTAAGATATTCATTGATCCAATATATTTTATAGGGGTGTCCCTTTCCTAGCAGATGAATTAGAGCTCACACAAATAACTGATTCCAGTACAAACAAAATGTAACTAAGTGCCTTTTGCACAAATCCTGCACGTAGAGAGACATGATTTCTGGTTATTTAGAGTGAGCTCTAATATATCTTCTAGGCAAAATGAGCCCCGCTATAAGATACAGTATATAGGATTTAACTGTCAGTGAATAACTGCTGCATGAAGAAAGAATGAAGAGAAAGGGATGCTGAGAGAGGAATAGTTTAGATAAACTTGATTATTTCAGAAATTATGCAGGATATTTAATTGATTGTATTTAGAAAGTTATGCTGAAGCTTATATCAAAATTACTAAATGATTTTAGTTATGATTAGTGCCCTTTAATTCCTGTATTTCATTAATTCATTCTTTTCCAGTGGCCTTCAGATAATGTATGCACCACTAGAGGTCATCTTATTACAAGGATTCAAACTACTATGAGTGCCAAAGGAAGGAAGAGAAGGTTTCTGCTATAATTTATACTAGAATTGATGTAAGCACACGAAACACTAAATAAATGCTGTTTTTATTGCACAATGGTGTGATGTTGAATAAATAAAGTCAAGGGATATTCCCTGCACATTTATATAATCCTGGGCGTGCCTTTTCACTTGGACTGCCATGTCGTTGCCATACTTCTGGTTTTATACTATAATAGCATTGGGCTGCAAAAGAATTGATAATGTCTCTGACCTCATACAGTAATTGTTATAATATTTTTGTGATGTATTTTATGTAGAAAATGGTAAACAGGACCCTTAGAATTTATTAGTTATTTATTATTTGTTACATACCTTTAGCACAGTAGTCATAAACACAGAACAACCCATCAGCACAAAGATCATTAGGCCAGTGACTCTCTGTTCACGGATCCCCAAAAATTTAGGCTGCTCTCCAGGGGCTGAACATTCTGATTCTAACTTAAGGCTGTTAACATGCGTAATAGAGAGGACAGTGGCTGCAACAAACCAAGGCAATCCCATTAGTGAACAGATTCCCAGCATAAGTCCCACCACTAGCAGGTCCAAATGGTAGCCACATCCTTTCTGTAAAAAATAGAAATTCATGTTTTCAAAGATAAGAGTAAAACGTAAATATATATATAGCTTTTTGAGAATGTACATGTACACTGAGGATTGTATATCCCTTATGCCGTTTTGTATTGCTTCCTGATGATGCACACATTTCCAATAAGAAAATGTTGTTTCAAAGGTAACTGGTCCCAGCTGTCAACAGAATTCTCCTTTTTTAACTATTTCTACTGACTAGGCTGAATATTAGCCCAAAAAACAACACTAACCCTATTTTACAGTGCAGTGTCCATGCTTGCCTGGCATGCAGTAATTTTTTTCCCCATGATATCCTATCTGTATGTAGCACAGTACACAGAAGGAAAAGTGTAATTGTGGGGATGCATTGTAGGGGTTTATTGTTATAACTCTAGGTAGTACCACAGAGCAGCTTTCGCTCACTACTTCCTGTTATTGCATCCAGTACAAATCTGTAACTGAAAGTCAGTGGTATGGAATTTTCCATAAGCATAAGCCAAACCTTATATTAAGTGGAAAGCAGAAGCGTATCATATGGAAATTCTCTGTTTGTTAACAATGGATTTTTAATACAAAGCCATTTCTTTAGTTTAAACGTTGCTTAGCAGATCCTGACAATAAGACCATAATTGCCTTGTTTGTGTTTTATTTTTCATTGAATTTAGACTTAAAAGAAAAAAATGGGTTTGTTATACAGATGATTCATGCACCGTGTGATGGTTTACTAACAATGACAATCTCCAAGAAATTGCATGGGAGGGAACAACAAAAAGTATCATAACGACTTAGGAGACATTCATTCTGATCCAAGATTTCACATTTTATCATTAATATGCGGCATTTGCTGCAAGGTAATTGTCACTTATTTGTTATATGTTGCTTTTAAATAAAAAATAAGATGTTGAAATACAGGTATGGGACATGTTATACATAATGTTTGGGACCTAGTGTTTTCCAGACAACGGATCTTTCTGTAATTTGGATCTTCACACCTACAATCTACTAGAAAATCATGTAAACATTAAATAATCCAAACAGGCTGGTTTTACTTCAAATAAGGATAAATTATATCTTAGTTTTGATCAAATACAAGTTACTGTTTTATTATCACAGAGAAAAAGAGAAATCATTTTTAAAAATGTGGATTATTTGGATAAATAGGAGTCCATGGGAGACAGTCCTTCTGTAATTCGGAGCTTTCTGGATAACATGTTTCCAGATAACAGATCCCATACCTGTATTAACAAACAGTAGATGTTTCTCCACAAAATTGATTCTATTTCAGGGAAATACCGTTGAAAGTGGCGGCCAGATTTACTACTTACTTTCAGCTTATGTTCTTTCCTGTTGATAATCACTGCAGTTATCTGCTGATCCATGAATATTAGAATGGTGCACAAAAGTGCAGGAATTATTGTTGGAAACACAGTCCACCAAGGATTTGGTCCAATTGGATTGACAAACCATCCTCTGTCATCTCGGGTTGGCTTTAAGGAAATACACAAAGACTCAATATAAAGAAAATACAGTTTTCAAAAGAACTAGTTTTCAAAAGAAAAGGGCTGTTAAATTATTGACTTGTTTATACCCCCTCGTAGAAGATGAATAAACTATAGAATAATGCTTTTGTCAGTATACTGTTTTCCTTCATAGAAAGGAGTTGTTTTACTCCTGCACATAAAAAACAGTATTCAAATGACAGTTGGAATCTGGAAAAGATTGTGTATTGTATTGCATACTTTGGAAGCATTATGTAAGGAATTTGTAATCTTCATTACTTTTTACAGTACTATTTAAGAACTGTAACTGAACCTAGCCTTTGGACTTTTGGCAAGCAGCTAGTTTTGACAGAAAATGGAAATGAGGTTGGCCTGTGATATAAGCTGATGGTACATGGCTGATTATTAAATTCTGATGCTAATTGCACTGGTTTCTGTGCTGCCATGTAGTAATTATCTGTATTAATTACAATCAGCCTTATATTGTGACAATTATATTCTGTACTGTATGTACTGTATATTGTGAGTGGGTCCCTAAGCTCAGTAAGTGACAGCAGCACAGAGCATGTGAATCAGTGAATCAGCAGAAAAGAAGATGGGGAGCTACTGGGGCATCTTTGGAGACACAGATCTTTACTGCTTAAGGGTTGATTCTCTTACATGTATAATCAAAAACAGAGAAAATACTAATTTCAGGAAAATCAGAATTGAAAAGCATTACCTTAAACTTATTTGGAACCTGAAGCTTGGGAGATGGCACACCAATGATGTAGTCCAGGACTACCATTGTCAGTATAGTAAGGAAGACCGCGAAGTCACTCACCATGGAGCGAACCTGAAGTTCAGAAAAAAAATTAAAGAGACAAATGGCAAAGTAAAAATTAAACTATTCTACCTGCTTCATAAAACTGGTTAGGTATCATATAATCTTGCCAAAAGTATGTACTCACTAGTGATGAGCCAATCTATCCTGTTTTGCTTCACCATTTTAAAGCACAACAATTGTTACGCTAATGGAAATTTTTCTTGCTCCAAATGCATTAGTCAATGGGCTTTTTTTTTCTTATGGTAACTTTTTTGGTCCTAATGCATTAAAGTCAATGGGTGTTTTTTCTTATGGCGACATTTTTTTTCTTAATGCATTAAAGTCAATGGCCATTTTTTCTTATGGGGGACTTTTGTCATTATGCATTAAAGTCAATCCGACGGGCTTCCCCGATCGATATCTGGACGAAAGTTGGCCAGGGTAAAAAATCCCATGGAATCGCGGCTGCATCTGTTCATCGATGTGGACCTGTGATCTGACCGCCTGTATTGTCTCCATTCTGATTATTGGGCCCTAGGGCCCACGATTGGATCAGCCCAATATCACCGACATCAATGTGTACACATCAGGGAGAGATCCGCTCATTTTGCGACATCGCCCTCAGTTTCACAAGGGCAGAGACAAGTGGGAATGACAAATATATCAGTAAAGCACTGTGTACATGTATTGGTGCTTTTATTTTAACAAAGCAATTCAGCTTTAAAGAGAGTATTACTAATCTTAAATCCATTTTAATTAAAATGTGCCATTTTATTTATGCAAGCAGTGCTATGCAATTTCCCTAAAGGCTGAGAACAAAAAACCTTTTACTAGGATACCTACATTTCAAGTTAAATTATTATGCCCAGGGGGTTTGGCCACGAGCACAAGCAGGACGGACGTGTTCTAAAATAGCTGCGTGTCCGTGCTGTAAAATCCTAAGCCTTTACCCTGTATAGCCGTCGTGGAGACGTGTGCGGAGCTCCGCTTCTCATCCCTGCACAATCAGGCTAAAGTGCAAACCGGCAGAATGAAGAAAAACCGCGCTCCAACTAGTAAACATGGAGCTGTGGCCTCTGCCAAGGAAATCAAAGATGGCGCCGCCTCACTAGCATCAGGCGGAAGCAGTGCACAAAACAGCCCCAGAGGGATCCAGCAAAGGGGCTGGAGTGCAAAACCATAGCCACAACGGCGGAACATAAATTGGGCAAATATGCCAGGGAACCCCAAGACAGGCCAATGTCGCAGAGGGATTGCCCCAGCCCACATGAGGAGTCTCCGGCTGACTCTCCAGCACCTTCACCAGCCAGCAACCCGGATACAGCCCAGTACCAACCTCCCCAGCCCACCATGGCAGAACTGATGTTTTGATCAGCAAAAACCATGCCATCACTACAGGTAAAACTGATGAACTCAAATCTGATTTTGCCTTGTTAAAACATGATATACAGAAAATAAGGGACCGCACAACAGATACAGAGAGGAGAATCAGCACTGTGGAAGATACAATAGCACCTATACTGAACAATATCACTGAAATAGCCCAAAATATTCAATCTTTGGAGGCCAAATCAGATGATATGGAAAATAGACTCCGCAGGAACAATATCAGGCTGGTGGGCCTACCGGAAAGAGTGGAGGGCAACTCCCCGGATAATTTATAGAGAACTGACTTAGGGACAAGTTGGGTAAAGACACTTTCTCGTCTACATTTATAGTGGAACGTACACACAGAATGCCAGCTCGTCCACCTCCACCCGGGACCCCACCGTGTCTGTTTATAGCACGCCTGTTGAACTACAGAGACCGAGATAAAATTCTGGCGGAAGCTCGCAAAAAGAAAGAAATAATGCATGAAAATGCGAGAGTCTCTATTTACACTGACTTTTCAATAGTGGTCCGCAAATAACGCCAAAGATTCACAGAAGTCAAACAAAAACTGCGTTTGCAAAACCTACCATACCCCATGATGTTCCCAGCTAAGTTAAGGAACGTACACACTTGTTCACAAGGCCAGAGGAGGCTATGGCATGGCTGGAGACCAGGGCTCGGAAATACCCACATCGCTAGTTATAAACCACATAAAGTTGGAGATTCCGCATGTTAAGCCACGACCGGCAAAAGACTTGTAATTTACAAGCATAGAACACTAGATTGCCATCATGTAACGTACATTTGTTTTTATTTCCTTGACATGTCCAGGTCCTGCCTGTTCTGAGGACCATTTCCTAGAAGACAACAACTGTAGCTATGGGAGTAAATCCACCACCAAAGTTGGGGTACGGTGTGGATAGGGTGGGTAATGGGACTGTTTTGCTGTTTTCAAAGTTAATCTCTCCTTTCCTCCCCCAGAATCACAATACAATTAGAAATATTATTTACAATATGCACAGAGTGGCCACAGGGGTAATTACTGTATATTTATTCTTTAAGGGTACACAACCAGACCAATATACTACAAGGTTATGCAATGGATAGTCTAAGCGTCCTCTCATGGAATGTTAGAGGTCTGGGGAGTGCAACAAAGAGAGGCTTTGTATTTCAATTGCTCAAGCGCCATAACCCTCACATTGTTCTGCTACAAGAGACACATCTCGATGGCTAAACTAGGCGTTTAGAAGACTCGGTACACAACCTACTACTTACCAAGCCTCTCTCAAAATTCTATGCTCAATTGACTTAAGCCATCTCCCCCCTGGACCAAACACCTATACGTAGCTGGTCCCAGGACATCCCAGGAATCACAGCAGAT
>CM044433.1:147569300-147623001 GCA_024363595.1 Xenopus borealis | reverse complement strand
TTATTTTATACACTGCATGTTTATATTAAGTTACTTGCCTAAATTGCTAAATACTGGTTTGTAACTTATTACAGTACATCCACATAAAAAGACTACGAATTACATGTTAAATAGACCAAACAAGAAAATGAATAATCTGGACAAAAGAAAAAAAACTTGCATTATTTAAAAACTAGATTTGATGAATGGAAGACATGATTTGTGATAGAAGCCTTCAAATATATGATGACTAAAAACTCGAACAATTGTCATTATCAGAGGAAGTTTACATTCTGAATATGGAGGGTTGAAGATGATGGTTTATAAAATGATACAGCATATACTGTAGATGAAACGGGTTTCAAGAGAAAGTGGCACAGTTCTGGAATAGTCACATGTGGAAAGAATGTACCAGAAAAATCAATGATTACTTATTGACTGATCATTAATTAATTGCCCCATACACCATACAGATACAGCAATCTCTATGTCACGGTGCAATAAAATGGTCATGCTTTATTTGTGCATTGTCAACAACTACTAAAGATATGTACAAATGCTGTAAACGCAGATTTCTTCCAATATTGAGTAAAACCATGGACAAATAGAGGCAAATTCACTAAAGGGCAAATTTTTGCCAGCGACAGCTCCGCCACGCTTCGTGACACTTCAACAGGCTACATTCGTTGCCACTACACTTATTCACGAAAATGCGAAGTTGTGTCTGTGCAGCTGAACAGTGGCGAAGTTTTACTAGTGAGAACATTTCATAGCAAACTTTCATTAGCTAACTTTCATTTATATGTCTTTATTAGAGATGTTGGTACAAATACTTGAAGTGGTCACTTATTATTACAGATTTCCAAGAAAGCAAAATAAAGACAAAGGAGATCCTCTAATGCTCTAGACATGAGCCCACCCTTAAACAAATGTGGCATGCCCCTCAAATGATAACTTGGAGAAACAGGCAGGCACGACTCCGGAACACCAGCATCAAAAACATCAGTTGAATTCAGGAGCCATAGTATTCAAAAATTACAAAAAATCTTTATTTTACATCATGTACAAATGCCCTCAAATGGTTGGGAAAAAACGGTTTACACAAACATCTTTAGCAGTTACTTCTGAAGACAATCCCACCAACATTTTTTAGAACCTTTATGACTTTCACTGACATAAGATTGAGGAGGATGTAGCTTCATGTTATCAGTTTGCCAGGTCTAAGGTTGTGAAGGAAACTCTGCCGAAAGAGGTAATGTTCTGTAAAATTCTCACTGCAGTGAATTTGCAGAGTAACGATTTTGAAAATTGAGTGAAAATGTGCCTGGCGATAGGGTGTGAAACTGTGCTAGTGGCGGTCGCTGTCACTAGCGAATTGTCCTCTACACCTGCTAGTAAATTGGCGATGTCCCTGCGATGAGATTTCTGGTGAATTTCCACTAGCGACGGCCAATTCGCCCTTTAGTAAATCTGCCCCATAGACATTAACACACCTCAAAGATTTTAAATATTACTATTTTGATGTTTTTAAGTGCAGTTGGTGGTCACAAAGCAGCTGAATTGTGGGTATTAATAAGGCAAAAAGCACCAGGCATAATTAATATTATATTGCATAATATTCTCCATGTTGTTTAACCAGAATGCAACTTTTTCCCAAAAATGCCAATGTAATTGGTGCTACCAGGGGAAGTTGTGCTTAGAGTAATTGTGTCACTTTCCTACCACATTCAATAGCTACCATTAACTTTGAGGTGGCGTTAGCTCCAGCGTGCCCCTGCGTCAATTACCATACTTGTGCACTATTCATCCAAACAGACTGGATTGGTTTTGGATTTAAGTACCTGACATTTTGGTGCATACACTTGCAGCTGTAAATGATCCCTCTGGAACTGCTATCCTAAACACACGAACACTGCAGTATAAAAAAATTCATGTACAGGATAGGCCATTTGACAATGTGAGCCAGCAAGTGTCAGTTAAGACAGAAAACAAATGTGGGGAGAATCCCAGCATAGTTTATACTGGATGGAAAGAAGAGCTTGTTTTAGGCACGGTTCTCATGTAAATGTAGACATCCAATCAATACAGTTTTCTTTTATACACTACATTATAGTATTTTAATTCACTTGCCTTAGTTGGAAAGTAACTACTTGTTTTAAATGTCTTTAATGCACTAGACAATGCAAATGTGGTGAAAAACAGGATGCAGGACCAGAAGAGAACATCAGGAGTATATGGCCCATGGTGCCCGCAAGCAGGCCCCACAAATTCCCCATGCATTGTATTGCACTCCTGTAAAGGGAAAAGCATTATCAAAGTCACCAACAAATATTAGGCTTGATAAATTGTTTGATGTTTGAATCACGACATGCAGAACGTAGATGGTTAGCTACTATGTACATGCTATTCCACAAAGCTAGACGTAAAATTAAGAGAATAAAATACATAAATATATAAAGTTGTACCATTGCATTCCTTTATAAAGATCTGATAAAGCACATTGTACATTTTCCACTTCTTAAAATATGAGTTTAGCTTAACTGAAATATCTTTCAACCCTGAGACACACTTGATTTACCAAAATGGGGTGGTGCTAAATACAGACTGCCTTTGCAGCCCTTTTCTAAGTCTTATTTTCTGAAGTAAGATGGCAGAAGACTAGTTTCAAAACCCTTCAAAACTATACAGCTAGCCAACAATAGAAGTACTTCTGTAGCTGCTCCATCCATTGCCTACAGAAAGGAAAACCACATTTAACGGTGCAAACTAAACAAGACCTAATTTCATCTCAATTCAGTTTTTAAACACCAAATGTAAAAAATGGCTTGCTGTATATGCTGTATTTTTAAGGTAACACTAAAAGTGCACAAACATCCTATAAACGTTTAGGTGGTACACCCATCGTCCCACCAACTAGGCTTTGGGTTCTGTTAGAACCTCTCTCTCAATATAGTTTGTTGGGAACTGGTGGAATATAATGGACTTAGCATTAGTATTTCTTTTTCCTAGAGAAATGTGTTTGTAGGAGCTGGGGTACAATTCTTTTTTTTTTTACTTACACTAACTGTGAAGTTGGCCCAGTCTGTTTCAGAAAAAGTGATGTTATGTTCATTCCAGTATAGTAGAGTGTCATTAGATGGATGTTCAGGAGCAGCACACTTACAGCTAAGGGAGAAAAAGAAGTTAGTACCCTAATCTAATTACTAAAATAAAGGGTCACATAGCAATGTGTCCCAATCATATATACAACTTACAGGTAAGGGATCCATTATCTGGAAACCCGTTATCAAGAAAGCTCTGAATTATGGAAAGCCTGTCTCCCTCTCCCATAGACTCAATTTTATCCAAATAATCCATATTTTTAAAAATGATTTCCTTTTTCTCTGTAACAATAAAAAGCCCACTAGTACATGTACTCCCAACTAAGATATCATTTAAAAGGTTGAACTTGATGGACGTGCGTCTTTTTTCAACCTAACTTACTATGTTATTGGAAGCAAAACAAGCCTACTGGGTTTACTTTTTGCATGAATTTCTAGTAGACTTAACACACGAAGATCCAAATTATGGAAAGATCAATTATCTGAAAAAACCCCAGGTTCTAAGCGTTCTGGAGAACAAGTCCCATGCCTGTTTCTCCAGATGATTCTTGCTATGGCTTTCTATTGCTGTCTGTTGAAAATGTGATGTTTAGTTTCCCAATTTACAGAATAGTTAAACAGCAACCATATGAAAGCTAGGAAAGTGATGCTATTTCATAGTGGATTGGAAGCATGCTCACTGTTATATATTATTATATATATTATTTATCAGAAGAATGTTTCAGTAAAATTCAATAAAATAAGCAGAATGTGCTAAAATTATGCATACACTATTAGATAAAAAATAATAAAAACACTCACTAATAAAGAGTAAGTTTGTCCAGTTGAGAATGCATGTGTACCGGATATGTCTCACCCAAATGTATTAACTTCTCTATGGCTTCATAGATAAATATGATGCAAATCAGAGAGGCAAAAGCTTCTTCTGTAAAGCGTGTGATATAGCAGACGAGAGAACTGGCATCTGTGGCCACAAGAAAAATGCAGAGGAAAGAAGTCCACAGTCCAATGCAGGCTCTCAAGGAGAGATATGACAAGCCATATTCTCTATAGCAAACCAAAAGAGATCCATCAACCCACAAATAACATGCAATACTGTCATGGTAAAAGGAAAGCAGTCATAGTTCTGACAGGGTTTAATACAGATTCTCTTGTAATATATATCTAGTACGCCTATTAAACAGTAGGTGTCGTGGAATAAGGCATTACCTATATTAAGCTATCGCGTGTCAGAATAATAGAACATTTATAGAAAAAAAATCTTCAAATATACTTCAATCTAGCTTCACAAATTCCTTTACAGTATATTGTATTTTCAAGCACTAGAGAGTAGGAGAGTCTGGCAAAACAGAGCTATTCCAAACTATACTAATTTTATTTAGTAACCGGTTATTTAAAAATGCCACCCTGAAACATACCCTAATGTCATTATAGTAGGAATGCACCAAATCCAGGATTTGGTTAGGGATTCTGCCTTTTTCAGCAGGATTCGGCTGAATCCTTCTACCCGGCCGATCCGAATCCTAATTTGCATATGCAAATTAGGGCCAGGGAGGGAAATCGCGTGACTTTTTGGGATTCAGTTGACTCCAAAATATTGGATTTGGTGCATCCCCGGTGTCCTTCATAATCTGTGTCTGTATCTGTCCATATACTTAGTTTGCATATACTGTATCAAGCTACCTTTCAACCAACATTTTTAATTGTATGTAAAAAAAGTTTTAACAGGTAAAAAAAAACTTTCTCTGTGATGTTACTTTTTTTAATATCTTTCTATTTAGGACCTCTCCTATTTATTTTCAAGTATCTCGTTCAAACAACTGCCAGGTTGCTAGGGTAGATGCTGAAATTCCAAAATAGAGCTTTCCAGATCAAAACGCTTAATCATTTTTAAAAACCTGAAAAAAATACCAGTTGCAAAGTGTCTCAACATTATTCTTATCTACATCATACTAAGGGGCAGACTTATCAGAATGTGAGACGAGAACTCACCACAGAAAAACTCACTCTATTTATTCCTATGGTTTTTTTTTAGAATAGTATATAACAATGGTGTTCACCATTTGATAATATTTAAAAATCCCATAGGAATAAATAGAAAGTGAGTGAGATTTTCTTTGGTGAGTTCTATTCTCGCATTTTGATAAATTGCCCCTAAAAGTTGATTAAAATGTAAACTACCCCTTTACTGCTAAGTGACCCTACTTAGGATTACATAAATTTATGTTATGCTTTTATGTTGTATACTTCTCAGGTAGGGGTTCTATCATCCAGATACTCAGTGGGTCTTCATGTATTTCCACTAGGTATTTCTTTTTTTCCACTTTCTAAAACTATCTTCTTCTTTTTATTAACAATATAGCACCTTGCATTTGATGCCATCTAAGCTAACGTAAATCTATGTTGATAGTAACAATACTATTAGATGTTTTTTTTATAGAATTTGCAGCTTTAAGGCATGGTGCTCCACATCACTGAAAGTCCCCTTATCTGGCAAACACCAGGTGCAATCCTAATAATATTATTAATTTAGACAGAGATACACCTGTACCAGATATTGTTTTGGGTGCCTTCAGTTGTATAACAAGGGCAGGCACAGCCTATTTGATTACTCGATCTGAATAAAATACTGTGTATCCTCTCATAAATCAATGTCACCTAAATACATTTATTCAGTTGGAGGAGCTATCCATTTGTTATATATAATTCTACTGGGCTATTTACTCTTTTCAAGACAATTCCACAAGGGAGTTTCATAGAAGAACACAGTGCTCCCCTGTCCTAAGAGTTTGTAAGACATGAGTCAGTGAAAATAAAACACATTTCACAAAGGTAGATTACTTACTTGCAAAATTTGAACAAAATCTTCTCAAACACCAGCACTGGCCCTGTGCTTCCAAGTATAGTGAGAGGTTGTCCAGCAAATAAGGAGTATGCTATTCCTGTCATAGAAGCACCAAAGAGGGATTCTATAGCACTCTGTGGGAAAGGTGTGGAACAGTTCAGTGAAACCTACACACACACACACACACACTGTATTGGCATTTTCTAAAAGCATGTAGTGATAACTAAAATTACTAGCAAAAAAACACAGCTACACAATAAAAATGAAACTCCTCCTACATCAATGATACATATATGTTTTACTCTTACTATGCGACCTTCTGTAGCTTCTCCGAGCAAACCTCCAAAAGTAATCACTGGAGACATGCAGGCACAGTAGAGAAAAAGAAACGAAGCCACACACTGCAAACTAAGGGCATCCCTGTAGTCACTCAAGTAAAATGGAGCTTTCCGTTTTATGTCTGCCACTAGACCTCCAAAAATCCTGCAATTAAAGAAACATCCCTTTAAATATTATAATTGTATTGGGACTTGACACTGGGGCTCATTTATAAACAGTGGGCAAATTTGTACCTGGGCAGTAACCCATGGCAACCACTCAGATATTGCTTTCAGTGCTCAATCTGCAGCTGGCTTAAAAAAGCTAATCACTTATTAGTTGCTATGGGTAACTGCCCAGGTGCAATTGTGCCCACTCTTTATAAATAAGCCACACTGTAATATTTTTATAAGTGCATGATATGTATATATAGATATAGATACAAAATATATGACCAGCAATGATGCACTTCGATAACACCACACACTTATGGACATATTATACACGGTATATGACAAACATGAATAATTAACTGTCTTTCAGCTGAAATGGATGATGTGATAACATCAGACATAATATCAAAGGCTATTTTGATACTAAACTCTACAGTTAGTATAGCTATGGGCATATGGTTTGTGTGAAAGAGTGGAGGGGGGTGTGTGTGTGTATGCTGGGTTTTTAATTTGGAGGGGTTGAACTTGATGGACTCTGTCTTTTTTCAACCCAATTTAACTATGTAACTATAAGAAACAAACAGACCAATGAAACACCAACAATTTCAGAAAACATTTTGAAACATTATAAAAAAATGTAATATAGCTTTAAAAAGTACTGTAAATTATTCTTATGAAATTAATAATATTCCGTAACTTGCCTTCCTGTACGTTGGAGTTCAGGTCCACTATGCTCGGATTCTGGCTCTGGTTCCACATGGCAAACATTTCCATTTGGAACACCAGGCATTTTCCTCTTTTCCTGTAGAATATTGAAAACATGATTATTACGGTACCACTACTGTACAAGTATATTCTGCTCAGTAAAGATATTCATAGACTCATTTAAGCTTTGTAATCATCAATTCATCAGTTCTGCCTGTGCTTATTTAAGATTTGGTTATTGGTGGAGAAGAAAATGAAATTAACTTTTTTGCAATTTCTATGATTGAAGGCATAGTCAGAATTTCCAAGCATAATTACAGTACTTTATGTGCTAAAGTGAAGAAATTAAAATACATTATTTCCTAAATGAAAAGTACATGGATTTCGTGCTGAGCTCTCCAGGAATTATTTACTGAAAATGTTACATATTGAGCTATGCAACCCAATATGAAGGAAAGATCATTTGTGAGCCTTGTGCCAATTTAATGGGTTCGTAAACACAAGTAAATCACTTTATTTCTTTTATAAAGAGTTGTAAATAATTTTAGAGACAATATATAAAAATATAAAGTAATTATATTTCACCTACCTGAGATGGGACATTCTTTGGTGGTTCAATTCTAATGGATGGATCCCATTCACCGGGGGGGAGCACAGTAACTTGATCCAAAAACTCATCAATCCCAGCTAACAAATCCCCCCTGTCTTTTGCTTTGTAAGCAACATCATGAAAGATCTGTTAAAGTGAGAGTTACAAAAGAGTTAGGAGGATTATACATCATGAAACTAACTGTGTTCGTGTATGTTTAAATTAATTATTTTAGATTGCTGGCCAGAAAGAAGTAAAACACCCATAGGACCTTACTTCCAAGGAGCAGATTTGTTGACATAATTTTTTTCTGAGTGATGTTCACTACAAACCTCCCCCCCCCCCACCCCAATGATTTCAGCCCTTCTCTTCTGTGGATGTAAATCTTTTTAAAATGTTGCTGTGTTTTTAAATTAATATAGTGCTATTTGTTTTTCATAGTGTATTGTGTCTCAACACATGTATCAGCCAGAAATAAAGTAATAAAGCAAATTCTAGTGATCAGGAAGGCTTTTCGGGGAGATTAGTCGTCTGAAGAAGAGGCGATTTACCGTTGGGCAACTAATCTCCTAAAAATTTTAGCATATGTCACCACCCTAACACACAGATCCAAGTGGCTTTATCTGTGTAGTTTAAAGTAATGCATAGATACTATACCTCATCAGTCATTATTGTTGCCATTGACCTGCCAATTTCATGGTATTGCTGTGCTTTTCCTACCGGTCCCAACAAGATAAAAAGAAACCTGTTTAAAGAAAGAAAATAAACATGCATTATGTGCAAATGAATATAGCAGAAAAGCATACTTATTTTCATACTTCGGATATCTTTGTATTTAATAAAAACTGAATTTGATATTTGGAATAGAAATACCTAGCAATATACATAACCTGTATACATCCCACAGTGTTCCTTAAAAATAATTGATGTCTGGGTTTTAACTTAACATTACCTAGCAATAAACATAGCCTGTGAACATAGCCTATTTTTAAAGGAAAGCTATACCCCCAAACAATGTAGGTCTCTATAAAAAGATACTGCATAAAACAGCTCATATGTAAACCCTACTTCATGTAAATAAACCATTTTCATAATAATATACTTTAGTAGCAAGTGTCATTGGGTAATCCTAAACTGACAGTTGCCATTTTAAAAAACAAGGGCAATATTTACTTTATTTTACTTTAACATATATTCCAGTTAGACAAGTTTCTTGAAGATGCCACTTAATAAGATATGAACTACATGATGTTTAAATATTCATTTTGGGGGTACAGTTTTCCTTTAACAAAACGGATGTATGGGTTTTAACTTAACTAGTTCCCTACACCGTATACATTACATTATGCTTCAATTAGCCACCTAAACATACCAGGACACTGCACTGTATATCTCCAGGTATCCCTAGGGTGCTTACTTATGTTCATCTTATATTCACATTGTAGTGTAAGATGTCAGAAGCATATAATTATTTGCCATGTTGTTATACTGTAGTTCTAGTAGTAAACTCACCTTGTAGGGATTGGCACCTCAGTCAGTCCAGTGAGAAGAACAGCTGGAGAAAGCCTCACAAACGCCACAATGGGCCTTTCTAGAAAATCAAGCTCCCCAACAAGGACATTGGAAGCTTCGGCACCAGTGGGTATTTTTTTCATGAAGTGAAGGTCCACCTTTAAAAGCATTTAAAACAAAACAAAGAAAAACATACCATACTGCCGGGAAGGTTGTACAATGACAATCTGCACTACCTCAACAACACTGTATCTCAGAGTACATTTGTATCTTTCTGTTGCACTGTAACATAATTTGCTTTATGTACAGAGAATTTTATTAGAAACTAACCAGCGCTCCAGTCTAAGTGGTAGGAACACTATGTTAGGTGATAGTGGTTACTATTAACACAAACATTTATCCAGGTGTGGGATATGTTATCTGGAAACCTGTTATCCAGAAAGCTCCAAATTATGGAAAGGCCATCTCCCATAGAATCCATTATAATCACATTTTTCAAAAAACTTTTACTTTTTCTCTGTAATAATAAAATGGTAATGTGTACTTGATCCACACTAAGATTTAATTAATCCTTACTGGAAGCAAAACCAGCCTATTGTGCTTATTTAATGTTTACATGATTTTTTAGTAGCCTTTTCTTAACTTGATTTTTTATTGAATTTTTGCATTTTACAGTAGAGTAAGTCTTCAAATCTAAACTCATTTAAAGATGAAGACAGAAAAGGAAGAGATAGAATAGGACAGGTAAGCAGGGGGGTGAAAGAGAATAGTCCTCCAGACATTGCTAATAGTGTAGTTTATTTCAGTTTGTTGATTTTTTAGTAGCCTTAAGAAGAGCCAAATCCCGGAAAGACCCCTTTTCAGGAATCCCCCATGTCCCGAGCATTCTGCATAACAGATCACATACCTGTACACAGAAGATGCCAGGGATCACCACTGTATTTATTTTACTGCAATATTTTTTAAAACGGTATGTACTGTATAGGCACTGTTAAAAACGATAGCAATATTGACCACCATTCAAACAGCTAACAATACACATACATTTCAGTTTCTATGTCAGAAAACATAACTATATTCCGCTGAAGGACAGAATCACATAACATGAAAACCACTTTCCTCCCAAGACTATACCTTACCAAACTTTATTCACTGCTATCTGGTACAAATATAATTCTTCTACAGTAGAAAGTTTTTCAGGGAACCAGAAAAAAATGGTGTAAAATTGAGGTAAATGTAAAAACATGAAAATGTATTATATTATGTATTATGCATAACATATTGGTGGGACCACAAAAAAAAACAATGTAAAATGATGGAAAGCTTAAAATCAGGGGATGTAAAATTGAGGTTTCACTGTATTTATACTAGTGTCTATCAAATCAGTCACATGTATAAATAGCCATTACAGTTTGAAAGATAGGTGTGTTAGGAAACACAGTTACATAGTTAAATTGGGTTGAAAAAAGACAAAGTCCATCAAGTTCAAACCCTACAAATGAAAACCCAGCATACACACACACACACACATTGTAGGTGTAGATACAAAAGAGCGCAGAGTAACTGCTGCAAAGGTGCCTTTATTAACACGACATGTTTCGAGCTTGCTTGCTCTTTATCAAGTTCATACACTTGATAAAGATCAAGCAAGCTCGAAATATGTCGTGTTAATAAAGGCACCTTTGCAGCAGTTACTCTGCGCTCATTTGTATCTACACCTACATTTTGCAACTTCAGACTTACTGCTCCGGATGGAAGCATTTGGGTGAAGATACTGAATTGGATAAATAGGGGTGTAAGTATCGGTGCCCTGTTGCCACACACACACACACACACCCCTCCATACCTTCACATAAATTATATATGGCCAAACACTAACTATAGAGTTTAGTATAACAATAGCCTTTGCTATTATGTCTGTCCAAGAAATCATCCAAGCCCCTCTTAAAAGCATTAACAGAATCAGCCATCACAACATCACCCGGGCAGTGCATTCCACAACCCTCACTGTGAAGAACCATCTACGCTGCTTCAAATGAAAGTCCTTTTTTTTAGTCTGAAGGGGTGGCCTCTGGTGTGGTGATCCTCTTTATGTGTAAAAAGGCCTCCTGCTATTTGTCTATAATGTCCTCTAATGTATTTTTAAAGTGTAATCATGTCCCCATCCCTCCAACCAACTTAGTTGCATGTCTCTGCACTCTCTCCAGCTCATTTATATATTTATTAAGGACTGGAGTCCCAAACTGCACTGCATACTCCAGATGAGGTCTTACTAACGATCTATAAAGAACTTTATTTGCTTTAGTAGCTACAGAATGACACTGCCCAGAATTAGACAACTTGTTATCTATAAAAACCCCAGGATCCTTTTCATTTAAGGAAACTCCCAACACACTGCATTTATGTTATTTTTTGCCAAAGTGCATAACCTTGCATTTTTCAACATTAAACCTCATCTTCCAGTTTGCTGTCCAGTTTCCCAACTTAGACAAATCACAGACAAGTGGAAGCATCCTGCATGGAACCTATAGTTCTGCACAATTTAGTATCATCTGCAAAAAATTGAAACAGTACTTTCAATGCCCACCTCCAGGTCATTAAAAAACAAGTTGAAAAGCAAGGGACCCAGTATAGAGCCTTGCAGTACCCCACTAACAACACTGGTCCAATTAGAAAATATTCCATTTACCAACACTTTGAAGTCTTTCTTTTAGCCAGTTCTCTACCCAGGTATAAATATTATGTTCCAGGCCAACATTCCTAAATTCAACCAAAAACCTTCTGTCTGGCACTGTATCAAATGCTTTAGCAAAGTCTAAGTAAATCACATCCACTGCCATCCCAGAATCGAGGTCCCTGCTGATTAAGTTAGTCTGGCAAGAATTTGAAGTCCAGTATCCTATCCTTAATTGACCTTCGAAAAGCTTTTCTACCACTGACGTCAGACTAACTGCCCAATAGTTTTGAGGCTGAGAATGGGATCCCTTTTTGAATAGCGGCACCACATTAAAAGTTCGCCAGTCTCTCGGCACCATGCCAGACCTCAATGAATCCTGAAAAATTAAGTAAAGAGGTTTGGCAATCACAGAACTAAGCTCACTAAGTACCCTGGAATGAATACCATCTGGCCCCGGACCTTTGTTTATCTAGTCTCTTTTGAATTTAATCTTGTGTGAACCATGCACGGGACTATTAATAAGGAAACCTTCATTAGCTGGTTCCTCATTTGTGTAGACAGACGAAAAATATGCATTCAGAATCTGAGCTTTTTGCTTGTTCTCATAAACCAGATGAACCCCCTCTGATATTAAAGGTCCCATCCCTTCCTGCTTCACTTTTTTATTATTAACATATTTAAAAAATAATTCTGGATTCTTTTTACTGCTTACTGCAATATCCTTTTCCATATAGATTTTAGCTTGCCTGTTTTGCATTATTTATTGGCCTCCTTGTACCTTATAAATGATTCAGCTGTCCCAGCTAACTTGAAAGCCTTAAAATCACATATTTTCTTACCCACCTCAACACAATACTTCTATTGAACCAAAAAGGTTTTGCTTTGCAATTACATTTTTGAAGTTATAAAGTTGAAGTACGTGTATGGGACCTATTATCCAAAATGCTTAGGACCTGGGGTTTTCCGGATAACAGATGTTTCCATAATTTTGATCTTCATAGTTTAAATCTACTAGAAAATAATGAAATCATTAAATAAGCCCAATAGGATAGTTTTGCTTCCCATAAGGATAAATTATATCTTAGATTGGATCAAGTACAAGGTACTGTTTTATTATTACAAAGAAAAAGGAAATAATTTTATATAAAAATTTTTAATTATTTGGATAAAATAGAGGGAGACAGTCTTTCCATAATACAGAGCTTGCTGGATATGAATAACAGAACCCATACCTGAATAGAGATGTCTACAGCATTAAGAACATGCCACCTAGAGGCTCTTGTACATTTCTGTCTGTATCAACCTGTATGATATGTGATAAACTGTGCATTCATATACAAGTGCTTATATCCACAACATTATGGACATAAGTAAATGATTAAAGACTTGTATTTATCTTTGCAGCAGCGGTTAATGTTGACTATTCACAGACACCTGCTATAAACACATTAAACAACCTCCTTTCCCATATATGCCTGAAATGGAAAGAGTTATTTATACAATGGCCATTTATCTTACTGCAAAATACAAGATGGCTTTACACAATACCTAAGGTCATAGAATATATATAAACTATAATTCCACATTTGTAAAAAAAACAAACAAATATTTGTACAATTAGATATATTCCTATACAGAGACAGCAGTTTTAATATATCTCAGCACAATATAGTCCAAGTTATTAATTACATTACAACATTTACAATTTGTAAGGCATGGTGCAAAATACAAAAAATGTTTTTGTACTTTACATCCAGCACACTAAAGTCTCTGCCCTCTCCCATAAATAAGGTGCTGCTTGTGTTCAGCAAAACTGTATTTTTGAAGGGGAGAGAGAAAGTGGAGCCACATAAATGTATATCATGTAATTGTCATACCAAAACAATTTACACATGTTTTATCAGGAACAAATCAACCTCACCAAACAAGCTTTTGTGAACAATTTTGAAGTCATTGGTCAACAAACATTGCTCATTAGCATACCAAACCTTCTGCAGGTAATTGAAATTGAATGTAACTGAAGATCCAATTCAATAAACGATTGTCTGCCCTAATTATTTGTTCTTACCTGTGTAACAAGCTCATGTGTTGTTTATTAACCTAACCTTGTCTAACCCATGACAATCTTGTATTTCATATCAAGGTCAACTATAGAAAACTTCTCAAGTCAGCTTTTCGGTTTCAGTCATTCCCAACATTAATACCTGACGTTCCAGGAATTATTAATAATTACTGGTGCTAATAATGGTATAATAATTAATCTGAGTTTTGCTGTAATGTGAATTTCCATATCTATACAGCGCTACGAAACAAGTTGGCACTATAGAAATACGTTAATAATAATAATAATCTACCCCCAAAACATTTAAGAGAACTATCACCAGTATAAACAGCAGATGTCCCTTCTTACACCTCCTTTTATGACAGATGCATAATGCTGTTATTTTCAGCTTGCTTGATATTGTGGTGACCATAATGACTACTGGTTGTGTGAATGAAAGACTGAGCTCACCTTGCTTAAATCTACAGAACTGCTGTTCTCATGACTCCCCCCATTTTTAACATCCAGAGTAGAGGGAGTAGGCTGTGGCGAGACAGACAGACCTGTTGGGGAGAATGAAAGATTAGGTGCAGAGAAGAGGATTTCAGAATTGTTTGCGTAGGTGGATAGAGGGGAAAAACAACAATGTGTCATTTTGTTACAGTATTAAAAATTGTTTTCAGGTATACAAAACTAAATAGAATTGATGGCAGCATTCGGCCATTACCATGCATATTTTCTTAAGTCCAATTCAGAAAATTCCTTCCTTTTAATTTTGCCTCAGACAAAGTAATATATATTTTATCTAAATCAAATTCAAATTTGTTTGTTAACAAAAAGGTAAGGACAACATGAAACTGACTTACTATTCTTGTCTAATAAATGGGGCTCAGATTGCTTCTTCCCAACCTCAGCAAATGAACGCACCATTGGTATAAGGTTGTTGCGTTTCTTCTCAATTTGATGGTGGTGCTTCTTCAGAAGAGCTTCTTTTACTTTCACACGGATGTTATCGCCTAATTCATTGGCTGAATCTTGATGGTCCAATATCATGTCTGCAAATACAAAGAAAAAGTATTTTAGTATTCAAACCAGCAGTATTTGGTAGAATAATTTTGCAAATACAGCCCTATATTATTCTTGAGCTACTGGCCAACAGCAAGTCTAATGTTCCAAAAAGCAAACATAAGAGTTTCCAAAACAAAATCCACTTTTTGTGCCTGGACCCAGGCTGATACAATGGCTTCAGGTGAAGACACACCGCAAAGCAGTTAGGAACACAAAGGCAGATTGCGTCTGCTATGACATGCAGGTGATTGTTCCCATATTCCTGTCTATTAAAAACAAGGCCTACTGTTAATATCCAAGATTGTTCAGTCAATTTTTCTTTATTTATAATTTGTTAATTTTTTTAAAATAAGCATTTCATATTAATTTCTCTAACATGTCTCACTCTATTCAGGCATTTTCTGACATAACTGACTGTCTACTTAATATTTCCTCAATCATTATTCTCTACAATCTATTTTCTAATGTTTACTTTATGTTCCTTCCACATATTTTTGACAACTATCCTAACTTAAGTTTCACCCCCTCCTGCCTCACTTTATTCTTCCCTTGTATTCTCTCTTTTATACCAGCTACCATGCCACAAACCATTATCCCCGTTCAGATACTTTGTCAAATTCTACTTCATTTCTTTTTTCTGTTATAACTGCCATTCTTTGTGCAGACAAAGAAAAGAACTGTGAAGTAGAATATCACTCACGTCAAAGGAAAAGACTGTGCCAGATGTTAACTTCGCTAAGATTGTATGATTCAGTGAAACACAAGGAAATGCATTATTCATGTTCATCACAAAAAGCTTTATTTGTCTGCAAGCTTGTATTGTTATTATATGTGATTGAGTGACCATACAGTTTTCCGTAACAGACTATAACTAAAAACCGAAGACACCACAGTATAATGAAAATGATACAATGCACACCAGCAGAAGCTAGCCCTCTTTCATTTCACTGGCCACAAGCCATTATTAAAAGGCCAACTTTTATCTATGATTGTACTTTGTGCTCAGAATCTATAAAATTTATACCACTAGTCAGGATTTTTAGCCAGTCAGTAAGGTAAATAATTGCCATCTTAATACAGTTTCCATAGGATTTGTTGATATAATTCAGATTAGATTAGAAGATTCAGATTATTTCTGTAATAGGCTACACTTAGGGGCACAATTACTAAAGGTCGAAGTGAATAAAATTCGAAGTAATTTTGGGCTACTTCAACTATCAAATAGCAAAGAATTTGATTTGAAAATTATTTGATAGAATACGGCCATTTTTCGATCAAAACCGGCCATATTCGATCGAAAATGACCCCCTCAAATAAATATATGGTCAAATTTCGAAGTTTTTTCACTTCGAAATTCGACCATTAGTAAATCTGCCCCTTATACGGTATAATATACAGTATATAAGCAGAAGTTAAATTCCTGTTCAGGAAAAATACAGAGTAAGCATACATTTCCATTGTGAGGTAGCTGAACATGCATCTGTACTAAGAATCATTAACAGACTTCCAAGCAATGCAATTTACTTTTCTGAGTCTATCTGATTAAGTCATTTAATGAAATTGCAAAGAGATGGCTATTCCGTGGTAATTGTGCGCTCTGCCTGAATTCTCCAGAGGAGGAAAGTGTCAGAGATGAACTCTGGGCTCCCTAAGGCTGTTGTCCACTTACTCTAGAACTGCAGCACACAGTATGATTTGCTGTTGGCATTAATGCAAAACCACAATTAAAATTGTGATAGCATATTTTGCCTAAGCATTAAACCTCATAATCATGTCTTTTTTCAATACTTTCGTATTTTGTAGGTCACTGATCCAATTAAAAATTGAGCATAATTTCTCATTTGCTTATGAAAGTGTAGCGTGTGCTAACCATACTTAATTTTAATAATGCATTTCAGTTTAATGATTTAATGAAACACTCCCCCCACAGAGGATATAAGCATTAATGGGCTTATATGGTAGGGTCCCAAAACCTTAATTCTGCTAACGTTTATGAAAATAGCAACAGTGATATGTATTGCTGGTGCCTGAAGGTTATATATATATATATATGTATAGTATAAATACAATGTGCGTACGTTTGAACTAATATATACACACACATACATGAAGGTATCTAGTAGAACCCTAACGTCAGTCTTGAAGCACTTGCCGGGACCAGTCAAACATCAAATAAAAAAAAAAAGAATTCGTTAGTACACAACGAATAAGCAACACCAAGACGAATTATAGTTTAAAATCACAGTGTCTTTATTAAGAAATAACTTAAATAACTCAGCTTTCGCTCCTCTTCAGGAAAGGTGACAGTGCGACCATCCATCCAGTGGCGGTCGCTTTCTCCTACGTGGGTCTCTGCTGCTGGCCGCTGACAGAGCGTGAGCAGCCCTAGACTGGAGTTTATCGAGGAGCCTTGTCCAATTTGTGCCAAGATGAGGAGACATGGGCTATTCTACAGCACCCACAGCTCTACGGATTTTGAGACAGGAAATTGAGGCGGAGGCCGCAGAACAGAGCAGAGCCAGACCAGCAGTCCAGCATCAGCCTCTTGCACCTTCAGTGCAAAGTGGCCTCCAGCATGATGTTCCCATTCACTCCCATCAAAGGCGCAGAGCGAGAACAGCTTCCAACGCTCGCCTTTAGTTGCTTCTATATTAGACACCTCAGAAGTGGCTGAATCTGCTGTCTGTATTGTTACACTCTTGCCTGTAACATGTCATTCTCCAGCAGTTGTACACAAGCCACAGCATGAGAACCTTCAAATGACTGGTTATTATCATTGCACTTACTGTTCAAACCATTGTGCTGGCAGCCCTTTCCCACACTGGTGCTGCAGAGCAGAGCCAGACCGGCAGTCCTGTCTCAGCCTCTCGCACCTCCAGCGCAAAGTGGAGTCAGAGGTGCAGAGGGAGAACAGCTTCCAACACTCACCTTTCCTCAGCTCTCTAACCTGCACCTCCACCACTGCAGAGCCTACGAGGGCAGGCGAAGATTGAAGCAGACCCATGCCCCCATGTCTTGGCACAGATTGGAACCGCTATAGGACCAAGACTCCTCGATAAACACCAGTCTAGGGCTGCTCACGTTGTGTCAGCAGCCAGCAGGAGAAATCAAGCTACGCTGGATGGATGGCCCCCCTGTCGTCTTTCCTGAAGAGGAGCAGAATCTGAGTTTTTGTAAGTTATTTCTTAATAAAGACTATATTGTGATTTTAAACTATCATTTGTCTTGGTGCTTCTTATTCGTTGTGTACTAACACATTTTTTTAAATTTGATGTTACTGGTTTAAAGGCATTGTTCAGAATAAAAATAAAAACTGGGTAAACAGATAAGGTGTGCAAAATAAAAAATGTGTTCAATAAAGTTAGTTAGCCAAAAAAGTAATGTATAAAGGTCTGAGTGACTGGATGTCTAACAGAACACTAATTCTTGCTTTGCAGCTCTCTTGGTTTCCACTGATTGGTTACCAGGCAGTAACAAATCTGTCACTTGAGGGGTGCCACATGGGTCATAACTGTTGCTTTTGAATCTGAGCTGAATGCTGAAGATCAATTGCAAACTCACTGAACAATTATATCACTAATGAAGAATTTGAATTATTACTTGTATGAGTTAGCCAATAAACAATGCAATCCAAAGAGGCAGAATCAAAAACGAATCATAAAAGACAGAACAAAGAACTGAAAAACTATGAACCTGCTATTTCTTCTATGGTGTTTGCATGCATATCCAGCTGAACTGTTCCATTAATGATGCAGCTTCTTAATTCAAAAAGGCTATGCAGGGAAAGAGTCGCCACATAGGGTTTGCTCCATCGTTCACCTCCATCTTCAACATCTTCCTCAAACTTTAGCCACCTGGAAAATATGATAAAAGTATCTGTTCTAATATGAAAAAGTCAAGGTTTAATTTCAAAGAACCTGCAGACTGATATTTTTCCTGCTTTGTGAGCCGCAACCCAAAACGCTCTGTATTATATTTCAGCTAGCCATTGCCTTTGTAATATTAAGCCAACAAAAGCATCTCTGAAAATGTCTATTACAAAGGCAGAAAGTAACTTTATCAGTAATAATATTTTACACAAACTTTTAATTTCTACTCTGGTGGTTTATTTGTTGACATGTTTAAAACAATAAAATGACAACGATAGGAATACAATTCCAATTTATTTTTTACCTTGCTGTCTCTTTCCACTCTGCATCCTCACCCTCTTTAAAACAAATCTCATCCAGTTCAGTAAAAAGTTCATGGGGTACATGCTCCTCATCATCCTCTGTCCCAAGGATAAATTGCACTCGCTGGGAAGGTGTATCTGAAAGGGGAAACAACCAAAACAAATTACATTGTAAGAAATGGCTGGTATTGGAGCAGTGACAAATCCCTGTGGGTTTATTTGCTTCACAAATACTTTTTATTAGAAGAGGTGACATGACTATTGACCAAGAAATGTTCCAAAACCAAATGAGTGCTAGTTGATAAAACTGCAGTGCCATCCAAGTGATGTCTGTAAATAGCCTTAATAACAAAGGAGCCAAAACACTTCAAGTTATTTGCCTTCCAGAATGAACCCCAACTCTTGTGTCCCTGAGTTTTATGACTATGTATCTGGCACTTGGCTTTAAATAAAGGAACCATTTATCTGTTGTGATCTCCTGAGAGTCTGGAAACTCATTAATGTCAAGGGAGTAATGTTCTATTTATACACTAACCTTTAACTTACTACTTCCTTCTTCTGAGCCATGTTTGTTTTCATAATATCTCATTTATGTCCCTTTTACTTTAAAAACCTGTCCCTATCCTTGCTGTTCCCAACATTGGTGTGTCAATGCCATGGAGTAATTTTGGGTACAGCTTGTTAACACTGATTTGAGATTTTTTACACAGACATCTACAACTTGCTTTTTGGAATATCAATGCCATGGGGCCATTTTGCATACTGTATGAGTGCAGCTTGTTAACACTTCTTGAAGCATTACATAAAATATATCAGATCATGTAAATGGCAGAAAGTTCTATATACAAACATGCTTTGATTCAAATATGGAGTACAAAGAAGCATGTGAGATAAAAAAGTGAAAATGTTTTGCCAAAATACTACAGAACAAGATATGCATGTAACATAGACATGTAATTGTATACTGTAGATCATATACTGAAATTTTCACAAATCTGTAAAATGTGTTTACTAACTATATTATGGAAAATATGTTTGTGAAGATTCTCATTCATACAGGTCATGGTATATTTTTAGAAATATGTCAGATCAACTAGATTTTCTGTGTTTCTTCTTTGAAGATGTTTCACCAGTTATCCAACTAGCTTTCTCAATTCAGAATAACTTGTGACACTATTTATACTGAATTGAGAAACGTGTTCAAGGAAAAAACACAGCATTTACAGTTGATTTTACTTTTTTCTTCAGATTTCTGGAAAGCTTTTTTTATTTTGGGCTTAACTACCCATGTTATAGTCCAGTATTTGGGCAGGGCCAGGGCTACTTCCAGTGCTTAATGTGCCACCACAATTTAAGCAGCCGTCAAACATGGGAGCAGTTACTCAGCAGCCCACTATTGACTTTAATTTTATCTATGTATCAATGCTTGCCAGGCAATACCAGCATGGGATACACATATATCCAGACACAGATATTTTTTCAGTCAGATCATTTTACATGTGAGCTCATAGGCTACAACTCAAACTGTGCTAACTGGAACACAAATTATGAGCACCTAGGCTCAAGCAAAAGTGCTCAAAAGTGTTCTTTGGACCACTGGGAAAAAACAAGCCAACAGTCAACTTTTTGTACCTATAATGCATCTGTTCATTATACAGTTATAAATAATAACTCACTTACCATGAACTGACGAATCATCATGGCCTTCTTCCTGAATAACACCTTTCATTCTATCTCTTTTTCTGTGTTTTTGTCCATGGGTGCGATGATGTCTATGACTCTGGCGCCCCAATGGCATTCGCACTCCCACATACAAGGTCCTGTGGCCTTCAATTAAAACACAAACATAAAAAAAAAAAAAGACCATGCTTTTCTCTTAATTGTAAAAAACTATAAGAATGCAATAATAGAACATATTTGTGAAAAATAATGATTAAACATCAAACACTATTTTGGCACATATTTATATTGGTTACAGAACCTTTGAAAATTCTAGTCATTGATATTTGTTGTGGTCCCTAAAACAACTATTAAAACTAAAACAAAATGGTAGAGCAATTCAGGTTCAGTCGTACATTTCCATGGGCTTGACTTTACATAATTGAAGCATATTGTGCTGCTTATTAATAATAATGTTGCAGATATTTAGCTCACGGGTCAGTTAATATTTTGTGTGATGTTCTAAATGCAAACAGATTTTGTAAACATACGAGGAATAGTGGTCAATAGATTAGGCCACCAAAGACCAGGCAGACAAAAGAAATTCAGTTTATGTTTCCAATATACTAAAGAAATTGCTAAAGGGAAATAGACTAAAAATGGAAACTCCACAGTGGGAGGATGATGCCTTTGTATCTAGGCAATATGTTCTTTTCCACCTGGCATTTTCATTCTCATTCTACTAAACAAATAAAAAAGGCCATTAGTCCTACCTAGCAGACAGATAATGAAGAAAATATGTAAGATACAATGTTAACACAAAATAAATTAAACGCAAACAACCAACACTGAAATACACTAAACTTCTTAGCTGTTTTATCTGATCTTGATCATGGATTTTTCATGTCATAATTAACATATATATCACAGTGTATAATGTTGCTTTACCCACTTTGTTTATGTATTATACTGTATAACACATTTCATAAAGAAAGACCTTTGCACTTGCACTAGTAATCCCTGGAGGTATATATCACCAATATATAATAATGTAAGATAATAATGTCAGTGTCAAATATGTATATAAATAAGTAATATTGCCATTTTACATCTTTGTGACCCTTATAGTATCAATAAATTGTATGCAAAGCTTTTTTGGGCTATCCAGTCCAGATAGTTAAGGTCCAGCTAGTGAAAGGAGCATGGGTTACATTGGACTCACACTTCAGGATCAGGGCCTTCACTAAGTGGACGTTTCCAACAGATGGTGTAGTGTAACTACAACTCACAGGCTATGTTGCTAAAATAAAATAGGAAAAGATGGACGCCAGGAGATTCTTATGATGGTAAACAGAAAGGTGTTTATTAGCATAAAGCAATGACCACAGGTTTGCTCACATATTAGGAGCATTAGCATATCACAGAAGGGGAGTAAATAGATAAGGCAGATACAGCAAAATGAAGACTGTTACTCCCATCAGGCATAGTAGTCAAGGGTAATTCCCAAGGCAATACACCTTTAAGTGGTCTGGATCCTGTCCAGTGGAGTGGTTAAAGAGACAAAGCTAAGCCTAACACCCTATCAGCTGTGGTCCCTTCATTAAAAGGAATACGGGGACGCCTTGTGGAAAGCTATTCCCTGCTACTTGATCCTTGAAGTCCTTTCAGGGCAGGTGGCTTTACTGGGCCTTGGTGATCCCAGGTTCAATGGGGCACATCCAGATGCTAAGGACACCAGCAGCCACAGAGGGAGAGACCACTCCTTATACAACACTAGACATGAGGCAGGAAGTGGTCAGTACACCTCTTAGCCAATAACTAGTGGTGTGAAATACTTAAATGGCAACATAGGCTTCTACCTATTAACTAAGGAAGGTAGGGATTTAACTCTATAGGGGCATAGCAATCTTATAGGTCCCTACCACAATAATGAAAATGAAAATCAATTGCAAATTGTCTCACAATATCACTCTCTAAATCATACAAATGTTAATTTAAAGGTGAACAATCCTTTTAAAGTTGAACTGGATACTCAGTAAATGAATAATGGAAATCTAATAGGCCCAAGTCACATACAAATAGATGTTTCCGGCTAACGGATTCTATACTTTCTATACCAGGAAAAGGAAATCTTAAAGAAATATTCTGATAAGTTCAATTTATACATAACACTAAATGCAGATCTGAGATCTGATTAAATAATATACCTAAATCTTTTCATAGAACTGCACTCCAATTTGCATTGTTTTTACTACATACTTCTTATACATCCGACATTTCAGCCCACATTAGGGCCTTTTTCAAGGATCTTGAAAAGGGCCCTAATGTGGGCCAAAAGTCGGATGTAAAAAGATGTATGTAATTGATTCACTGCAAACACCAAGTATTTTCAATTTAATGATTTATTTTAACATCACTCACAGATCCATATATAATTCTCTTCCTCCTTTATGCACTCTGTGTTCTTTAAATAGATGCTTGCACCAATGAATAATAATCTTACCAGAAGCAGTGGTATAAGATATATTACAAGAAAGATCTATACTCATCTATATAGAATTATAACCTTGCAACCTTAGTATTCTTCAATTACTTTACCACTGGTTAATGTACAAAAATCAATCATTACACACAAGCTCAGTGCATGGTCCCTGTAGCTCAGTGCATGGTCCTTGTCTATCTATAGTGTAGAAGACTACTTTGCAAATGAGACAGAAACTCATTGCCACGCTGATTCCCTGTTTGTACAGGGTATGAAAATATCACAGACTTGCCATCACTAAGCCTGGGGACCTATAAGCAATAAGGAGATAAATTGTAAGTAGCATCAAATGAAATGCCAGTTACATTATGCAAATGAATGTCAAGACTGGAATAGCTTTGCTTTATACAAAAGAATAAAACATCTAATAAAAGCCAAGCTTTCAGTTAAGCAAGCAGTCGTTAACGGGAAAGGCTTGGTGCACTTGGGGGTGCCAAATGTTAGGCTCCGCCAAGTGATTTTATTGACTTACCTGAAACCCCAAGCTGGTGCTCGTATCAGCAGAAAACTGCACTGGCCCAGGATTATACCAGTGAGCACCACAGAACGATCCTCTTTCTTCTTCCGCTTCCTTCGCACGGATGCGCATGTGCAGTAGAACGAGAAGCCAAACTTTAACTAAAAAGTCGTCTATTTTGTTCAACTATGCATGCGTTTGCCTGGAAAATATGAAGCAAGAAGAACCGGAAGAGGATCGCTCCGTGGTGCTCACTGGTAATACCCTGGGTCAGTGTAGTTTTCTGCCGATAAGAGCATCGGCCCGGGGATTCAGGTAATGCAATAAAATCACTTAGGGGTGCCTAACATTTGGCACCCCCAAGTGCACGACACCTTTCTTTCCCTTTTTATACAATTTTATGTAATTTCTACAAATTATTACAACCATGCCTTTTTCTCCCCATTTACAGTACGTCAAAGGAGTTCTCAAGTCTATTGTACAAAACTTCAGCATAACTTCCACAATAACTCTGACATTAACACTTCTATGAGGGCACCAGAGTTTTAAAATGGGACATTAATTTTATGTTTCAATTTGTGTTTTCTTGGAGTAACACATATCCAAAATATCTCTCTCTATAGGAATCACACTAGATTTCTACTACTGGCAGCAATTTAGAATAGCTGTCAATAGCCCAAAGGATATAGTTCTAGCCCAAATACACAAACGCATTAGCATCATGTGGGAACCCTTTGCCCAGAAAGCTCAGAATTACGGAAAAGCCATCTCCCATTGACCATTTAATCCAAATAATACAAAGTTTTAAAAATGATTTCCTTTTTTTCTGTAATAATAAAACAGTACCTTGTACTTGATCCCAACTAAGATATCATGAATCCTTATTGGAGGCAAAACCAGCCTTTTGGGCTTATTTAAAGAGGTTGTTCACCTTTAAAATACATTTTAGTATGATGTAGCAAGTAATATTCTGAGACAGTTTGCAACTGGTTTTGATTTTTTATTATTTGTGTTTTTTGTGTTATTTAGCTTTTTACTGAGCAACTCTCCAGTTTGCAATTTCAGCAATATGGTTGCCAGGGCCCAAGTTACCCTGGCAACCATGCACGGATATGAATAAGAGACTAGAATATGAATAGAAGATGGTCTGAATAGAAAATATGAGTAATAAAAAGTAGCAATAACAATAAATATGAAGTCTTACAGATCATTTATTTTTTTAGATGGGGTTAATTTAAAGGTGAACCACCCCATTAATAACATGATTTACTAGTAAAAACCAAATGCGCTTAAATCTTGTCACCTTTCTATATTGATTAATAACATGCAGGCTTAATTCCTGCAGTGCTCACCCCTTTACTGAGTGGGTCCAGGTGCAAAAATTCACCACATTCAATATGTATTGATTGCATATAGGTCACTCACCGCTCCTAGTCTCTGGTCCGGGTGCAACGCCTTGAACCCACAGCTTTAGGAGGTTTCCACAACCAATACAATACCCTAACTCAATAGATTCATAGTTACATAGTCAAATTGGCTTGAAAAAAGTCCATCAAGTTCAAACCCTCCAAATGAAAACCCAGCACAAACACACACACCCCTCCATACCTTCACATAAATTATATATGGCCATATACTAACTATAGAGTTTAGTATCACAATAGCCTTTGATATTATGTCTGTATAAGAAATCATCCAAGCCCCTCTTAAAAGCATTAACAGAATCAGCCATAACATCATCACCCGGCAGTGCATTCCACAACCTCACTGTCCTGACTGTGAAGAACCACCTACGCTGCTTCAAATGAAAGTCCTTTTCTTCTAGTCTGAAGGGGTGGCCTCTGGTGCGGTGATCCTCTTTATAGGTAAAAAGGTCCCCTGATATTTGTCTATAATGTCCTCTAATGTACTTGTAAAGTGTAATCATGTCCCCTCACCTTTTTTTCCAGAGAAAACAACCCCAACTTAGACAGTTTAACCTCATAATTTTTATGTATGTATATTTTTATTTGTATAGTGTTCCTTATGGGCAAAGCACTGTACAGCAACAATAAATTAGTAGTAACAAACAAGGGTTCACTGCATTAATAAGTAAAAATAAGTGCATTATTAGAAATACAATTCACATAAATATAAAATATAATTACACAGTGTCAAGGAGACAAAAGAATGGAGGACCCAAGCCGTGGGGCTTACAGTCTAAATGGGAGGGTAACTTTTCCCTCCAATTTGGAGGGATATTAAAGTGCTGTAATTTACAGTGGGTGACAAGGTCATATAAGTGCCAGTTCCCAGTTCAATTGTTATCCCGGTGATCCCAGAGGTAGTCTTTGAGTTCTGTTTTAAAAACATTGAAGGAAGATTCTCTCCAAAAAGATTCAGGAATGGCATTCCAAATATAGGGAGTTGCAAGAGAGAAGGTTTTGACACTGGAAACAGCAGTAGTAGTGGGGGTGCATCCAAGCTGTTGCTCTGAGAGGAGCGGAGGTTATGGCCAGGAACATATGGAGAAACAAGAGATGAGATGTAGTTAGGTACAAAGGAATGAAGGGCTTTAAAAGATTATGAGGAGGAGTTTATAAGTTATTCTTTGTTTTATAGGAAGCCATGATAATGACTTCAAAAGGGAGGAGCCTGTACTCTTTTGGATGAGTGGAGGATAATTTTGGCAGCAGAGTTTAATGCAGACTGTAGAGGGGAGAGGTGGGAGTTAGGAAGGCCAGTTAGTAGAAGGTTACAGTAATCTAGTCGGGATAGGATGAGAGCACGCACGAGCGTCTTGGCTGTAGCAGGTAAAAGGAAAGATGAATTTTGCCAATATTACGTAGGAAAAAGGTTTTGACAGTGGCGTTAATATGATCAGAGAAGGAGAGAGAGGAGTCAAAGATTAACCCCAGACAGTGTGCTGAGTTGACAGGGTTAATGAGCATGCCATCAATAGAGATAGTAAAAAGGGCAGTAGGACCAGGCTTAGGTGGAAATATGATTAGTTCAGTTTTTGTTAGGTTAAGCTTGAAGTGGTGCTGGTTCATCCAGTTGGAGATTACTAGGAGGCAGTTAGAGATTTGAGCCTCTGTTTCAGCTGTTAATGAAGGGGTGGATAAATATATTTGGGTATCATCAGCATACAGATGATAATTAAAGCCAAATGATTGAATGAGATCTCCCAAAGACAGAGTGTACAGGGAGAACAACAACGGACCAAGCCTTGTGGCACCCCTACATTAAGTGGAACTGAAGATGAGGTTTTGTTAGCATAAGAGACAGTGAATGTTTGGTTATAAAGGTAAGAAGAAAGTCAAGATGCAGCCTGGTTACGGATGCCAAGCAAATATATCCCTCTAACCAGCTTAATTGCACGTCTCTGCCCTCTCTTCAGCTCATTTATAACCTTCTTAAGGACTGAAGCCCAACACTGCACTGCAAATTCCAGATGAGTGTGATCCCACACTTACTCATAGGTTCTATGAATACTGTGGTATCACACAAAACGCATTAAGAAGATCCCTAACATGTTCGTGTGATCCCACCAGTATGTGTGGGATCACACCAAACGCGATAAGAAGATGTACAGTAAATAAAACAGTTTTTCTTCACCGCTGTCTACTGATTTGTTGAATGATTTACTAGTAGACTTAAGGTATGAAGATCCAAATTATGATATTCTGGAAAAGCTCAGGTTCTGAGAACAGGTCCCATTCCTACTGAGCTGCCATAGTGAGCCAAAGTCTATACCCGCTGCAGCTGCCATAGTCCTAAGATTATAAAGGCTGAATTCTGGACTAATTGTGCACTGGCTACAAATTGGCATTACTTGTTTGAGAATAGTTCTGTTCAATACATAAATAAATATAAATATTCCCTTGAGAGAGGTCATAGTCAGTGACAAACATTGGGTTTGTTAATTAAATAAAAAAACTTTATTTTTGTTTGCACAAGGCCTGTTGAGTGCTGTACTTCGTTGGACTATTACATTATTTGTTCCAGCCCCCAGGCAGATGAAAATTTTGTGTGAGTGCTCCTCCTTTTGGGACTACTAAATATAAATAAATATATTTAGGAAAAAATAAAACATATATAACCATCAAGGTTACCCCTTTACTACATAAGTGATGGAAAGCAATATAGCTATAGACTATACTTGACCATACTTGACAGATGATAGGTTTTTCTTAACGGCCTCATGAGATAATGTAGTTTGTTTTTTGTCCTGTTACAAAATAGCAACAATTCAATAATTCATGCCATCCGTTTTTTATAAGCATAGATAGGTACATAGTGGCTAAATGATTCATGAGACCCCAGTGTCTGCAAACACAGCTGCAGTAGACAGGATTACCAAGTTTTCAATTTTAAAAATTCTTTTTTGTAACTAGTTATTTTAACTAGGGAAAGCCTTTAAGTTGTTTCTTACTATTCTTTTGCAAGCATGTGATTCTCCCATTCAGTGCAATAAAGCGTTCCCATACCAAGGCAACAGAAGAAGTAGAAGATACTCTGGGAAGATATACATTATTCATTCCAGGCAATTTACTAAGCATAGCCTTAAGATGGGTTGCCTTAGTGACTTTTGTAAACAAAGTAGTGTGTGCAAATATCTGAAAGGAAACTTCAAAAGAACAGTGGTATTTGTGAGTTCAAAATTTTCTAAAGGGAAAATTTTAACAAAAATGTAATTTTAGCCTCAGCATACTGAAATAAGAAACTTTTTAAATACAAACAATTAAAAATGCTGTACCATTTCTAAAGCTGGACATAGACACAAAGATCTACCTGCAATATTGGACGAACGATCAGACATCCACATCTCCCGACCTGCCACTAACTATTTAGTTCTCCCACTGAAAATCGTCAGATCGGCAATACACACAGAGATATGATCGCAAGTCGACAGAAATCTTCTAACCTGTCAGACTGAACAGCCGATCGCATGGCAAGACAAATGTCGGGACACGCCACACACAATCTGAAAAGTCTATGGCCAGCTTTAGTGCTCACTCTACTAAAATCACAAGACATCCTCTCTCTCTACATGCAAGATTTGTGCAAAAGGAAGTTATTTTGTTAGATTTTGTTTGTACTGGAATCAGTTATTTTAGTGAGCTCTAATACATCTGCTAGGAAAGGGAGCCCTCCTATAAGATATATTGGAGCTAACTGTTAATTAATATCAGACACCCAACTGCTGCATAAAGACAGAATGTAGGGCAGTGATCCCCAACCAGTAGCTCGTGAGCAACATGTTGCTCTCCACCCCCTTGGATGTTGCTCTCATGGTCCTCAAAGCAGGTGCTTATTGTTGAATTCCAATCATGAAAACAAGTTTTAATTGCATAAAAACTAAGTATAGTGCCAGGTAGAGCCTCTAGTAGGCTGACAGTCCACACATGGGCTACCAAATAGCCAATCACAGCCCCTATTTGGCACCCAAAAGACTTTTATATGCTTGTGTTGCTCCCCAACTCTTTTTACATTTGAATGTGGCTCACAGGTAAAAAAGGTTGGGGATCCCTGATGTAGGGAAACAGATGCTGAGAGAGGGACAGTGAAGATAAACTTGATTATTTCAGAAACAATGCAGAATTTTTAATTGATTGCATTTAGAAAGTTTCTTACTTTAGTATGAGGAAACTTGTATTAAATTTAAATGTTATTGATACAGTAGTTCCCCTTTAAGATAAATGTAATTATTTTATAGACTGTTCTCTTTTTAACAATTTTTCAATTTGTCTTCATTTTTCTTAAATACATTTGGAGTAATTTACCTTCCTCTTCTGCCTCTTTTCAACATTTACATGAATGTCACTGAGCCTGGCTGCAAAAAAATGATTGCTCTGGAAGGCTATAATGTTATTAACTAAAATTATATCCAGGCCCTCTCCTAACTTTCTTCAAGTCTCTCATTCAAAGAACTTGCTTGTTGCTAGGGTAAATCTGAAATTCCAGATTAGAAAATTGTTTCAAAATACTGCTGAATCATACTATAAGTTAATTTAAAAGTGAATTACCCCTTTAATTAATTAAAAAACAAATAATATACATTGGGATAAGGCTGACATTTACTCATGCTTGATATTGGACCCCTCAAATTCTGTATTTCTTGCATTTGTGATATTAAAAAGTAAGATCATATAAAAATCTATATGCCATATTCCTACCGTATGTTGCATGTCTGGTCTACAGGTGTCCAGATAAAAGGAATCATTTGTAAACTAGATGCAAAGTTCTTAATAAAGGAAAGGTATCAATTTTCCAGAAACATGTTATACAGATAGCTCTGAATTATGGGAAGACCATCTGCCATAGAGCTCATTTTAGGTAAATAATTCAAATTTTTTAAAATTATTTCTATTGTCTTTGCAGTAATAAAACAGAAGCTTGTACTTTATAGTAACTAAGCTGCCAAAATCCCATTGGCTTTATTTAATTAAAATTTTAGCAGGCCTATTAATTAATCCTCAAATTTTTCTGGTTGAGTTTTTAAGAGGAAAATTTTAAATTTTTCAAGAAAAAAAAAACTTTTTTTTATTATGCTCCAAAGCTACTAAAAATTTTAATACAAATATACTCTGGCTAAAAGCTGTCATGTCACGTAAAGGTCAATGGCAAATGTCCCTCACTTAATTTCCCAGACCATTGCATGGTTACTATGGTAAGTCAGACGCTAGCAACTGGATTTCTAAAATTCCAAAAGGCAGAGCTACTGAACAAAAAGCAAAAAAGAAAAATCCCAAACTACAAGTAATTAAAAAAAATGAAGACCAAATGTAAATTGTCCAAGAATATTACTTTCTATATCCAACTAAAAGTTAGGTGAAAAAAAAAGTAAAAAATATTTTGCATTTAAAGGGGTAATCCATCTTTAAGTAAACATTCAGTATGTTAAAGAATGGCTAAGCAACTTTTCAGTCGGCCTTCATTTTTACTTTTTATAGTTTTTGAATGATTTGCCTTATTCTTCTGACCCAAACAAATGCAAGGCTACTTTTTATGACTCCCCTTTCTATACGGGCCACTTCCATTTTATATTTCAGTCATTTGGACCCTGTCAACCCAATTGCTTACATTGAAAACTAGAGAGCTGTTGAATAAAAAGCTAAATAACTAAAAAACCACAAATAATAAAAAATAAAAACCAACGGCAAATTATCTCAGAATATCACTCTCTACGCTAGAAGTTACGAATAAAATCATGTTATATAATTTTTGTTATTCATTACAGCGAACATGCTAAATTATTTTATTTGTGTATGTGTTCATGTCCGACCTCACCTTCCAGTTCTTCTTTTTCATAGTGAATATTAAGTACTGAACTCGTTCCACCCTGATCCACAATGGCCTCTTCATCAGATCTCTGTAAAACAAACAATATAGTGTTTGTTAAAATTCTTCATTGTGTAAAGGAATTTCCTAATGAGCCCAAAGGTTCTGAACAAGATGCTGTAAAACCCACATAGAAAGATTTACTTTAATGCTCTTTATAATAGATACAAAACACTGTATTTAAGAAAAGAAATACCAGTTAGGCTTCCATTATGCTACTTTAACATGCAATTTATCTATACACTTAGATGTAGTTTGTAAGCTTGCCAATGAATTTACATTATTACTGTAAAGCTTTTATGTTTTGACAGGGGCTTCACAGAGCTTTCACAGTGATTTTTCAAACTATTTTGGTCCTACTTCTTTAGTTTAGCTGTAGTTGTCCATTAAATATGCAACTATATAACTGATAGAGCTATAAATATACTACAAGTTGGCTTTCCAAATAAAAACATTTGCAGCATCCACATTTGCATAAATATTGAAGGAAAAAGATATGCCAGAGTTTTATAGCCCTTTGTACCGTACCTTAAAATGCAAGGAACCAAAATAAATGCTGACAAAAGCAGGTATGTAAGAAATACGTGCCAGGGTTTTTGTACTCTTTATGGAAATATGTACCACACGTTAGAAGTGCTGACAAGGGTGATATGTAAAACTATTCCCACATGTCAGTATTTTACCTAAACGAACAGTGTAAAAATAAATACTGGGAATATAGATAGGTTTTACAAAATAAAAAAATATTTCTAATATAGTTAGTTAGCCATGTAATGTATAAAGGCTGGAGTGACTGGATATCTAACAGAAGAGAACACTACTTCCTGCTTTTCAGCTCTTGAAGGGGGGCCACATGGGACATAACTGTTCAGTGAGTTTGCAATTGATCCTTAGCATGCAGCTCAGCAACAGTTATGACCCATGTGCTCCCCCTCAAGTCACTGATTGGTTACTGCCTGGTAACCAATCAGTGGAAACCAAGAGAGCTGCAGGAAGAAGTGTCTGGCTATTATGTTACACATCCAGTCACTCCAACCTTTATATATTAAATTTTTGGTTAATTAACTATATTAGAAACATGTTTTATTTTGCACAGATCTGTTCACCAAGATTGTATTTCTATACTAAACAATTCCTTTAAACATGAGCACTACCAAAGAATTAATCTCTTTTTCCCTCAAATGATAGACAAAAACCAGGTCGGTTTTGATCCCGGACACCAGGCCTCAGGTGCAATTAGGCAACTTGTGTTATTAATGCAACACATTAAAAATTCGAAACTTAAATCTATGATTTTGAAAATAGATATTTGTAAAGCATTTGACTCCCTTAATTGGAATTACCTATATTACACTTTGGGAAAGTGAGGTTTTGGGAGGGGGATTTTACAATGGATCCACTCACTTTACCTTACTCCAACTTCAATAGTTAGTTTACTAGGATTTTCCTCCCATACCTTTTCCATTTACAGAAGCACCAGACAGGGGTGTCCGTTATCCCCTGTCCTATTTAATTTAGCAATGGAACCACTAGCGTTAGCAATTCGAACAAATTATTCTCTCTAAACCTTTAACATCTCTCCCTAACCTGTACAGATTGATGGACATATTTGGAACCCTGTCTGGATTTAAGATTAACCACAATAAGACAGAAGCTTTAAACTTAAACCCTCTCTCACCAAGAGGTTAAATTACTACAATTAAACTTCGACTTTGTATGGCAAAATCATTATATAATATATTAGGGGTCAAACTTACTAATTCATATGAGTCAATGTATAAATTCAACTACTTACCAATGTATAAAACCCTGGGGTCATTGCTGGAAAAATGGGAACATCACAACTTATCTTGGATAAGATGCTATTCTATAAAGATTCTCCCTAAACTGTTATATTTATTTCGAACTCTCCCCGTACCAGTCCCACTATCAGACCTTGAAAGGTTTAGTTCTAAGCTAGTGCGATTTGTTTGGGCAGGGAAATTTTCATGAATCTTAAAAGTGATCTTGATATTGCCTAAAGAAAAAGGGACCACTCCATATAACTGGTGAGTTCTACTACTTAACTTGAGCATATTATACTGATCTTCAAACTATAATCAACAGAAGTATTTGCATTCTATATCTACCTATTTCAGCTGTTTTCAAGCGACAGGCTTGGGGTATATACACCCAAGCTCTTATACTCTTTAAGTGAGTTTATATGCAGTTTTCACTATATTTTGTACTAATCTTTATACATATATAAGTGGCTTACTTTCATATATAAAAAAAGGGCTTACAACTATTTAGTGTTAACTTTCGATTGGCTATAGAAAGCCTTTGCCCTGATCAAAAATGGCGCTGTTTCATACTGTACATTTTACTATTTAGAAACATGTGGTGTTTCTTTACCATACTTTGTCAGCACTTTTTTGATAATTTTACTAATTCATAAAAACTTTTTTTGTAACTTGGACTTGAGTTTTTGATACATATGATTACTAAAAACTTGGACATCTTTATGGCTCGGATTTTAATGGACCACTCCATATAACTGGTGAGTTCTACCACTTAACTTGAACATATTATACGGATCTTCAAACTATAATCAACAGAAGTATTTGTATTCTACATCTAAAGAAAAAGGGGGCTTAGGTGTCCCAAATTTCTCATTGTACTATAAGGCAGCCCAACTGGACCAAATACTAACACTACATACAACTATAGATAGCCCCCATTGGGTCCAATTGGAAGCCCTTTTTTGTACACCTCACTCCCCCTCAGCTTTAGTCTGGAGCCATACCAAAGTTAGACCCAAGACTGGATGCTTATGCTTTCTACACACACTAAAATTTGGGACAGTGTTAGGAAACAATTTCAGTTAAAATCCCCCTTAACTCCAGCAGCCCCACTATTAGGCAACCCACTCTTCCTGCCAAGCCTTCAATTTAAACCCTTTAAATGGCGGCAAGACAGGAATGTCCCATTCCTTAGTCAGTTATTTTCAAGAACGGGCCTTATAATACTACCCAGAATTTCACTGAAAAATTCAGCATACCACAGACCCGAAAGGTCTTGCACTTTGCCCAAAAAATATGGAGAACATCAGGAGCAGTAAACAATTCTCAAACTTTTTTTGAACATTGCTGTAGCAAGGCCCCCAAAGCCCAAAACGTTATATCTACATTATATACCAATTTTTATGAGCTAAAGGACACCCAAGCCTCTTATACTCAAATATGGCAAGAGGATATGGGCTGTCAAATTAATACACAGAACTGGGAGGAAATATGGTCAAATATAAAGAAATCTTCTATGAATGTCTCTCTTTTAGAAACAAACCATAAGGTTTTTCTTCAGTGGTATTTAGTTCCTGCACAGATAGCACAGTTTATACCTACAGCTGATAATCGATGCTTTGGAGGTTGTAATCATAAGGGAACTACTGTATGTACCAGATTTGGTGGCAATGTCTGATAGTCCAAAGATTTTGGATAAGAATATACAATATGATTTATTCCATCTTTAATATTCCCTTCCCAAAACACCCAAGCACTGCTTTATTATGTAAAAAACCAGAGGCATTAACATCCAACCAATTTCAATTATTCCTGTTGAAAATGATAGCTTCAAAACAAACAATAGCTAAAGCTTGGAAAACCAAAAATATCTCTATTGATGCCACCAAAGGTAAAATTGACTGGATTATGGCCCAAGAGAAGATGTATTGTATATTACTAGACTCTCACCATAAATACCTCCTAGCCTGGACCCCTTGGATGGAATACAGATTTGGTACAAATTGCCCAACCATCTTTTTAAGTAGTTAAACTTTACCACCTGTTTATGCCACTTGTAACACTTTGAATTGGATTTTCAGACTTTAGTCTGCAAGTTAAATTGTTACATTTATTAGTAAGTATTACATTATATTATACAGACAATAGATGATAACAGATAAGCTACAAGCCTTTAGGGGAACTATGTTTTATTGTGTATGATGTTTCCAAGTATACCATGTAAAAGCTATTACCTTATGCCACTGTAAACATTTTATTTGTGTACAAATTCAATAAAAATATTATAATATAAACATGTGCACTACATTCCACACCTGTATAAAGATGTTTATGACTTTCAAAGGCAGGGGTCCTCAAACTATGGCAAGGCAGGATACGGACCTCCAGGGTAATTTACCCAGCCCCAACTGTGGCCATGGGCAGCGCTGTGTCCAGTGCCATTATTGTCGGCTGTGGGGGAATGTGGTGATGTGTATCACTGGGGCAGAGGCCATGCTGAGCGGTGAGGTAGACAGGAAGTACTCAGGCCCAGAGCAGGGCCCCCCTACACTCCCCCTACTCTGTCACCAAGTAGAGTACTAAACAAAACTCAGAATCTGCACTGAAACATGCACAGTTAAGTGCTCTGTAATAAAAAAAAACACAAAATAATTTCATAGCAAATTGTTATAGAATTAACAGTTTAAAAAAAATATTGCTTGTCTGTAATATAAGTGCCATCATAAATCAAAGATGATCTCAACACTACATAACTAAAGTGGTTGCTTTTTTTAATTCTGTTAAGCTAAATGGCTTATTTAGACTGTAGCTCCAAGGGGAAAACTAAATATTCATTTATGCTGCTGTAAAAATGACTGATGTTGCTCAAGCAAATTGGCAGACACTGGTAAGGTTATTCTTTAGTTATATTACCAATCAATTCAATGGTTTGCTTTTCCCACAGTCCAGCCCCACAACAGTCTGAGCGACTGTGAACTGGCCCCCTGTTTAAAAAGTTTGAGGACCCTTGTTAAATCCCATCAACATGTACCAAAAATGGTGAATTCTCAAGATCATGTAAACAAACATGGAAAGGGGGGGGTATACATTATGCACTTAATGAATGCATCTGTCTTGTTAATGGGGAACTATTATAAAACAACACTGTAATATAAACATTATATACAGTAGTTGTAATTAAAACTGTTGTAAGACGGTGATCCCCAACCAGTAGCTCGCGGGCAACCCCTTGGATGTTGCTCCCAGTGGCCTCAAAGCAGGTGCTTATTTTTGAATTACTGGCTTAGAGGCAAGTTTTGGTTGCATACAAAACAGATGTCCTGCCAAACATTCTCTCCTGTAGGCTGCCAGTCCATATAGGGGCTACCAAAAAGTCAATCAGAGCTCTTATTTGACATCCACATGGACTTTTTCATGCTTGTGTTGCTCTCCAACTCTTTTTTAAATTTAAATGTGGCTCATGAGCAAAAAAGGTTGGGGACCCCTGCTCTAAGAAGTCATTTACTAAATCTTTTTTTTCTTTCACTAAGTGCTAAAAATCATGTTTTTAACTAAGAAATTCTAATACAAAACTTCTTCATCTAAAAGCTGTCAAAGTCAAGTAGAAGTCAATGTCCTCTTCAAATGATAAAATCTTTCTTTGCTTTTAGATGTTTTTTACATTTGTAATTGCACAAGAATTTTTACAAAAATGAGTATTTTGGGGTTTCTGTATTATTATTCGAATTTATTCTGAGTTTTATTTTAGTTTGTGCTTTTCGTATTCTGTTTGAAATAAATAAGTAGACATTCATGCTTTCTTTAAAATGCGAGTTTAGTAGTGGTTGAAAAAAACTGTAAAACTACACAAATTTGAAGTCTCATAAATAGTCCTCCCCATATATTCAACTACGAAAAACAACTCTAACGCTTCACTAACCCCCTCCTTAGCAATCTGTCTCTGCTTGAACACCAATGATTTATTAGAGACAAATGTCCATCAAAAATCGTTAAAGCCTTTCTCCGATTTGTAATAAAATGTGCTATGTTTGCATAGGAGCAGTAACCCACAGCAACTAATAAGATGCTGGCTTTTAAACAGGTGATCAGTAAAAGTTTCCTGCTGATTGGTTGCTATGGATTACTGTTTAAAGATAACTGAAAACTTAAAGGAAAACTATACCCCCCGAACAATGTAGGTCTTTATAAAAAGATATTGCATAAAACAACTCATATGTAAAACTCTGCTTTATGTAAATAAACGATTTTCATAATAATACACTTTTTTTAGTAGCATGTGCCATTGGGTAATCATAAATAGAAAATTGCCATTTAAAAAAATAAGGACAGCCTCCTGGGATCCTAGGATCCAACGGTGCACACAAACATACCAAACAAACTATAAAGTTAGGTCACATGAGCCAATTAACAGACAGAGTTGTGTCTTATGCTTCCACACTTCTTCCTGTTACAGTTAGAGTTTTCTGGTCAGGTGATCTCTGAGGCAGCACACAGACACATCTGTTGCTCAAAAATTCATTTTCGGGGTATAGTTTTCCTTTAATGCCTTTTATAACATAACCCCCAGTGGAAAGTAGCACTATTTTTTCACAAACAAGGTATAATTTTTATCGGATTAAAATTTTGTTTCATAATAGTTCCGAAAAAGAAAATGTCTTTTACATCCAAAGAAATTCAAGCTGAATGGTGATATCAGTTTTAGAAAAACACATCATTTAAACACCAATACTGTAAATAAGCAGAAACTAATGCAACAAGTTATCTTGGGGGTGTTCAGACTTGACACTGGATCATGGAGAGCAGGGACTGGAACTCATCAATCCCATCACCAGTTAGAGATATCAATTACTGGTGATAAGTCCTAAATGGCTAGTGGTTTTTGGTTGCATCCTAGCTCTTCCAATACACTTTTCAACATGAAAACACTGATACTAGGTACTAGGATGTATTTTTCTTGTATTTGCATCTGCAGAACTTCAAATAAGAAGGGAAGTATAGTGCTTGGGTGCCAAATGTAAGACTAGTAATGTGTGTACCAGTCCAATACCCATGGGGTTGGTCAGATACAGGACAATAGACGCACAAGGAATCTGGCCCATGGGCAAATTTGGGCCAAGCTCTTCCTACCGGCCATCATGCTTGCGACCTAAGTATGCGCCGCTTCCAGCTTTTATTTATAGATTTGTGTCTGCCTGCCTGCCCCCTCCATGACATCAGAGACAGGGACAGGAAGAAGACCAGCGGGTTAGGGACAGGTGCTAGTGATGTACGGGTTCGGGCCATCTCCTGTACCAAATCTTCGGGTTGTGGGCACACCCGATGCAAAAAAGAAGAAAATAACATTGCTTTGTTGTGCTTACACAGAAGAACCACCCCTGGGCCAATGCAGGCAGGTATTTGTAAATGGGACAATTGCTTTGGGGGGGTGCCTAACATTGACTGAACCCTTCCTTCCCTTGAACTGGTCCAGGCTATTTTATCTCTGTGTTTATACCTAGGATTTAATTTCCACATATTTACCTTTTTCTGGTAAGATAAAGTTTGGGGCACCAAATTACAGCACTACCATTACTTGGATCTTGAAAAATAAAATGCTACAAGCCTCCTCATTCACATGACTGAATAATGATCTTAGTTTAATCAGAACATCGCCTTTACTTTGCCACTTTCTCTTTGCCTCAACATACTTGAAAGAGTTCACAAAAATCCCTTGGTCCTTCCACATTAAGCTATTCCAAGTGTCACTTATTTACAAATTGTGTGGAGAAATTACTTTTTTACTTATTTGCTTGCATTAGCACAAATGTACATCAGTAAAATCAGTTGAAATATAAGAACTGGAGGAAATATTTGTGAAGTTTTCTAAACACGCAATGCGTACATCAGAAGAAAAGAATCGAAGCAGTAAGCATTACTAATTTTACACTTTATAAAGGGGCCCTATGCCATTTAGAACTCTTCCAACAATGCTGGACTTGATGAACTCCTTTTGCAAATGGATATGTGTATGTCAGAGGAAATTTCCGTACTTGCTATGATGCTATGAATTATTGACTTTCACATCACAAAGATTAATTTCTTTTTCTTTGAAATGTATTCCGGGAATGAATAAGTTACCATCATTTATTTTATTCTACCTGGTAGGTCCAAATTGACCCCACCCCCCACAAAAAAAATGCAATGACAACATCCCTAATATAAATATACAATTAATATGATTATATGTGCAAGCAGAACACACTTTATAGATCACTGAATTTCTGTTGAAATGAATGTTGAATTGTAGCCAGTAGCTGAAAAAATCCTTCTACTAGAGATATAAGTAACAATCACACAAACTAAATGAAACAAGAGAAACAGCAATTATCCTACAGACAAATTAACAAATGATTTGGGTTTGGAGCAAGAGAGTTCACAGAGTAACTTTTATGCTAAATCCCTGCAATAACATGACTCAAACACCATATACAAACTTGGAATACAGGTATGGGATCAGTTATCTGGAAACTCATTATCCAGAAAGCTCCGAATTACGGAAGCATTGTCTCCGATAGACTCCATTATAATCAAAATTTCTCTAAATAATTTCCTTTTTCTCTGTAATAATAAAACAGTATCTTATATTTGATCCCAACTAAAATATAATGAATCCTAATTGGAAGCAAAAAGGGTAGTTTACATGATTTTCTAGTAGATTTTAGGTATGAAGACCAAATTACACAGATCCATTACCTGGAAAACCCCAGGTCCAAAGCATTCTGGATAACAGGTCCCATATTTGTAGTTTAATGTGGGAAATATGAATAAGTATGTTGAGGCAAGTGAAAATGGAAAGAAAAAGTATGATCTGATTAAATTTAAATCATCATTCAGTCATACGTATGAATAAGGAGGCTTGTAGTATTTTACTGTCCATATCAAAGCCAGGTTAGTGTTTATTTTGTTGCACCAAAGTTATATGAACTTTACCATAAAAAATTTAAAGAGTAAGGAGTAAGCACTGTGTAACAGGCTACAATACCCTGGGGCAGTACATGTCTCTTAAAGGAGAAGGAAAGATTCAATCACCAGGGGTGCCAAATGTTATGCATTCTTCAGTTATCTATGTTTAGATGTGTTTTGTGGGGATATCAGAGTACCTCAAGGAAACTCAAACTTCTTGCAGGGAGTGCTCTGGCTGGATTTGAACCTATGACCCCAGTGATGCTTGGCAGGATTGCAAACAACTGTGCCATAATCAGACCTTTGATCGATCCATGCCTAGGGCTAGTTTCTATGAACAGGCGCATTATCCTTAAAGAGATCCTGACACCTGAAATTAAACTCTTTTTTACATCTATTATAATATTGGCTTTGAAAGCTACTTCTAACTTTGCCATAAAGTATTTGCATGATGCTTTTACATTACCTGTCTGATCCCCAATGTTCCTGTATGAGGGGGCTGCCATGTTTGTGCAGCAGGAGTCCATTAGCATTAGAAACTGTAACTAACAGGCTGAGATGGGACAGTCAGGTTGGCAAAGTCAGAGTGTCAGAGAGTCAGGCTTAGGAACTTCAACTAACAATTATATACAAAAACAAACCTCTCAGCAAAAAATGATCAACATGACCTATAGGTAACATTTAATGTAATTCATATGTTAAAATAAATTTTTTAGTGTCACTTTAACTCACACTCCAGAAGCTGCGGGCGGCGCGTCCTTTCGCGCAACCGGCGCTCCTCAGCTTTGGTGCCAAATTCAAATATATATATAGATATTCCATTATTTATCTTTTACTGTTTTTCCAAAATCGAAGTTTAAAGTTGAATGTTGGTGTCTCTGGTGTTTGAGTCTGGCAGCTCAGTAATTCAGGTATAGACTCTGAACAGTTACAATTTTGCAACATTTAATTGATACATTTCACAGCAACATCTCTGGAGTATTAGCAACTATTGTATCAATTCTAACAGCTGCCTGTAATGAAACCCAGAGATTCTGCTCAGCAGGGACAAAGATAAGAAATGTATCCATTAAATGTATCAGTTTAGAACAGAGCTGCTTTAGAAGGTGAAAAATTACACTTTACACTTCAATATTAGAAAAACAGTTACAAATAGAAAATAGACAGTAATTGGAAAAAGTCGTTATTTTTGGTGATCTATCTGAAAACAACTAGTTGTTTGAAGGTGAACAACCCCTTTAAGCAGGGGTGCAATGAGGTTGTGACCACAAAATTCACATAGACAAATACAAGCACTTAACCCATTATTAATATATTAAGGCCATTGAACAATGTCCTTAAAGGGATGCTGTCATGGGAAAACATGTTTTTTTTTCAAAATGCCTCAGTTACTACTGCTGCTCCACCAGAATTCTGCACTGAAATCCATTTTTCAAAAAAAATATTTTTTTATATTCAGTTTTGAAATCGGACATGGGGCTAGACATATTGTCAGTTTCCCAGCTACCCCAGTCATGTGACTTTTGCTCTAATAAACTTCAGTCAATCTTAACTGCTGTACTGCAAGTTGAGTGATATCACCCCTCCCCCCCCCCAGCAGCCTAACAAAAGAAGAATGGAAAGGTAACCAGATAGCAGCTCCCTAACAAAAGATAACAGCTCCCTGGTAGATCTAAGAACAACACTCCATAGTAAAAATGTCCCCCTGAGACTGATTCAGTTACATTAAGTAGAAGAAATAACAGCCTGCCCAGAACGTAGTTCCATTCTAAACTGCAGGCACAAGTAACATGACTGGGGGCAGCTGGGAAACTGACAATATGTCTAGCGCCATGTCAGATTTCAAAATTGAATATAAACAAATCTGTTTACTCTTTTGAGAATTGGATTTCAGTGCAGAAGTCTGCTGGAGTAGCACTATCAACTGATGCGTTTTGAAAAAAAACATGTTTTGCCATGACAGTATCCCTCTAATATATAGATAATATATATTGATAATGGTTTGAGTGCAGAGGACTCCTTGTATTTGTCTAGATGACAGTGATAAACTCACATTCTGAAGACATTACCCACAGTACTTATAGAAATAAATGTTTAATGGGGGAATATGTTTAGTTACTACATAAATGTTTTTTACAAAGACTATTGCCGATTTTAGTGTCCTCTTTGACCGAATACTTCCATGCAAAGTTTTCAACCAAAGGGCTATATAAACTCTACAGCAGGTGTTATTTGCAAAAACAACAATTTAAACATTGCTTGCAATTTTTAATTACATTCTCCCTTATATGTCTGTATTTTAGTGTGCCACCTGAACTACTTTCCTAAACAAAAAGTTTTATTTATTGTGAACTCCAATATATTTCATTACAAGCAAGACCTTCCTATAAAAAGAACAAGAATAAGTCCTGTGGAGCTTCACTGTTTTGAATAGGCCGCCACTTTATGTACCACTCGCACTCAAAAGATTGGCTTACATGATCAATTGAAGGGTTGCTGCTGTGGATAGGGTTGCCACCTGACCAGTATTTTACTGGCTTAGCCGGTAAAACACCTGCCAAGGCCAGGGCTGGTATTACACATTTACCGGCAATGCAGTTGCAGGTAACTTGTAATACCCTTTTAAAAAAAGCTCCTGGACTGACCCCAATTCATGCAGAACTTACCTTTCTCCAGGGTTCTGGACATCCCACGATGTTGCCCCACCCCTTTTGCAGCACAATGTGTGGCTCTGACCTTTTTGTGTCACGTACCACCTCTTTCATGTGCCCGGTCCCCACCGGCCTGTAATCTTTTTCAGAAAAGGTGGCAACCCTACCTGTGGACCTCTTATGTTTGAAATAAACCTGGGGCCAATGGAAAACAGGATTCAGAAAAGGATGCCACCACTGGGCAAACTCAACATGTATGGAAGGAGGTGCCCAACCAAGCAAGCAACTGAGGAGATAAGGAAGGATTGTTCTTCTACAGCATATATTTTCTGCTATCTGGCTGCCAGGACTAAGAACTAGCATTCTGAGGCTAAATAATTGCTATTATTATTGTTCTATTAAGGCTCCATGTAATAACACTCATGCCAACAAGTTCCTATTTGCTAGGGGAACTGGGATTCCAATATCTACATAACACTTGTATTTTAAACTGTCAATGTCCATGATTAACATTTTAACAAGTAAAAGCACAATACATAAAAAAGGCAAGGTCCATTCTCTTAGACTGATGCTCTGTATATTAGAATAAAACTCGATTTTATGGCATACAAACCCCACAAATGGAGCCATTTCTGAATCTCTATGTTTCTACAATAACAGGAAAATGTTGAATTCACCTATGATTGTTTGCCTTGACAAATCAATTCCAAGAACACATTGTAAAACTGCCGTTTTAAAGCACTGAAACTGCTTAATGGGAAAAAAGCATGCATGCAAAGAGCTGCAAAGTGGATGTCACTGATGTTTGGCTCAATACTTGCCAGTGTGAATCTGGATAAACTATATTTTTGGAAGAAGCAATTATGAGCAAAAATAGACAAAAATGGGTTGTTCTGGGTAACGCAACACAAAAAATGTTCAAGAAAACCAAACAGTGCATGGCAGAATGAATACTTTGCACATGTGCCAAAAAAAGATGCTGGTAGAGTCATGACTTTGGTTTAATCTACTGCCTTAAAGAGATACTGACACCTGAAATTAAACTCTTTTTTACATCTATTATAATTTTGGCTTTGAACTTTGCCATAAAGTATTTGCATGATGCTTTTACATTACCTGTCTGATCCCCCATGTTCCTGTATGAGTTAGGCTTAGGAACTTCAACTAACAATTATATAAAAAAACAAACCTCTCAGCAAAAAATGATCAACATGACCTATAGGTAACATTTAGGGGTAGATTTACTAAGTTTGTGTGAAGGATTCTAAATTCAATCGAATTTTCAAAAAGATTTGAATTTCTAATAACATTTGAAAAATTCGATCGATTAGAATGATTTGAATGATTCAAATAAAAATCTATTCAATCATTCGACCATTCGATGGTTGAAGTGCTTGCCCTTAAAAAAAAAATTTGATTGCCTAGTTCACCAGATTAAGCCTACGGAATTGCTGTATAACCCTATGGGAAGCTCCCATAAGGTTATTACTGCATTTTTAGATCGAATAAAAAAAATTCCATCTAATTTTTTTATATTCGATCATTAGATCAATCGAATTGCGCTAAAATCCTTCGAAGGATTGCAAATCGACCAAAATTCGAAGGTCGAATTCGAGGGTTTTTTTTAACCCTCGAATTCGACCCTTGATAAATCTGCTCCTTAATGTACATTCATAGGTTAAAATTTATTTTTTAGTGCATCACTTTAAAACATATTTCATTCTTTGACTGATGGCACAATTTTTTCATTTATCATGGTAAAATTGACAAAGAAAATACTTTTTTTTTTTTTGAGTCTTTGGATTCACCAAGTCACTAAGAATAAACAAACCCCCACATAAATATTATAGGAACACTATATGCTAGGAAACCCTGATGGAGATTCCTACAACTAGGGATGCACTGAATCCAGGATTCAGTTCAGGATTTGGCCAGCCACGATTCAGCATTTTTAAGTAGGATTCGGAACCAGCCAAAGCGAATCAGAATCCAAAAAATCATGTGACTTTTCATTGCACAAATAAGGAAATACATTTTTTTTACCCGCATGCTGCACGTGTGGTTCTCTTTCCCTCTAGTCTCCATAATTTAAATATGCAAGTTAGTGTTTGGATTAGGTTCTGTATTTGGCTGAATCTTTCACAAAGGATCTAGCTGAATCCTAAAATAGTGGATTTGGTGCATCCCTTCCTACAACAGAAAAGAAGACCCTTCTTTCAATGCGCTGTAAATATATTTATGTTTTCACCCTTTTATATTGAAAAATAAGCTTCATAAGCATGTCCTTTTGCCTCATTTTCAAAGTTTGACCTTCAATTCAAAAAAGGCATAAAAAAAAATAGAAAACCATTTGAAATGGCCTTTTCTTTTAATCGTTTTCAATTACAGTCATACTATGCTGAGATGCATGCAAAGTGTTTTCTATGTGTGAAAAAGGACATATACCTGACTGGAATGTAGATGCAGCATGAACAAACACTGTATATCATAAGTGGCATAGGAAGGTTTTTTTTTCGAAGCATCCATTTGATTTCCACTGACCTTTCACATCAGAGTACTGGAGTGCTAGGTCAGTGAGCATACTATTGTAATGGTTGCCAGCTCATTCATTTTTTAATGCTGTTATTTTAGCATCCATGTCCTCATATATACATTATACAACTGTAGCATCTTGGAAGGAAAACCGGAATAAGCTTCAAAGTATTAAATGTTTAACAGACTTGAAACTACTATTCTTAGGTTTTGAGATTTTCTAATCTTTTTGAAAGTTGAAAATGATTAGTAGAATTACATTTTCGAGTTTTTTTCCTCATTTTTAAGCAATCCATTTTTTTAGATTCAAATTTTCAAGCACATTCAAGCTTGGCAAGTTTTCGAGATTTTTTTTCAAATAAGAAAACAAGCTATAACAGGATCAGAACTAGGGATAGGCATTAGAGGCATGTGCTCTGGCTCTGATAAACTAGAATTGTGCTATTATTTCTAAGATAATAATATAGATGCTATGTATATAGAATAAATATATAAAATGTAACATTTCAAAATGCAGTAACCAAGATATTCTGTTCATAGGACCTAATGATAGCTTGTTTGCTCAAAGAGATTAAAGTCAAAAACAATGATAACACCAGTTTTTACATTGGAAGGAACTATGGTGAGGGTGTGAATGACGCACAAATCATTAGCTTTTAGCAAGATATTTCAATAGAAACAGGGCTTTTGTTGACACAGAAACATTATATTTTTACATGGACGATAAGTCAGTGCTAATTATTTAAGCTTCTGTATATAAACTGTGCTGTTAGAGGGGACCAAGCAGGTAATTACAAAAAAAAAACTTGAACATTTCTGTGAATCAGTTTCTAAATGATGGAGTTTTTAATCTGGCTGACAGATAAACTGATTTTCAGTCAGACTGTTTGTCTGTTTTCCCCCCATACATGGGTCAATAGGATGCAAACAATGAGTAGCCATTATTACTATTGTTATCATCAGTTTACGGGAAGTTTAATTAAAAATAATAATGTTAACCATAAGTAGAGCAGATTAGTTTGCCTGTGGTTCAATCTATATCACTGTTCATTCGTTTCTTTTTCGAGGAGTGACAATATTTTAGTACAAAAGTTAAACTACTGCGAGATCTCCAGTGGAACAGAGTACCTTTGCGTTTATTCATCATACTAGATTGGCTTTAACCATTTTGTGGCCACTACTTTCTTTGCTGCCAGTAAGGCAATTTATTTCTAACATTTGCTGTCGAGCTAAATGTGAAGAGATCTTGGTGAAAAGGTGAACACAAAGAAAGGTCTAGGATTCAAGCCATTCATTTTAAACCTGCCAAACTGCTCATTCTGAAGATGACAGTTGTGAAAATGTAACTCTGATTGTACTGTGACTTGGCATTCTGTATTTGCAGCTGTATATTCTAGTTGTGTGCAGAATGAGTTATTGTAAACTCAACCTGATTCTAAAGAGGCATGGGACCTTTTATTCAGAATGCTCAGGACCTGGAGGTCTTCCAGACAACAAATCTTTCTGTAATTTGAATTTTCATACCGTAAATCTATTATAAATTCCTTTAACCATTAAATAAACCAAATATGCTGGTTTTGCTTCTAATAAGGATTCATTATGTCTCTATAATATTATATATTATATCTCTCTCTATCTCTATACTGTTTTATTATTACAGATAATAAGGCAATACATTTTTTAAAATTTGGATTATTTGGATAAAATGCAATCTATGGGAGATGGCCATTCCGTAATTCAGAGCTTTCTGGAAACCGGGTTTCCGGAAAACGGATCCCGATAAAATGTAATCTATGGGAGATGGCCATTCCGTAAATTCAGAGCTTTCTGGAAACCGGGTTTCCGGAAAACGGATCCCATACCTGTAATACTAAAAAAAATGGCACATTTATAAAACTGTGCATGGTCTGCTGAGAGACAGCCGCACAAAAGGTGCTTTTGGATTGTATCAATTTTATTGCATTAATGTTTATTTATGTCCCCACAGCAGCTTAGTTGCTTAGAAATTTATACAGCACTGCCATGGGATCTTCTTCACTGCTATCAGGTGCTGGATAACTGGGTCGGGACAGAAAGTTAAATTCATAGGGTGCCACATTACGAGTCTAATGATTTAGATGGCTTCAGTTTCCCTTTAATCACTGTGCTGCCTAGCAGATAAACAAATATCTGGAACCTTCCAGCAAATTAATTTCTGTAAGTCCATACTGGGCAACATAACTTCTAACCAAAAATATCTTATAATTCAGGCACTTTTGTGTAGCCCAATATTCCTAGCACTTAGAAATGTTTATTTGAAGCTTTAGAGCACAGAATAATGAGTAGGAGGACCAAACTATAACCCATGTAATCCTTACATGGAGCTCAGATTGTTCTGTATCCTAACCTTGTGCCTGCTGGTTTTCCACTTAGCTTCCTCTATATAAATTATATATATAAAAATAATTATTACTGCAGAACAAGCTATAGCACAGGTCAAATGCAGTCCTGCACAGCAGTTGCTTATTTTTATCCACTTCGGATCTCCTTTTCAGATTACAATGTCATTATATCAGCCAGATTTATGTGACAAACTTCTTTACAACAAATTATTTTGAAGCTGAAATAACATACAGTAGTTGATTTCAAAGAATATACCATCTTTGGAGGGAGATTCATGCTGAATCTTGGAATTATCAGTTCAAGAGGATCTTCAGTGTCTACTGAGAAAGATAACAGTTATCCTCTTTCTTTTGAAATCCTGGCAGGGAATGAGGGACTACAACACTACTGTTACAAATTATAACAACTTCTCGACAGCTTACAGACAGCATGCAGGAACTACATATCCCACAATGCATTGCACTGTGGTGTTCCTATCCTTATTGAAATCATGTGTGCATGGAATTGTGGGGTTTGGAAGATGGAGGCTAAGGGCAGCTGGCTGCTGATACAAAGTAAAAGTAGTCGGCCAGCTCAGCAAAGTAGTCAGAAAGATCAGAAGGAGGGGGCTAGGCTTAGGGAATGGTCAGAAACCATTAAAAACCATGAAAAGTCTGCATATTTTTTAATTGATGAAAATTTCACAGTTGTTTGAAATTATGTTTACTTTTCAAAAAGCTTAAGTTATGTTTTATGGCATTCCCCTTTAACATTAAAATTATTTAATATTAGACTTAAGGCCTGAAGATCCAAACTACAAAAAGATATATTATCCAGAAAACCCCAGGTCCCAAGCATTCTGGATAACAGGTTCCATACCTGTACCCACATTCACCTATCATTTTATCATGCCATGATCTCAACATCAACTGTAAAGCTCTCTGCTTGTGTCAACATGCAGAGTAAACACAGGGTATGTCATAGAAGAAAGCACAATTATTTTATTTTTTCTGCTCCGTGCTCCCGCCTATTTATCCTTTTGATCTCTTACTAGTTTCTCATCTGCAGGTGCCACTACTGTATATCTCATTTTTAATTTGTCTCTCTCTTTTTATACAGCTTTCCACCATCACCTATACATTCCATTTTTACCCCCTTTGCTCTTGTTTCTTATTACTTACCCAATCCATATTCTCTTGACATCACTGGACAGGTCCCTATGCATTTATTTTACTAGTAACCTTGCATTTTGGTTCCCCCCATCCATTTTTCTGTGCTGACTTTATGTTCCCCTAGCTTGATATGCATGCTCTAAAATGTTTTTTAATGTTTCCAGGCTGGTGGGGAAAGGGGCAGAAGGGAAATAAAGCAAAGGAATAAAGAAAAGAAGGTACGTGGCTGCTGGCCCTGACACACATAACCCAGGAACAAGAACAGTTAATCATGGCAGCAGACACAGAATAAACCTGTAATAAAAAAAAACCCTTCACACCCCACCCCCGGTTAGACCCCCCTTCCTCCCAGCCTACCTGCCCCTAATTTTTTACTTATAACTCCTACAGATTCTGGCCACAGGAGTTCAGCAAGGAGAGCAGATATACTGTAAACTGTCTGTTAACACGGACATGTCCAAAAATAACAATTCTGACCTGGGATTCAACTAAGATATCATAGTATATATGCTGAACTCTCAAATACAAGTATTCACATGGCAGGTTAAGTTGGGAATGGTTTATATATATATATATATATATATATATATATCCAGGAGAAAAGTACAAAACATGAAGTATTATTCAAATAATCAATTGAGGCAAAAGTCAAAAGACAGGGTAGTAACAATAATATCAGGATGTTTGGAGCTGAACCAGGTTTGAACTTACCTGACTTTAAAAGCCACAAAAGGTGACCGAATTCATTCAATGCAGATCAATAAAAGCAACCGTAGCAAACTTAGTCACATTTTAAATGGCAAAAATACATGACAGTGTAACAATGTTAACTAATCATGAGTCACCTTTATGAATGAGCAGCCTTGGGATTGTGTCTCTATTTTGTTTTGGAGCATGGGGCTATTTAAGAACAGAGGATATGGTATACTGTATGATCCACAGTTACTGGTAGTGATGGGCGGATCTGACCTGTTTTGCTTTGCCGAAAATTCACAAAACCGCAAAATTCACCAAGTCTATGGGCGTCAAACTTTTTTTTTTTGACGCGCATCCTTTTTTTCTCCCATCTATGGGTGTAATTTTTGTGGATATTTGGGATCAAGTACAAGGTACTGTTTTATTGTTACAGAGAAAAAGGGATCATTTGTTAAAATAATTATTTGATTAAAATGGAGTCTATGAGAGACTGCCTTCCCATAATTCAAAGCTGTCTAGATAACAGGTTTCTGATAATGGATCTATACCTGTACATGTAAAGTTGTTTTTTAAACTTTGGTATGTTTATATCTAGACCACCTTTAACTACAAGATGAACATATTTCCAGTCTATCTTACAGAGGGGACTTTAATTATTATTCAAGAACAATGTAAATATCATAGATTAGTTTCTTAAAAGGTTTGATTGCTGTGACCTTTGATAAGCAGATCTTGCAGGCATTGTTTTAAGAAACATTTAGAAGCTGTACGACCAGGCAAATCAAGATACAAAGAAAAATCTCACAGCCATTTTGGCAGGGCTTCTCTTTTAAGCAGGGTCTCTACATCTCTAAGGGCTACTATATAATTAAGAAAAATTAGACATAATACAATGGCTGCCAAAAAAGTCACAGTAGTAGCATGTAAAGAAGGATCACACTGATAATTACAGCAATTAAAGAGGGTTTTCTTTGCAAAATTATGTTAGAGTCTTAGTATTTAATTGCTGGGGTTAAAACAGCAAATCTAAGCAGCTTACATTTGGTACAATGACTCAGTGTTCTTGGAAACATTGGAGAATTACCCAGCATATATAGGATTACAAATATCAACCTTGATAGAGTTCAGCAAAATTCCTTGAATTGACCATTGCTGTTTGGTCAGTTTTCAATGAGTGACAAACGTAGTAGCCAAACCCTGGTCAATATCTGATCAATGGCCAGTGAGATATTGATCAGAGAAGCTATAAAGCATTGAGAACTGCTTAGGCTGTGAATGTGTTCCACTCACAGTAGATCTGCAGCAGTTACAAACTACCTATAATCCTAAATATACTACAAAGAGTTACATTTTCTGTGTCACACAACACAAAGTTCCTCTTGATAAAGAATGTCAAGTCATAAAAAGAACATGGAAAAATTTAAAATTTTCTTAGTAACCAGAATAACTAGAGACATTTGCTTTAATGTAACACTTTGAACACTATAGAAAACTTAAAAATGGCTGTAAATTCGCTTAAATTAAGTAAAGCTGGGTGTTATAACATACAAGTTATTTGGTCGGGTACCTGCGGGTTACCCGCAAAAACCTGCCGCAAAAAGCTGCGGTACCCTTCCGTTTGCGGGTAGAAGTTCCAGGTGCGGGTATAGACACTGGTCGGCGGTTCTGCGGGTCTCGGGTCTGGCCGCGGGTCTTCTCAATAGCGATTTTAAAATGACAGCAATTCCTGATTCTTGATGGTCAGCATGTCGCAGATTGGGTTAAGTATAAGGTACTTGCAGGTCGGGTAGCTGGTACAAGTGGGTAAGAATGTGGGTTGTTTGTCTGGTTTGCCGATTGCAGGTATGGGTTGGGTACGGGTTAAAAAAAAAATAGACCTGCAAAGAACTCTAACGTGGGTATATCTTTATTTATATAGAGCTACTTATGTACAAAGTACTGTACATCAAAATGGTACATTATTACAACAAACAGGGGATCAATACAATAATAAATACAAATTACAGATGCATAAAAGATTAAGAGCTAAGGGGCAGAGACAATTGAATGGAGGTCCCTGCTTCATAGCGTTTACAATCTATGTGTCTGTGCACCTAAACTGCATAACATATTACCCCTGACTTGAAATACATGCACACAGCAACAAAATATTTTTAAAGAGTATGTCACTATTTGTTATTTAGCCAGAACATTTTTTGTGCAAATATAGGCTAAGATTACACAATTATTTTGACAGGTGTTGAACTACTGTGAAGTAGACTCTGTGCTTTATAACCTTGCGGATATGGGTTATAAGGCCCAGAGCAAAACAGCTATTCATGATGGAAAGTTTAATAAGCAACCAAAGTACAGTAAACAAAGGTAAAAATCAAACTGAGAAGCAAATCCATAAACAGGCCAGAGGTTAGGGCAGGTGGCTGCCAATAACAAGTCCTAATTTCAAGGTGAGACAGGTGGCAGGCAAGTGTCTGTGAGATAGCCCAAAGGCTAGGGCAGGCAACATGTAATAACTTCAGGATACATGCCAGAACATGTAGATAAACAGGTTGAGCATAAGATCAGGGCAGGAAGACATTCACTAACAAAAGCTCAGGACAGAGAGGAGGAAGAGGCAGGCCTGCAGCTGGACCTGACAGATTACAGGAGAAATCCAAGGAACAAAAACAATTGACAAACTAAAATACAATGCTGAACCCACACAGCTTCCTATGGCTTACACAAAAGGAGAAGTGAGTGGTAAACCCAAGTCCCTTGCTTAAAGGACCAGTAACATCAAAAAAATAAATTGTTTTAAAGTATTAAAAATATAATGCAGTGTTGCCCTGCACTGGTAAAACTGCAGTGTTTTCTTCAGAAGCACTACTATTGTTTATATAAATAAGCTGTTGTGTAGCCATGGGGGCAGCCATTCAAAGGAGAAAAGGCTCAAGTTACACCGCAGATAGCAGATAAGCTCTGTAGAACATAATGTTATCTGTTATCCACTATTCATCCTGTGCCATATAGCCATTTTTCAATTTCCGCCATTGCTACTTAGCAGCTTGTTTATATGAACTATAGTAGTGTTTTTGAAGCAAACAGATCAGTTTTAACAGCGCAGGGCAACACTACATGATATTTTCTTTCCTTTAAAATACTTAAATTTTTTGGTGTTAATACACATTTTCAGTCATTGTGCTATACAGGTATGGAATCTGTTATCCAGAAACCCATTATTCAGAAAGCTTTGAATTTCGGAAAAACAGTCTACCATCAGAAAGACTGTCTACCATAGACTCCATTGTCACGCATAGACTCCATTTTATACACATTTTTAAAAATAATTTACCTGTAATAATAAATCAGTACCTTGTACTTGATCCAAACTAATATAGAAATAAACCTTATTGGAAGCAAAACCAGCCTATTGGGTTTATTTCATGTTTACATGATTGTCTAGTAGACTTAAGAAGATCCAAATTACAGAAAGATCAATTATGCTGAAAACCCCAGGTCCCGGAATATGCCCCATACCTGTATTATTAAGATTGTATCTTTACTGTAATTCCAGTATAACTACTGTCTATTCCCAAATGGACAGCAGTACACAGGGAATAGACAGAATCCTATCAATAAAAGCAGTCATTTATGTTTAACCCCATTCACTATAAACAAAAGGAAATGGCTACGTACATATAAAAAAAAAAGGCATAGAGAAATATATACAATAAAAGCATGATTTTTACAGGGGACCATGTCAAAAAAGGCATAAGGTTTAGAAAACTGAAAATCTAAGAAGAAAAAAATGTAGAAATCTACAATGTTAAATCTGGGGCCATAAAATTGGGTCTTAACTGTATAAAATAATATGGTAGATTTGTTTATCAGATTTTGAAGATGCTTTTCATTATTCAGCACCATGGACAGGGGCCACTGGTTGATAGCACAGGGAGAAATGATTGCAATGATAAAAGAAAAACTCACAAATCCACTGTAACCCATAACTGGTGGCAGGATAGATGTAGCCATCAAAGGGATTGCTACGGCTCTAGTATGTTCAAGATCTCCATAAACTTCTTTGTTCAACATGATATGAAATAAGAGAAATAAAAAGATCTGCTACATGTAAAACAATAAACATTACAAATATATTCTAAATGGCAATTCAGCTACAATTTTGTTGCTGCTGTGTTTTTAAATAGGACATTTGCCTTCAGTTTTAATTTTGTTGCCACTGATCATTTATATGCTAAAATAAAAGGCAACATGATTATTTCCATACATTTCGTGTCTATTTTCTCCCAAAACTCCTAAAACCCTGTCAGGTCCCGCCACTTTATCTGATTTCCTCTACTTGTCTCCTTGCTGATTCCCAATGCCAGTGGCACTTTCTCTTTTCCTGCAATTAGTTGGTAAAGGAGAGGGTG
>CM044433.1:147547071-147560244 GCA_024363595.1 Xenopus borealis | reverse complement strand
TTTTTTTTTTTTTTGCACAGCCTATCTATTTAACCAGTTTTTATTATTACACTGAATGTTGCTTTAAGATTGCTGTTTTTAAAAAAAAAATATTTTATTGTTTCTACTCTGCCGATATATTTTTGTAGTTTTATGCATGATAATTTTATCTGGAGCAACGATCAACATTTAAGATGCTGACAGCAATAATGTATTGAAACCAAATTGTATTGACAGCTACCTGCGGCAATGTGGTCTTTAGCTGCAACCACAGTATATACAACTTCATGTTTAGACTATAGGTTTGTGAGTGAGACCATCCTACTGCCTGTTAATTTAGGTCCTGTTTGCTATAATATTATTGAAACAAGCTGTATACATGCTTGTCACTATATAACTAAATGATGTTTCCCTCCTGAAAACCCACAAGTGCAAGTGTGCTTACTCATTTAATAGATATCTAGCCATATCTCTGCCAACTAATGATGTTTTTTATGCACAGTAATCATCAGTTGCACCTGCTCTCCTAATTTTGCCTTCCCCCTGTAGCCTTTATCTTTTTCTACATTTATCTTAGCTCCTTATTTTATGTGAAATTTCCATTTACATTTTAAGGGGCAGATTCATCAAGGGTCCAATTTCAAAGTAATGGGAGTTTTTTTTTTTTTTTTTTAAAGGAACAGTTCAGGGTAAAAATAAAAACTGGGTAAATAGATAGGCTGTGCAAAATAAAAAATGTTTCTAATATATTTAGTTAGCCAAAAATGTAATGTATAAAAGCTGGAGTGAGTGGATGTCTCACATAACAGAATACAACACAACATCCTGCTTTTCAGCTCTCTAAATCTGAGCTGGTCAGCGACTTGAGGGGGGGCCACATGGGACATAACTGTTCAGTGAGTTTGCTGTGTAGGCTGTATTTGAATCGTTCAAATTGATTTTTGAAAGTATTCAATTTGAAGGATTTAAGAAAAAAAAAACACTAATATGACAAATAAAAAAGTCCACCAAAAAGGCTCCAAATAGGTTTTAGGAGGTCCCCCATAAGCTAAAATAGCAATTCAGCAGTTTTTAGATGGTGAATAATTGAGGTTGAATTTTTAAAGAGACAGTAAATGATAAATTGAAATATTTGAATTTTCAATTTTTTTTCAAATTTTAATTGAATTTGGAGTATTCCCTAGTTGAAGTACACACAAATAGCTCGAAATTTGAATTTTTTTACTTTGAATTTTTACTTTGACTCTTCATAAATTTTTTTTATGTTTTATGGTCAAAACTGTCAAATTCGACTAATGAATCATCCAAATTAGTTTACAGTATAAGTCAATGGGAGAGGTCCAGTTACCAATTCAAAGATGTTAGTAGCGGTTGTGACATTCTAGTTTTTTTTCGAAGAAAAAAGAATTCGTCCGAGTATGAGATATTAGATTTTTTTTTTATAAATAACCCTCCAATTGAATTTCGAAGTTTTGAGTTAAAAAAAAACCAAAACAAAAAAACTCACATGAATTCAAGAGTCAAACCTTCATAAATGTGCCTCCCCATGCCACTTTCTACTGCAGAATTTCTAATGCCCCATAGAATGTTTTGGTGCTGGTAAAAAAAAAAAACATTCTGGGTTAAATGGTATTAACAGTGATGCAAAGTAATGAGACAGGAAGGACAGTGTTTTTTCCTAGACATGTGGCACCCCCTGAACTGCCTCTGCTCTTCTAATTAAAGTGAAGCTCAGCCAATAAGCCTTGCCATTAATGGAAAACAAGTTACAAACATAAAAACAGATTTCACATTTCTCCCTCATAAATAACCTCTCAACTATATGTGCATTAAAAATTCTCTCTCTCAAAAGTGGTCTCTTGCATAGTGTTCTCAGGTGTACCTGTCATGTCTCCAGCTTAGGGGCAAATTCACTTAGAAGTAAAGCTGCGTTAGTGCAGCGTTCGCCGCATTTCGCCTGGCGAATTTTCACCAGCGCTCGTCCAATTCACTAAAAAGTGAAGTTACGTTCATGTAAGTGAACGGTAGCGAAATTGCGCTAGCGAAAACTCGCCAGGCAAAGTGCAGTTGCGCTTGCGAAGGCTAATTTGCATATAGCGGGAACTTGTAAGTTTGAATGGAGTAATATGTTACACTTCAAACATTACACTACACAAGCCCAGGGAACCCTAATAAAGCCTTATCTGGTTATTTTATTGCCCTACACATGTGTCCCATGTCTAATAAATGTGCCCTATTTTAAGAAATTAAGGAGGGAGCAGAGTACCCAAAAAAAAGTTTCGTAAATTTTTTTTGTATCACTCTACGCTAAGGAAAAAACACCAGCCTTAGGGTGCGAAGTTATCTACATCGCTGGCGAATTTACGTCAGTAATGGACTTAGTTAATTTGCAAAGTTACGATTTGCAGCGTTAGTCACTTCGGACTTTAGTGAATTTGCCCGTTAGGCTTTTACCATGCTAGGACAGTTCCCGACTCGCATCATGTGGGCTCCCTCCGCTGGATGCTTGCGGTAATCACACAAGGCCATTTTATGTTTATTCTGCGCCTCCATAAGGCATATGGCAGAATTGCACTTGAACTAATCAGGCTACCGTACTTCCACCACGTTACCTGGTGCAATGCCTTGTGGGAGTTTAGACTTAATTTTACAGTCCATGCTGTAGAATAAGCACACAAAGTTTCATCTCCTCCTCACGGTAGGATCGCTGGTAAGCAATTAGTTGCACCAAATCACCTCCACAGCTGCCAGCACTCCCAGAGACATTGCTGAATAGACTTTTGTGCCAGCATATATATATATTTTATGCTGCAGTTCTATGTTCATTTTACATGTTTATATATTGTTCATTGCAAGCATACTTATTATATTTTCTGTTGTTTGTATTACAGTTTCACCTATTCACTTTGCCATTAGGGTTGCCACCTTTTCTTGAAAAAAATACCGGCCTTCCTATATATTTTTTATTTTTTCCTATTAATAACATTGGGATCGACCACTAAAAATACCGGCCAGGCGGCAACCCTATTTGCCATCCAGTAACATCTACAGACTTCAGCTCTCAGTCTCTTTATTGGATTGTGGGAAAGTTTAGCTGCATGTTGAACTACACACTGCTCCAGGTTAATACGTAGGGAGGACAGAAAAGTACCACTTGCTCTGACTGCCATTCCCATAGATCTCCTATTAGGTGCTGGCTGCACTGCTTGGAATTGATGAGTGGTGCTGATAGCTTGTGAAAGCCATAGCTTTTTGTAAAGTACCGACATTACAACAGGTAGAAGCCTGAGTGAGGAAACTGCTTTCATATTGGCTGGCCTTACTTTCCGCAGTCCATAAAAGAAAAGGTGAGATGTATGCATAATGTACGGGTAACAATAATCCTCATTTATATGTTTTAATCTTCTCTCCTATCTTCCCATGCAAATCTTTACATTAAAAAGCTGTTCCATACATAGGGTTTTCTTGTGTCAATTTAATCCATGTCTGTGACAGAGACTGCTTGCAGAAGAAGATATATGGATACTGAAGTCCCATAACCTTCTCTAGAATGGCAAGCTGTCCTTCCAGTTACACTTCTAATGTATAAATAATAACAATCGCAACAGTTAATGATGGAAGAGTTTTTGAAGGTGTTAAGATTCTGTGAGTCAAGTTATCTCTAATTATTCTTAATGAATATCAAACATTAACCCCCTTTTCACCTAAATCAAAGTCTACAATAATTGTAACATCAGTGTTACAGATGAAGTAGCAGTTACAGTAAATATGTAAAAATTAGATGAAACTAGTAATCTTTTCTTTCTCTTGCATTTGCAAAAATCAGCCAATTGTACATTTCTCTAATTTCTCTAATTCTCCCCTACGTACGTCTGCAGTTACACACCCACATAAATTGTAATCTCTATGGATCAGGAACTTTCTCCTTCTCGTCTCTTAGCAGTGCTTAGCACATACCATAAATGTGATTGTATTTTTGTAGTTGTATATATATATGCTCTATTATTGTACTGAACCTGGTCTGTTTTGTGCAGTGTCGTGCTGGGACACCAGGGGCCCACCCAAAAACCTTAGACCAGGGGCCCACCATAAAACCTTAGACCAGGGGCCCACTCTCAGTATTAATATTCTTCATCTCCTCAATCAAACGCTATTATCCTAGTTTGTTTTCTTTACATAATATAATCAATTATTCCAACTATTTAGCCTCTTTGTTCTCATAGAAATAGGGAATGGCCATGAAATAGGCCAAAAGTTTAGCAGCATGAGGGCCCACTGACACCTTGGCCCACCGGGAGTTTTCCTGGTAATCTGGTGGGCCAGTCCGACACTGGTTTTGTGAATGTATTCTTGTACAGCACTGTGTGCAGAAGTAGTGCATAAAGAAATAAAGAACTCCTGAATCTAACTCACTCTTCTCTGGCTGCCATTGTTCCTATTTTTACTTCTTCTCTTAAACGGAGGGCACACAGGGCATATGCTACCAAGCGGGGAGAAGTGGATCCACTCCTATGTGTTGCTCCACTGACAGGCACGGCTTCAACCTGTGTGCAGCTACAAGGGGCAGAGATCAGACCAAAAATGCATGTTTTCTGGTCAGTGGAGCAGGTAGGTGTGGATCGACTTCTATCCATCTGCGGACAAAACATATGAGGGGAGAAGCGGACTGTACCCCTGTGTGCCCTCAGCCTTATGACACAGCCTCCATAATATTTACATCATCCTACGGATGTCCATTTTTTTAAAATACCCATGCAAGGCACTATATGGATGCATTCATTTCTTGGCTGTGGATTTGCTCATCTTAAAGGAAAACTATACCTCTCAAACAATGTAGGTCTCTCTAATAAGATATCACATAAAACAGCTCTTATGTTAACCCCTGCTCCATGTAAATAAACCAGTTAACAGACAGAGTTCTGTCTTTTGCTTCCATATTTCTCCCTGTTACAGTTAGGTGAATTCTGAGGCAGCACACTGACCATCACAAAATGGGAATTCAAGGTAAAAGGTAAAAGATGTAAAAAGGCAATATTTACTTAAATATAAAGTATATTCCAGTTTGATAATATTCTTTAATATGTCAAGTGATATAAACTGTCTGTTGCTTAAGTGTTAATTTTGAGGGTATACTTTCCCTTTAAGCTCAAACAAGACAGCAAGTAGTCTAGGTGCAAATAAATTATAATAACAAAGTACTAAAATAGTACTGGTTCTGAGTCAGTTTATTCCCTATCACAATACATTTACGGTGGTCTACCATTCTTCTTCTACAAACATTATAGCAGTAAATTTGAGGTTTCGAAATTAAATCCTATTGTTTATATTACCACTTGTATGATGCCACTGGAATAAAAGCAGATTATACCTGTAAAGGTGAAGGAATGTCTAAATCATTGGGATGCCAAATGTTAGGATAAGGGACTGTTCCATAATTTGGGTCTCCATAGCTTATGTCTGCTGTAAACATTAAACAAACCCAGTAGGATTGTTTTGCCACCAATATGGGTTCATGCATCTACTGTTTTATTATTAGAGAAAAGGGAAACCATTTGTATACATTAGAATTGCTTAAAAGAAAAGATAAAATTCAAGGGGGGTGCCAAATATTAGGCAGAAAACTGCACCATTTTGGGGCACTTGCAATCTAGAGATACTCTTCCTTAATACTTAAAAAATCCAGCACCCAATAAATGAACAGCAGAGCAAAAAAGACAACTTTTTTGTTAAAGCTGGCTTCTAATTCTACTGCGCTTGCTTGTCCTACGAAGAAAGAAGGAGGATAACTTACTTGCAAGTGCCCAAGTACTGTTTGGCACCCCCAAGTGCCTCCAGCCTTTCCTTCTCCTTTAGGAAATACTGCTGTAGCTAAACTGTAATAAATACACATGGCAACATATCAGCCACTTGAACAAGATAAGTAACCTGTTACTAGACAGTAATGGGTGCCAACTGCACCATCTGGTACTATGTAACAGATCACAAGGGCCCCTTTAACTGCACCTGAAGGATTATCAATTCAAAAAGTCTGGACTAATTGCATTGACAAAATCATCTTTCACTGGTTATTGTTATATGAAAAGGAGTCTTCACCTAACAAAATACTCTGCCCTATGATATACTGTTACCACTGAAATGAAGCAATAAAAAAAAATCATCCTTGAACAACTCATTTGGACCCTTGGTTACAAAATACTGTACATCATCATTTCAAAGCAGTTGCATTGTTAAATTCTAGTAAGCGAGAGAGAGAGAGAGAGAGAGAGAGAGAGAGAGAAAGAGAGTAAATAAGTGAAATTCCGTCAGTTAAATTCCCAGTAGGCTTTTATGCGGAGAACTAAAATAGAGCAAAAGATGGATGTAGTTATTGAAAGACATCGAGGAGATCTGCCTAGCAACACCACCCACCAATAACACTTACAGACTGCTTCACTGCTCATACTACAGGTCTACATCACCTTGAAAATAATGGATTAGCTTCTGGCATGTGAACGCTCATGAACTAAAGATTTAGAGGAAAAACATATTCATGTATTAATACCAAAGTACTCTCATTCATTAACAAGTGGGAGAGATATTCGAAAGGCTAAATCGCTATAAAGAAGCCTAGTGGCCTAGGAGCAAGTATTTCTCAGTATGAAATAGTTAACATCTAATGGCAAATTATTCTCAATAACTTTTCTACCTTTTTTAAGCATAAACCTAAAATTTGCAATAATAAAATATATCCGCATTTATGTTTGTGAATGACTATTAGCCAGTGAATGAACGATTGGCACTATCTGAATCTATGCCAAGGTTGTCAACCCTAAGTTTTTTTTTTTTAAACATATACATGTATGGGATTAGTGGTGTGCGGGTCAGGATCTCCCCCAGCCCAACTTCCGGGTCCCTTTTACAGACCCGCGCCAAACCACCAATGACATCACAAAAGGAGCAGAGCAAACAGGTGCAGCGTCTATGAAAGAAGAACCCGGATGTTGGAAGCCAACATTAGAAGGTGGCCGCCCGCAAAGAAGTATTCAGAACGTTTGGATCTGATGTTTTCTAAATAAAAATCTTGCCTTAAGGCAGGGATCCCCAACCTTTTGATCCCGTGAGCAACATTCAGAAGTAAAAGAAGTTGGGGAGCAACACTAGTATGAAAAATGTTCTTGGGGTGCCAAATAAGTGCTGCAACATGAGGTTCTGTTTAGCATTACACCTAGTTTTTATGCAACCAGATCAGTAATTCAAAAATAAGCACTTGGTAGTAGGCCACTGGGAGCAACATCCAAAGGTCTGAAGAGCAACATGTTACTCAGGAGCAAGTGGTTGGGGATCACTGCCTTAAAGGAACAGTTCAGGGTAAAATTAAAAACTGGGTAAATAGATAGGCTGTGCAAAATAAAAAATGTTTCTAATATAGTTAGTCAGGGAAAAATGCAAACTATAAAGGCTGGAGTGACTGGATGTCTAATATTATATAATCTATATACACAACAACACAAAATAATCTATATGCATGAATCAAACTTATCGAAAATCACAGTAATCGTATGAGAAACCCTGAGCCACTTTTCTGTTCAGTGTAGAAAATGTGTAGTTAAGGATAAAATCAATAATGTTGACACCAACACACCCAAATTGGACACCGACGACCAGAATGGACGCCGGCACCCAGAATGGATGCCAACCCCTCCGAACCCCCAGCCCCCTCCCGACATTTCACTGTAGATTATAATGCATAATGTTCTCCCAAATTAAATCTATAAAGATATCAGAAATCACATCCGAGTTATGTGACCTGTATAAAAGCACTCCTGCTTTTATATGGTCACGTAATGCCTGGTGACTTATATCTTTATAAATTACAGTAGGGAGTAAATTATCCACTATATATTTTACAAGATGGGGTACTTTATTCACTATATAAAATGCACAAGGGCTGTGAATATACAACATAAGGAAAGCATTTGTTACAAACTATGCTTAGTCACATGACTCAATGATGCTTGTGTATTATAAGGCATATTGCAACATGACTTAATATATGAGAAGTCCCCCCTCAGAGCACCATGACTAGGGTTGCCACCTGGCCGTTTTTTTACCAGCCTGACCGGTATTTTTGATGGCTGATCCCAATGTTATTAATAGGAAAAAAAGATAAATATATAGGAAGGAAAAGGTGGAAACCCTAATCATGACGTATAAAAGTTCTGGCCTACAGCCTTGTGCTTTTGTCTGTTCATGGTGATTTTCATAGTTTTCATATTCCTTCCCTATAAATTAAATGAATAAATGATATGCGATCTGCCAAACCACATTACGAAGAAGTAACTGCCCTGCTATTAGTGTTGTCTGGACACAGCTCATCATTACAAACAGTGAACAAATGAAGCAAGGCAATTAGGTCGCAACAGCAGTTCATTTAATTATCTTTTGTTTTTGCTATGCATCTATCACTAGTGGCTTAATTAAATCCAGTGCTCAAGATGCCCCTTACAGGCCAAGCTTTAAGGAAACCCATGCTTAATTCAGTGAGCTGGAAAGAAACAAACATTTGCATATTTTTAATTTGCGTAAGTAACCAGAACCAGCAATGTGCATCTGTGCAAATCATTGGTTTCACATAGCACCAGGCACAAACAGGTAATAATTCAGGTGCAATACAACTGCCTGTCTGGGATATGGTATAATGCATGAAACATTGTAAATCTATAACAAAAAAACTAGGGATGCGTCGAATCCACTGTTTTGGATTCTCCCGAACGCCTGAATCCTTTGCAAAAAATTTGGCCGAATACCGAACCAAATTCTAATTTGCATATGCAAATTAGGCGTCGGAAGGGGGAACTATTTTAATTCCTTTTTTTGTAACAAAAAGTCATGTGATTTCCCTCCCTACATCTAATTTGCATATGCAAATTTGGATTTGGATTCTGTTCGGCCTGGCAGAAGGATTCGGTCGAATCTGAATCCTGCTGAAAAAGGCCTAATCCCGGATTCGGTGCATACCTAAAAAAAAACATAAATTTGAACAGCATATTTGCTTAGAGAGTGTCTTATAAACTCTTGGAGAATAATAAGTAAATGGGGGTGCTAAACTAAATATTAACAGATTTATTAAGGGTCGACTTGAAACTTTGACTAGGGAGTTATCCAAACTCAATTTGATTTTTTTTTTTTTTTAATTAAATTTGATTTTCGAGATTCATCATACTATGGCCCTTTAAGAATTCAAATTTGACTATTCGCTACCTAAAACCTGCCGAATGGCTGTTTAAGTCAATGGGAGAGGTCCAGGGATCAATTTGGAGATGTTTGCACCCTTCCTGACATCCAAGTTTTTTTTTTAAGAGAAAATACTCGAATCAAGATTCGAGTTTTTGGGTCATTTCAATTAGTCCGAGTTGGAAAAATTCGATTTTATCAATAAATTTAGAATGGTCGAATTTCTTATATTCATCTTCCAAGCTCTCATTCAAATCACTAACTGTTTGCTAGGGTAAAATGGAACCTAGAAATCAAATAGCTGTAGCAAATCCTTAGGCCTATTATTATAATTAAGTGTGTCTATGGATCATAACATGTAAGGCTTATTGAGATGACGTTATATGTTCATTGCCCCCTACCCATTTTTGGTTGCTGTAGGACTCTTTTCCACTGGGGTCTGGGGTTGGTACGCCTGGGTCACTATCTTTATTTGATCAGTTTCTTATAGCCAGCATCCTATTGTCCTTTTTTCTTTTAATGTAATGTCTCTATATATGAACACACTGGTATTGTATAAACCCATTTCTATTTTACTAAGAATATACTAACTACTGTAGGAGAAAATGGGCCACCTTACACCCTTCTTGTAAGTACCTTGCTGTGGCTGTGGGCTGGAAACATAAAAAGGCCTCAAATCCTTTTTCTTTCTAGGTCCTCACCAGTCCCCTATGTTATGCCACTGGTATGCCAATGACTTAAAGAAATGTCCAATTGCTGTAATATGTGTTTGTATGTAGAATGTATGGTGTCTCTTGTGGGCTGGAAAAAAGTCTTGTTTATTATATAGTTGGGATGACAATAAAATCAGGCTATGACTTATTATTAATTGCACAAGCGCAGGAGCCAGTAGCAACCAATCAGCAATTGAAGGCTCATTATACCGCTAGAAGGTAGAAAATGAAAGCAAGCATTTGAGTGGTTGCTACGGTAACTATACTGGTGCAAATTTGCACTTATGTATGCAAATTAGTCCTAGAAACTTCTATTAGTCACGCTAACAGAGAAGACTGGTAGGTACTTCTCAGCATCATCCCTTTTATATAGCATGATATATATTGTACACAGAAAACAATATATCACGTATTAATGACAATTAGCACAGAATGTATTGTTCTTTTAGATTTGATGCTGTTGGTTTTGGAAAGAAAAGATTAACAGAATAATTAATTCAAATGACAAAGCTTTAAATATTGCCTTCAGTCAGGTCCTGTAGCCACATTACCTGCACACTAGAAGACTCGTAGGTGTAAATCTCTGAGCTACATTGCAAATGTCAGGGGTGCATTCACATATTTTGAACCTCCTTATCTGCTGCTCCTAAACAATCCTAAAATATTACAGCTCTGCTGACAATCTCTGGACTGTCACAACACACAGAACTCTATAGAACTATGCAATGACCTCCACCCAAGGTGACATTATAATGGGAGATGCTCAGGCGAAACACAGACTCATGGATTCCGACACAGTCTACTGGGCTGTTAAAATAAAAGCTGACCTAAACCACAACATGTGTTCACAAATACATATATTTCCAAAACCATTAAAGGCAGACAAAACCATTAAAGGCAGACAAAACCATTAAAGGCAGACAAAACCATTAAAGGCAGCCAATCAGCAAAGGTGAATGTGTTAACTCCTATGGAGCTAAGTCCAGTACTGATGTGACACCATGGGGCAGATTTACTAAGGGTCGAATTTCAAATATAAAAAAAAAAATTGGGGGGGGATTTTTTAGCGAAAACGGACGTTTTCTATCGAAATCGAATTCTTCTAATTGAACTATCGGATCGTTTGAATCAAACAATTTTTAAAAAAAATCAATTTTCCAGGACTTAGAAAATTTGTCAGTAAAGCTTCCAGGAGGTCCCCATAGGCTAAATTGGCAGGTCGGCAGCTTTAAGGTGGCGAATAGTCGAATTTTGGGCTATTCAATAGTCAAAGTAGCCCAAAATTACTTAGAAATTTGAATTTTATTCAAAAATTCAATTCAACCCTCAGTAAATGTGCCCCCAAGTGATATACATTTGTTAAGCACTATAGGCAGCTAAATGAACATGTCAAACCAGGGAATCTCACTGTGCACAATGCAACCCCATCTCTTGGCAGTGTTTTAAATGCTGTGATGCCACGTCTGGGTTCCACAAGAAGTACCAGCCAGGACTGTGTGTGTGTAAAAACCATACATACCCTCCAGCTAATGTTTCAGAATTGAAACCTCCGGCTCTATATACAGTACACACAACTTCAAACATTAGTGCCGGCAACCTTTGCCCAATTCCAAAGCAGTGCTGCTTGCTTTCTCTGCACTGTAGTCACTTGCTGGCTATTTCAGGCCGAGGATAGAGTTTCCAAGAATGGTGTGCCCCCCGAACATAGGACGGAAAGCAGGCAAACTGCCCCCCCCTCTTTTCAGGGGCAAACAATGAACTGCCCTCTTTTAGTCTAGAATTGTTACAGTGTACCCAGGCCCGGACTGGCAATCTGTGGGTTAGGGCAAATGCCAGAGGGGCTGCTATAAGGTCCCATAGAAAGTCAGTATTTAGTGGGCTGGTGGGGACTGTTTGGGCCTCTGTGTGGGCTGATTGGGCCTCTGTGTACCTGAAATGCCAGGGCCTATTTTGATTCTCAGTCCAGTCCTGAGTGTACCCCATGCGTGTCCGCAGAAAAAAAAATTCCAGGGAGGGCAAGTAAGCTAGGGTAGCATCCCACTGAAGATGAACCTTTTTATGACAATGCAGAATATAAGCTAATTAAGGGCCCTTACACACGGGCGTTTGTTACCTGTGCTACACTACACCGATCAACTATACCCATAATAGCCAGCCTGTGGCCCTTCCAACACTTATTTGCCAAGCCATTTGCCCTGGGAACCCCAGCTTTCCTCAGCATGACAATGGGCATGGCAAAGGGTTCTGCGAGCTGTAGTTCAGTAACAGCTGAATGCCATGTGACTAGCAACTTACCTCCACCAACAAAGAACTGGCCTACTGAGTGTTAAAGTGGCACAGCTGTACAGCACCACCTGTGGTTGGAAGGTGGTACAATATCTATCCCCCTACCCAATTAAATGAGCAGCTTTAGTGCTGATTCCAAGCACCAGCAACACCATGCGGCTTCCTCCCTACTAAAGCCATTACTCAGAGCTGTCAGTCCGTATAATAATATGGAGGAGAGGCTCAGCAGTACCTGGTAGCTCAGGGCACATTCAGGCTCGTTGCTTCCTGCAGGCATGGCTGACGCTTTCATTGCTGCTGTATATTTGCCGGCACGTTTGTTCTTCACGTCAGGGCGCTGAGATAGAGGACGGCTGTGGGAATTGCTGCCTCCCCTGTGACAGGACAAGAGAACTGCTTCCGAGCACTGAGAGGGATGCGATTTGGCGCTCTCCTCAGGCTGCAGGGCTCTCCCTTCATTCACTAGCTGCTCTTCCCCTGGCTACAGCCCTCCATCCTCTCTGAAGCGGTCGCCGAGTGCGGCATCCAATGACAGCGCGGGAAGAAGACGGGCCGCTAAGGGACAAGGTGAATGTGTCACAACCAGACAGAGTAGCAGGTGCCGCTCGTTTAAGTACAGGGAGGTGAAGATGCAGCGCTAGGCGAATGGGAGAAAGAATTCCCAGCAAACTGCTGCAAAAGGCTTGTCACATAGCGGTCTCTCCTCAGGCCACACCCCCGCACTGCCATTGGTTCCTTCCAGTAGAGGGGTGACACGACTCACCCGCCCGCCTCGGTGCCACGGGCTCTAGTTCCTCAGCCTTCTCCAAGGGAATGTGTCCTTTGTTAACGTGATCAGTGCTGTGGAAAACACACCCTGCCAGCAGCTGCATTCACCTTGTTGCATTTGCTCATCTTCGAGTTATATATATATCTACACACGCACACAAATCCACGGGGGAGCCTGCACTCATGATAAAGCGTATAAATTTGCCTGGGTGCA
>CM044433.1:147505661-147532706 GCA_024363595.1 Xenopus borealis | reverse complement strand
AAATACAGCATTTCTAGCCTTATTCTATTTTACACTTTCCTTGCCCTTTAATACATGGATGAGGGGTTGAGTGCAGAGGATCTTTTGTATTTTGTCTATATCAATTATGTGATGTCATTCAAATCTTTCTTAAAAACCTTGCATAAAACATATAATTATATAACAATACTTGAATTATTATGTGTTTGGCAGCTGAATGGCTTCATTAAAAATATTCAGTTACTAAAATATCATGTTAAGGTACTGTAAGTTGATTGTAAGGGAATATGAAATATTTAAGGAGACTGAATGAATAGCTTTACAGAATGTTTATTGAAACTAAGCTGGAATTTACAGATATACATAATTTTTTAAGAGGTGAATTTTCAGATGAATGGAAAACCCATTTAAAAAAAGTGAAGGTAAGTGGGTCGTTTAGTGGATATGTTCAGATAAACAAAATGGTCAAGTGAATGGCTGGTCAGTTAAATGGAATGTTCAGTTAAATTAAGTAAGTAGAATGCAATACTCAATAAAAAAGAAATGTTATAGGAACTGAAATTATTGTTTACAGGCAAGGTTTAAAGAAATAGTATGCTTATATACATCAAATGTGTATTAAAATAGAGTTTGTGTTCTCCTGTAGATTCTTAGCTTTGTTTCCCATGGCGAAATGGAAATAGTTGTACCTATATCTGTACCATTGTGCTGTGTTGTTGAATGTGACCACACAATATCTCTTTTTTGAACCTACAAGATCCTGTATATGGCATGTCACTTGTTTGACATGGTTCACCCAATAGTTGTTTACTTACAAGAAACTTTTTTTTTTATTCTTACAATGAACAGTATCTTTATTTACTAACTTAATTCCTTCACTATGCTGTAGAGTGATTTATTAATATGTATTTTTAATTGTGCCTCCTATTATGTTATACTGTTAATTCCAGGGATATATAAAAATAGTGTCTGTATATGAACATCCCATTACACCCCATTATAAGTTTATGATAGTTGCATCTTTAATATTAGGGTGTTAGAAATCATTTCTAGACGGTTGAGAAAACATCTTTGTGCTGGGTATTTTATGATCTCTGGCAAACACATTTATCTCCAAATGACATTAGCCTTCCAGGTTGTTAGAAGAGATCTGTTTGTCAAGTAATAATTGTGTGATCAATATTTAAATATAATCAGCTAATGTGTGCAAATCCCATGCATTACAAAGACGTTTAAATCAACATAACTGGGAGAGTTTTCAAAAGGAGAAAGTTCAAATGCTAATACTATACCAAGCCTCACTGTACTATGACAATGATCATGTTTGATGTTTGATGATATTTACCTCCCAACTGTCCCTTTTTTGGAAGGACAGCCCCTCTTTTGACAGCTCAACCTGCAGTCCCTCATTTGTACTGGAAAGTCCCTCTTTTCTCTGCACTGAACAGCCAGTTTTTTGGCAGAGTGCCCAAAACAGCTAACAGGTGCAAATAATATACTTTGTAACACTTTTGAGCTAAGAAAATAAGTAATTGTAACAGGAGAAATATTTTCAAACTTTCATAATCTGCCACATTTTGTAATATGAACATGGTAATTAGGGGGTGTGGCCACACAATGGGCATGGTCAAAACAAATTAGCCGGGCTACTTGGGAAAAGAAAAATTGTCCCTCTTTTTACTTCCAAAATGTTGGGAGGGATGTTTTATATAGTCACACAATACATGTAAAAAGAAATGTGAGGACGTACAGCAGGACCATGCCAAACGTGTTGATCTAATCAGCATTCATAAACATGAATTGATTATTTGTAACACTTTTCATTGCTGCACATTGTGTAGGTTACCCAGCACTGCATTTATACCAAATAACTATGTGTGCACAGTATGTTTTTCTTTATTTTCCATAAGTGATGACCTGCCTGTCAGATAACTTCTACATCACACTTCGTATAGATTAGCCAGTGAGTGGGCAATCTCACTTTAAAGAGTGGTCTATTTGTCAGTCATTTGTGATGTACTCATATTATACATAGTTATATTATATTTACAGGTATGGGATCCCTTATCCGGAAACAGTTTATCCAGAAAGCTCCGAATTATGGAATGGCTGTCTCCTATAGACTCCATTTTATCCAAATTATCCAAATTTTTAAAAATTATTTCCTTTTTCTCTGTAGCAATAATGTACTGTAGTAGCTTGTATTTGATCCAAACTAATATATAATAAATCCTTATTTGAAGCAAAACCAGTGTAATGGGTTTATTTCATGTTTTCATTATTTTCTAGTAGATTTAGAATTCAACCACCCAGGGATAACTGGCACTCAGCAGAATGTAAGTGTATTTTCTTGCTAAATAGTGGGGGTGCAAACCATTGTATATCATTTAATATTGTTTTGTCAGCAGACATTTTATTTAATAAAGGGACCTGTGTTTGGCAAGCCATAGTGTGTTGGGGGATTATTACCTTAAGTTATGATGCAGTTTGGTACCCTTGGGAAAAGTGCCAACCAAACATGATGTGTCAAATTAAAGGGCAAGGAAAGTGTAAAATAGAATAAGGCTAGACATGCTGTATTTTGTATACTAAACAGAAAAATGAACTTACTGCACCACAAGCCTAATCAAACAAATGATTTATGCTTTCAAAGTTGGCCACAGGGGGCTGTCATCTTGTAACTTTGTTATACATCTTTGCAGGACTAGACTACATACACATGCTCAGTGTGGTCTGGGCTTCTTAGGGATCGTCATAAATGATGAAAATACAAAGCTGCTAGAGTTCTGCATGGCTGGTAAGTAAGGCGGGGGCTCCACCCTGCTGTTCATATGTATGATTGTTTCCCTGCCAGAAGTTAGGGACCGTCTGACAATTCCTATCCACAGCACTAAATGAAGGGAGGATTTCAGTGCATACAGTCAGTTTTCTAATAAAAACGGTACACATTTTTAATTAAAGTATATTGGAGATAGATTTCTTTTTCATTAAAGAAAGTAAAAATGGGGTTTTATTTCTTTGACTTTCCTTGCCCTTATAGGGGTATATTTATCAAAGAGTGAAGTTAAGAGTGAAGTTCCGCCACTAGAGGGAAATTCTGCCGCTCTCAATTATTTTTTATGGGATTTTTAAAGGCGTATATATCAAAGGGTGAACTTCACTTCACCCATTGATAAATAGACCTTTCAAAATCCCATAGAAATGAATGGAGAGCGGCGGAATTTCACTCTAGCGGCGGAACTTCACTCTTTTAGATTAAAATTATTAGCCTTGATGATCAGTTTCTTTTATTTTCACTGACCATGCTTTCTACAGTTGTATTGTATGTTAAATGTACATTTTCTTTATTGGTTCTCATATAGAGTAAGCAGATACGTTTCTTCATACAAGGGCTCCTTTTGCACCCTTGGGGCCTTTGCACAGAGCATTTGAACAAAAGACAGTTTATGCAAAGGTGCAATGTATCCCAAGACAAGAAACACTTGGCATCCAAACACACAGTTAATACTCCCATATGTTCTAGGCACCTCCTGAATGTATGTGGTGGGCTTGGACCAAGGAGAGGACATTACAAATTGTGGATTGGGACAAATAAGGCTTAGCCTGAATTTGTCAGCCAGGTGGCCAAAAATTTTAGAAAATTGTCCCCAGATCAAATGTTTGCTTTTAAACAGGTGACCGGAAAATGCTTCTGGCAGCAATGTTTGTACCAGTTTTTGTATGGTTTACTATGAAATTTGTAGAAGCTTTGCTGTTATTACATAATTTACTGTATACAGAGCAGTTTAATATGTAGTGTTTATCATTATTATCATATATGTGCAGTTGTCACAAGTTTTCTACAAGCAGTTTCCTAAATTTGAAGCAGGTAATCGTGTGCCATATGGTAACCATTATCACTGAGTGGATAATCAATGAGCAGATTTTGAATTCACTGTACCGTGTGCTAATGGTAATGTGTTTGCTATGGCTGCTTCAGAAGCAAATACATGTGAGTGTTATCTGGATAGCCTTTATTATGTTTTAACTAATGACTTTTGAGGAGATCTTTTTTTAAAGAGAGAAAATCATTTTTTAGAATTGGCTTGAGCCACAGATCTTAAATTCACAGTGGTCTCACTTTAGGCTAGTGGCACACACTGTGTTTTCTTTTCTGGTGTAAATTCACCAGCAGAGGAGAGAAAACATGATCCATTCCATCCCATATCTGCAAATGCATTGGCAGGCTCTATACAACTGATTTTTCCACTAAAATGCTTTCATAAGACAGAACACTGTGGGTGACATTTACTGCACACGCATTTTTACTAAAGGATTTTTCTAGAAAAAATGTTGCTGCAGCACCTCTTTGTTGCAAAAGAGTAAAAAATTTTTTATTATGTCAGAAAAAACAGGCAACGTTTCGTGCTTAGGCTCGCCCTTTCTCAAGTCTAAGAGACTAAGGGGCAGATTTACTAAATTCACATGAAGGATTCGAAGTTCGATCGAATTTCAAAAAGATTCGAATTTGAATTCTCGAATATGCAAACTTCAACCATCGAATTTTCAATATTCGACCGATTTGAATAATTCAAATACATTCAAAAAAATTTGATAGGCCAGTTCGCCAGATTGAACCTATCGAATTGCTGTAAAACCCTATGGGAAGCTCCCATAGGTGTTTTAAAGTTTTTTTTTTTGATCGAATAGGAAAAATTCGATTGAAGGGTTAAAATCATTCGATTCGAACACTTTAATCGTTCGATCGAATATTTAATCAAACCGTGTCCGAGTCCGTGTTAGTGAATTTGCCCCTATGACTTCAAGATACCCTTTAATCCTACACCTAACATGTCAAATGTTGCCCCCCCCCACAATTTAAGAAATTATTTGCAAACTGCTTTTAATTGTTTTAACATCAGTTTCAAATGTGTTTTTCTTATGCATTTGTCTTAGACATGCAAGAGACTAAGGGGGGAGTGTAATTAAAGTCGCCAAGAGAGAAACATTGCGCACCAATAAGAGTCAAAATCCACATCTCGCAATGTAATATTGTTCCCTAAACGGTTATTGCATTGCGAATCGTTATTGCGCATTGCGGATTATAATTGCACACTCTTAAGGGCTAGAGCAGACGGGGAGATTCGGGGGCATTTTGTCGCCTGGCTCTAGCCCTAAGAAGTGCTTGAAGTTGTTTTAATCTTTTGGAGCAAACTTTGCGACTTTTTCAGTAAGAAGTTTTATTACATTGACAGCGCATTAGCACAAAGTATAAAATTCGCAAACGGCCTTCCGCTGGCGGATGTGGTCGCTAAACAGTTTCCAGGTTCGCAAAAGGTATATTGCATTAGCGCAAAACAAGATTTGTTTGCACAGAGGCTTAATTTTTCGCATTGCTAATAGTTTTTGCGTTACCGACGTATATAACATTCCCCTATGAGACATGTACCATAAAAGCAGCCTTTAGTTCTAAAACATAGCTAAATACAAACATAGATCTACCTGTCAGTGCAGCACAGTATATCCTCATCTGTAACTTTCTTACAAGTATTAGCCTGCTCCCTGGTGGTATACAATAAGAATACAGTTTAGACTGCTTCCAACTGAATTATTTAATAAATACATGGATGCTCTTTCATGACTTTGTACAGGTTCTAGAGGTGAACAAGGATGTCGTTAAAGTGTCTTGAGTTCCAGGCATTGCTCCACTGTGCTATCTTTGTACATCTATATGTATTCACAATAAAAAGGAAAATGCCCATTAAACCAGATTTAAAATACCTATAAACTGATGTGTGTATCAATGTCTTAAAGGAATAGTTCAGTGTAAGGATAAAAACTGGGTAAATAAATAGACTGTGCAAAATAAAAAATGTTTCTAATATAGTTATTTAGCCAAAAATGTAATGTATAAAGGCTGGAGTGACTGGATGTCTCACATAACAGAATACAACATAACTTCCTGTTTTTCAGCTCTCTAACTCTGAGTTAGTCGGCGACTTGAAGGGGGGCCACATGGGACATAACTGTTCAGTGGGTTTGCAATTGATCCTCAGCATTCAGCTCAGATTCAAAAGAAAACAGTTATGGCCCATGTGACCCCCACCTCAAGTCACTGGTTGGTTATAGCCTGGTAACCAATCAGTGGAAACCAAGAGAGCCGCAAAGGTATAGTTGAGCTGCAAAGCAGGAAGTAGTGTTCTGGCTATTATGTTAGACATCCAGTTACTAAATCCTTTATACATTACATTTATGACTAATTAACTATATTAGAAACATTTTTTATTTTGCATAGCCTATCTATTTACCCAGTTTTTATTCTATAATGAAAATGCCTTCAAGGTAACTTGTTTCATTTAAATAATCCTTAATTATTTTACTAAAAGAATACTGTCACCTCTCAGAAATAATCTTTGCTTTAACAGTATGTTTGCTTTAACACATTGTGTAACCGTCAGTGATCTAGGGGCCCATTTATCAAACCTCATATTTATCTGGTCGAGTTTTTAACCCTAGGGCTCAGTGCTTCGAGGGGGAGTATTTGGTCCCCACTGCAGCAAAAAAAAACAACAAAACATAATGCAATACCAGTAGTAATAAGACAAAACAGAGGCGCCAAAAGGATAAAATTAGCTAAAAACACTTAAAAACCCAATGGGTAATTCAGAGGAGGTAGTAGTGGACTTAGCTCCTCCAACTATTACTGAAAATTACCACTTTCGTTGGCGTCTGCTTGGAGGAGGTAAGTTCACTACTACCTCCTCTGAATTACCCATTGGGTTTTTAAGTGTTTTTAGCTAATTTTATCCTTTTGGCGCCTCTGTTTTGTCTTATTACTATATCGAGTCCACCCCGAGTGGAGGGGTGTCATCACCTTTTTCTTCCTTCTACAGAGAGCGACTTCTTATTCCTGAGTGGGGTCAGGATAATCTCCCCACCTGCCTATACAGTGGTTGCCTATTGGTAACCCTGGTTTGTGAGTATTAATTTGTTTACTCTACCATTACTCCTTGTAAAAACATATTACACTATTGGGGCTCTTGGTGTTCCTTTTTGCCTTCATAATGCAATACCAAAATTCCTTGGGCCTTCCTCATTAGAATGATCAAAGCTAATAACTGATTGGTTGTAATGAAATGCTGCACTTGTATAATTTGTACCCATGGTAGAAGACAGGGGTCTTCTGAATCATTATACCTAAAGAAACAAATATAAGTAGAGAAATGTGTTTGTCTAGAAAGAACCACAGTGTCAGAGAAGATTATTTATTAAGCCATCATGGTGAATTATAACTACCAGTACCAAATAGGTACTTTCATTTATGGCAACTGCTGAGTCACCAGATGCTGATGCTCATTCCACATGCCCAGTTATATGTCGAAGATACTCTCCTTTGGTTGCAGCCCCAGCTGGAAATATAGCCTGGCAGAATTCACATATCTGAGAGCTGAGGCCAACATCAGAATTCATATCCATTTCACAACCAAACTGGCATTCTCCAGAGAGGCAGCTTGGACTCCAACAGGGCTAAGAGAAAGAGAAGAGAACGCAGTTAGCATCAAGGGGCAGATTTATCAAAGGGCAAGTTATGAATTTATTTAAACCTTCAATTGTTTTTAATCTATTAAATTCGAATATACTCACAACTCGAATGGGAAGTTATATAAGAAAAACTTGATCTAATACTCAAACAAATATTAAAGACCCGAAAAGTCAAATTTGACTAAACTCGATTTTCTCTGAAAAAACTGGAATGTCAGGAAGGTTGTTAACATCTTCAAAAGGGTCACTGGACCTCTGCCATTGACTTCTACATGAATTATAAAAAATATATCAAAATGCTGTCCAATAGCACTAAGCAAATAATCAAATATATATGCATGTTTACTCACTTAAAGCATTAGTGAACAAACCCCACAAAAATAAATGACCTTTTAGTGAAAAATAAATTCATACCGCATGGCAGGGTCATTCCCCTGTCTGCATACCTCACGTTAGTCACTCCCTCCTGATGCATTTCGCACCATTGGGTACTTCATCAGAGGAGGACTTCTACTCTAGTCAAATTAGAGTTGTTCCCAGTGTCAAGGTATCATAAATCTCCAATTCGAATTTGAGTTTGGATTATTCTTAAAGGGGTGGTTCACCTTCAAGTTAACTTTTAGTATATCGTAGAAGGGCCAATTCTAAGAAACTTTTCAATTGGTCTTCATGATCTATTTTTCATAGTTTTTTAATGATTTGCAATTTTCTTCTGTTTCTTTCCAGCTTTCAAATGGGGGTCACTGACACCATCTAAAAACAAATGCTCTGTAAGGCTACAAATGTATTGTTATTGCCACTTTTTATTACTTATCATTCTATTCAGTCCATCCCCTATTCATATTCCAGTCTCTTATTCAAATCAATGCAGGGTTGCTAGGGTAATCTGTACCCTAGAAACCAAATTGCTGACACTGCAAATTAGAGAGCTGCTGAATAAAATGCTAAATAACTATAAAACCACAAACAATAAAAAATGAAAACCAATTGCAAATTGTCTCAGAATATCACTCTCTACATTATACTAAAAGTTAACTCAAAGGTGAACAACCCCTTTAACTCGAATTTGTGAGCTTTGACCAAAAATCCAACTCAAATTCAAATTTGAATTTGCAATTCAACCTTAATATATCTGTCCTAATGACTGAACTGTACACTAAACCCTTAGAAAGAAACACCACTCTAAGGTTTGACAGTTACCACACACCAAGTACCATCAGAGGGATACCAAAAGGACAATTTCTCCGCATTAGAAGAATTTCCTCTAATGATGCTAAGTATATGGAGGCCTCTGATACTTTCATTAACAAATTCACTGAAAGGGGTTACAATAAAAAGGTTTTAGAACAAACAAGAAAGGAAGTTCTTGATATACAACATAACTCCCTGCTGAGTAATAAAACGAAAAATAACATAAATGAGAAAACACCGCTCGTGATGGAATATGGTCCACAAAGTATAAAAATTGAACAGATTGTAAAAAACACTGGTCCCTTTTAAGGCAAGACTACACATTTGTCAAATTGTTCAAAGAGACCCCTCTGTACTCTTATAAGCGAGTTAAAAACATAGCAAATTTGGTGAAGCAAGAATTAATGAAATCAGTAAATAACAAGAAAACACGATTTTTAACAAAATCAAAGAATGGCACATTCCCCTGTTTGAATTGCGGTAACTGCAATTCTATTATTAAAGCTGAAAGTATAACACATCCACATATGGGCCATAAGATTTCTTTCACTGATTACTATACATGTAATACAGACCATGTGATTTATGCCCTCAAATGCCGTGTGGCAAACTTTACCTGGGCCAAACATCTTGTGCGGTTAAAACAAGAATAGGGGAATGCAAAATATCCATTACAAATTATGACCCTGATAAAATAAAGACACATACACCAGTGGGGAGGCATTTCTTTAATGAAAAACATAATGCTGTAAGCTTACGCTGTATGGTCCTCCAACACGTAGAATTGTTAAACAGAGTCGGTGATAGGAAAATGCTACTCCTAAGGTCTGAAGCTAAATGGATTGAGAAACTAATGAGGCATGGAGCCTAAAATGTTTTTTATGATTTATTGCGACAATGTTTTATAATGTATTACATCTTTATTGCTGGTTATTGAAGTAACCATTTGAAGTATAACTAACTAATAAACTTTTTTTCACAGACAGTCTTCCATGTGATTTATACTATATGGACACTTGTTATGGACTGATGCTCACCAGAAGGTAGGACTTGTTATACATAGTTTGAATATTGAAATGTTTAGACACTGCCTGTTTCCAATTGTGTCAGTTACCCAATGGTAGTTTCTGAAATGTAAGTACTTACACTTGGCCACAAGATGGAGCAAGTGTACACCGTGTGAGGTTTTTTTCATGAGAAGCAAATTGAAACGTGTGATTCTGTGTGGGGGCAGAGTCCTTAAATAGGCTCCTTTCACTTATAAATGGTCAAACTGCACCAGAGAAAGGACCCTAGAGGTCCGAAACATGTAGTGCTCATGCATCTTCAATAAAATACAACAATGATTTTTACCTGCTCTCCAGTGGACTTTCTTTATATCAGCCTCTATGCTTAGGTGGACTTGTTAAACCCCTCCGCTGTTTGATTGAGCACCTGACACTACATTACCGAGTTGATTTCTGACTCCTGTTTTATATCTGTCCCAAAATCTAATGTAACTTCATAATTTAGGTATGTAATCCTTAAAGGAGAACCAAACTCTTAGGGTAAAGCCAGACGGGAAGATTCGGGGAGATTCGTCTCCTGGTGACTAATCTCCCCGAACCGCATCAGCCTGACTTTCAGCTGCTTAATGAATAATCACCTGCGCCTATTCACATGCGGCGCTGCGCTTTCCCGAAATTAAAGAGGCAACTTCGAGCAACTTTGGAAAACGTAGCGCCGCGTGTGAATAGGCGAGGCAATTATTCATTAATCAGCTGGAAGGCAGGGGGAAGCGGTTTGGGGAAATTAGTCGCCCCAAAGAAGAGGCAATTAGTCGCCAGGCAACAAATCTCCCCGAATCTTCCTGTCTGGCCTAACCCTTAATCATAAAAACCCGTACCCACCGAAAACCTCAGTTTGACTCTGTATATGATTATCTAATAGAAACCTTTGCAGAAGAGAATGTAGCTAGAGTAATCCCAGGCCCTGCAGGGCAGATAGATTAAAAGACAACGTAATGGAGATTCACCTCTTTCAAATGATTCAGCTTTATGTATCAGTTTAGTGCAATTGATCCATACTAGCAGTAAAATGTACTGATAACACATCTACCCATGTTTGGCCCGATTAACTGTATCACATATCTAAGCACAACAGCACAAACTAACATACCTGAACTGGTCCTTTCACTCCAAATAAATGTTGATCCTTTGGTGCCAGACACACTCCAAGAGATATATCCTTTGACTGTAGATAGCAAAGTTCCTCATCATATAAATTAGACATGTTGAGATCTGCTCCAACTGGAATTAAAAAGTCAAGACCTCCAGCTGTGGTATCACAAGTTCTTTTTTCCCCACCGGTGTTGATATTTGGAAATTGTGGTGTATAGTTTTTAATAAATGATTCGAGATCAGCGTTACTCCCATTTTTATCACCACTGGAATGATCAAGATCTTGTTTCTCAACTTCACTAGCTAGAAAACTGAAATTTTCTGCGGTTGGTGGGAATTTCACATCAAAATCCAACAAGACACTTGGTTTCCCCCTAATGTTTTCTGGTAGAGAAGTGGTATTCTCATCAGTTGTATCGGAGGATTCCGCACATTGGTCTTGCTTCTCTTGCAACCTGATGAAAGGACATTCTGAGCATGTAGGGTCTCCAACATCAGTGCATTGGACAGGCTTTGAAATGGTCATCTCTAAATAAGCATGGGATAAATAATAATTTTTAAATCTGTTTTCAGCTGTTAAACTGCTGAGACACTAGCAAATTTCATCCTTTGAGTTACATTTGAAGCAAAACCTAACTGACCTATACACATTGGTGATAGGCACATGTTGACCCAGAAAAACACCCATAGGGTTCCATTAAGAAAAGACATGATACCTCGTCTTAAACACTCCCACCATTCAAAAAAAATGTAAACAAGAAACTAGCTACTGAAGATGTATCTTAACATTTTCATAGGATTCTTGGCTGTAGTTCAAGGAATTTGCTCAATATATCACACCTCTGCCAAACCTCTGCAAAATTCTCAAGTCAAAATCTTGCGGAACTTACAGCTTGCTACCTCCAGGGTTCTATCTCAGTATACTATCACTAAACTACCAGACCCTAATTATGCCATACCAGACCCCTATTATGCCTTGATTACTAATTAATGAATTACACAGTTCTTACATTAAAAAATAGGATATTACAGTGAGACTCTTTAGTTATACTGTATTACACACAGTGGGCCTTACTAATCACATGAACCTTAGAGCAGACAAAAATATGGGACACTAGCCTGACTATCATTACAAGAGGCAACTTAAATTCCAGTGAGGTCATAAACTTCTTTCAGTACCTCTCTCATTTCACAACCTATGTCCTAAGATTCATCTTTAAATCTAGCATGGCCAAGTCAAGATATGGATCCTAAAGATATTTTTGTATATTTTCATAAAATGTCTTCCCAACAGCTGTATCTCATCTAGACGCTTTTTGGAATACCCTTAATCAAAAATGTCAACATACGCCACATACTACAAAATTCCTAGCTGAGATATATTCTCATTCACATTACCTACGTATGTTTGGAAAGATCTCTTGTACAGAAAAATGTGTCTGAGCATTAGAACTACTCACATTTGCACCCACAACAGTGAGAGACAGATTTAGCCTTAGGGTATATAGTTCATATTTTCTTATTTTCAAGAGAAGTTATGGGGTGTTCTCTCTGTCTTTATGGGAGCTTTTTCCTTGCTTACTTACCATTACTAATGCCTTTTACTGCAAGTAGCTTTCCAAGTAGTCCAGCCTGTTTTCTGCATATAGTTTGCAGCACCTGGACTTCTTCATAAAGCGCTAAAAATGCATCTTCCATTGCCAACTTGCCTGATGAGAAACAGAATGAAAACTTTACAGAATGACATCAAGAAAGAGAACTGAAACCGGGGGCCGATGAAGTCCTTGACCGTCAGAGCAAGCCCATTATTGTTATCATCATTTGAAAATGTGCACTGACAGAGATTCACTGGAATTTCCCTGTATGTTGAGAATTATAACTAGACTTGCAACATTTCTGATTCTGAAAAAAATTATCTGTTTTCTTCTCTAATATTAGCAGTTTGATGTGTACAAAGGCTTAACAGGCTTAAAGCAGAACCTGGATTATTTTAGGATTTAGAATTGTATGGGTTAAAAGACCTCTACTCTTCTAGTGTAGAACATGCCTGAGCTCTCTAAACTAGTGATCCCTCCAACTGCTCAAGGCAAGTTTCAATAGAGGCAGACCAAAAAGCACTTAGACTGCTGACTAAAACTATGAGATAGGGCTACAAAGCTGAACTACTTACAGAATCAGGAACTACTCCAACCACTGTCAGTTTTAGTTCACATTTTAACGTGTGCTTAGAGTCACTAAAGCAGGTACTGCAGTAGGAATGATTGATGAATAAATAGAGTATGGTTGAATCTCCCAGTTAAAAGTCCACCTTGGAGTTTCAAGACGTTTTGTTCTGCAAATGAGCAGAATTTACATTACATTGCTTTAATGCAATATTTATTGAAAGCTTAAACTAAAGATCCATTAAAATCAATTTTATCTTCTAACATCACTTAATTGGGTCTGTGCAGTATACAACACAGGGAGCTGCAAGTAGCAACTGTTGTCTTTGTTCCTCCCTGTGTTATATGGAGGAGACGGGCATGTGAAGTAATATTTTATACATTAGATATTATGCGATCATTACTTGTTATGGGAACTACTCTGACTTCAGCTTTCCTCTTGCACACTTGGGGAAAATGAGACCTTGACAGAAGATTCTGATTTTAGCAGAAGTGCTTTACTAGCATTTCATAATATTCAGCTAAGGAAGTATTGCATAAGTTTTTTTAGGCCAATGAATACCAGAAATGTTCCTTAAATAAAACAGCACGTGCGGCAATGAAGGTTTGTGCATTTAACTACTGGTTGCTGAATCAGCACTATTCAAGAGTGAGAAATGGTAGATTGCATATTTATCTTGAAACTTTGTGGTGCCCATCTAATTATAACGTAGCCTTACAGGAGAGCTAAACCCTAGAAATGAATGTGGCTAAAAATGCAATATTTTGTATACTGACCTTATTGCACCAGTCTAAAATTTCAGATTCTCAATAACAGCAATGATCTAGGACATCATCTTGGAAAGTGTCTGCAACACTCACATGCTCAGTGGGCTCTGAGCAGCTGTTGAGAAGCTAAACTCGGGGTTGAGGTTGGTCTGCAATACAAGCTGATGCTACAGGCTTGATTATTAAATGCTGATGCTAGTTGCACTAGTTTCTGTGCTGCCATGTTATAATTATCCATATTAATGACTAATCAGCCTTATATTGTGACATTTCTATTCTATGTGTACTGTATAGTTTGAGTGGGTCCCTAAGCTCAGTAAGTGACAGCAGCACAGAGCATGTGAATCAGTGAATCAGCAGAAAAGAAGATGGGGAGCTACTGGGGCATCTACTGGGGAGACACAGATCTTTACTGCTAAAGGGCTGTGGTTGCCTTGGGCTGGTACAGAAGCACAAAACATAATGTACAACATTTCTAGCTACTTCTTTAGTTAAGCTTTAGTTATCCTTTAAGCTGACTGTATATGGGTCAATACAACTGTCGACTTATTGCTTATGTTTCTTGCAGGACCTCTCTTTTTCATCTCTATTCAGACTTTCAAACTCTGAGTCCAATGCAAATGGAAACATTAACTATCAGTTTGTAGCATTTATTTGCTGCATGCAATTCCTCACTCCTTCTAATGGCCTTTGTAGTTGAGCACTTTTAATCATTTTTAACTAAGAGCATTTCTGTTTGGACTTTCTTCCCTTTGTTATAGGAATTACCAGAGAATAATGGCGATTTAAAAGGCATAGAAAGCCCCAGAAACTAAACACAGCAAATTAAAAAGTCACACTCTTCCTTACTGAAATGCACCATCATCTTGGCCAAAACTCACTTACTTAATAAACATTGCCCTTAAAATTATTTCATGGTGGCCATTTTTAATTTAATATTCAGTTTGTGCACCAGAAATAAAAACTTTTTCAGTTGCTTCCAAAGTTTTACTTTTCACAGTTTTTTCTAGAATTGAAGTTTAAAGTTGAATGATTCTGTCTCTGGTGTTTCAGTCATGCAGCGCAGTAGTTCAGCTGCAGATTCTGAACTGTTACATTTTGCTTCATTAGTTGATACATTTCTCAGCAGCATCAATCTCAATTAATGTATCAGTTTAGATCAGTTTAAATAGTAGGTGTGATCCACCTCCCCCCTCGCAGAGCTGCTTTAAAAAGACATAAGAAAGTGAAAAATTAAACTTTCAATTTCAATATTAGGAGAAACGGTCACAGATAGAAAAAAGAAAGTCATTGAAAAAAGTCTTTATTTATGGAGAACTCTCTGAACTGATAAAAGTGTTGGTAGGTGAACAAGCCCTTTGCAGAGTCTTATAATGTAATTAGTGGTGGTATTCAGGGCTTATATGTCCTTTAACTGAACAGTAGTTACAATGAGAGCAGTGCATTGTTGACTCTATATGTATCACTTTCCTTGAAATTCCCCTTCCACATTCTACTGCCACATCAGGAATTTCCCTGATATTTCAATCAATATATGAATTGCCCAGTTAGTAAACCCTCCACTCTTTTCCTGTCCTCGCCACTTCCAACCACTGGCTCAAATGGCAAAATTGTGAATACAGTAAATTGAATTAGACAGAGTGGACACAGAGCTGCAGTTCAGGATTAAAGGAACAAACATAGTGTATACTATGGTAAAGGTGCATTTAATGCATGGTCTTAGTCTACCCTTGCTCTGCCATATTGTACATTAGGCAATCTACACATTCACAACACAAAATATTGGAGATAATATGTATGAATGTTGGCATTTAGGTATCTACAATAGACTTACACTTGCTCCTTGCCTCTTGCCGTCTGCTGTTATACTGCGGCTTTGAGCAAACTAAATATACTCAGGGGAAGTTCCCTGTCCTACAACAATGAAACTGAAACCTGCAAGTGGCAGAAAAACAGGAAACACCGATAGCATGTAATGCCTATTATCTGTCACTATCATACACAGCCCACTTTTAGTATGTGCACACTCTGGCAGATGTACAACATGCAGCTCTCTTACAGGTTGTTTATTAAATTCTAGAAAGTATTATAAAATGTAGCCTTACTCTGATGATGCATAACAGCCATGTATATACATAGTTAAGTTGGGTTGAAAAAAGACACCTCCAAAAGAATCCAAGCACACATACCTACACACACCCACTGAAAGTATATATACCAATATCTATATTAATTGTAGATTTTAGCATCACTGTAGCCTTGGATATTATGCTTGACCAAGAAATCATCCAAGCCCCAAGGTGTTACAAGAGGCAACTTAACTTCCTGCAAGGTCATAAACTTCTTGAGATATATTCTCATTCACATTACCTATGTATGGTCTTTTACAGAAAAATGTGTCTGAGCATTAGAGCTACTCACATTTGCACCCACAAGAGAGACAGATTTAGCCTTAGGGTATATAGTTCATATTTTCTTATTTGCAAGAGAAGTTATGGGGTGTTCTCTCTGTCTTTATTGGAGCTTTTTCCTTGCTTACTTACCATTGCTAATGCCTTTTACTACAATCAGTTTTCCAAATAGTTCAGCCTGTTTTCTGTTCAGCATATAGTTTGCAGCACCTGGACTTCTTCATAAAGTGCTAAAAATGCATCTTCCATTGCCAACTTGCCTGATGAGAAACAGAAAGAAAACAGAATTACATCAAAAAAGAGAACTGAAACCAGGGGCCGATGAAGTCCTTGACCCTCAGAGCAAGCCCATTGAAAGTATATATACCAATATTTATATTAATTGTAAATTTTAGCATCGCTGTAGCCTTGGATATTATGTCTGACCAAGAAATCATCCAAGCCCCAAGGTGTTAACTGAATCAGCAATCACAACATCACCTGGCAGTGCATTCCACAACCTCACTGTCCTCACTGTGAAGAACCACCTACACTGCTTCATATGACAGTTTTCGTTCCTCTAGTCTGAAGGAGTGGTCTCTGGTGCGGTGATGATCCTTTTTATGGTAAAGAAGACTCCATGATGTCTTTAATGTCCTCTAATGTGCTTGTAAAGTGTAATCATGTCCCATCGCAAGTGTAACCATAACAGTCTATCCTCAATTTAAATCTTCCATCCCTCTAACAAGTTTAGTTGCATGTCTCAGCATTATCTCCAGCTCATTTTTATTCCTCTTAAGGACTGGAGCCCAAAACTGCACTGCATACTCCAGATGAGGCCTTACCAGGGTCCTGTAAAGAAGCTTAATTACTGTATGTTTTCATCCCTTAAAGGGATACTGTCATGGGAAAACAGGTTTTTTTCAAAAGACATCAGTTAAAGGAAAACTATCCTCTCCCCCCCGAAAAATGTAGGTCTCTATAAAAAGATATTGCATAAAACAATTCATATGTAAAACCTTGTTCATTTAAATAAACCATTTTCATAATAATACACTTTTTTAGTAGCATGTGCCATTGGGTAATCATAAATAGAAAATAGCCATTTTAAAGTAAGGACAGCCTCCTGGCATTGTATGATTCAACGGTGCACACAAACATACCAAACAAACTATAAAGTTAGGTCACATGAGCCAATTAACAGACAGAGTTGTGTCTTTTGCTTCCACACTTCTTCCTGTTACAGTTAGAGTTGAAATATTTCTGGTCAGGTGATCTCTGAGGCAGCACACAGACCATCACCAAATGGTGGCTCAAGTCAAGATTTACTTAAATATATATGCCAGTTTAGTAAGATTATTTAATATGTCACTTAATTTGATATAAAATCTGTTGCTCAAGTATAGTTTTCCTTAAAGGGGTGGTTCACCTTCAAATGAACTTTTAGTATATTGTAGAAAGGCCAATTCTAAGAAACTTTTCAGTTGGTCTTCATTATTTATTTTTCATAGTTTTTTAATGATTTGCAATTTTCTTCTGTTTCTTTGCAGCTTTCAAATGGGGGTCACTGACACCATCTAAAAACAAATGCTCTGTAAAACTACAATTGTATTGTTATTGTTACTTTTAATTACTCATCATTCTATTCAGTCCCTCGCCTATTCATATTCCAGTCTCTTATTCAAATCAATGCAGGATTGCTAGGGTAATTTGCACCCTAGAAACCAAATTGCTCACACTGCAAACTAGAGAGCTGCTATATAAAAAGCTAAATAACTCAAAAACCACAAACAATAAAAAATTAAAACCAATTGCAAATTGTCTCAGAATATCACTCTCTACATTATACTAAAAGTTAACTCAAAGGTGAACAACCCCTTTAATAGTGCTGCTCCAGCAGAATTCTGCATTGAAATCCACTTTCCAAAAGAGCAAACAGATTTTGTTATATTCAATTTTGAAATGTGACATTGGGCTAGACATATTGTCAGTTTCCCAGCTGCCCCCAGTCACGTGACTTGTGCTCTGATAAACTTCAGTCACTCTTTACTGCAAGTTGGAGTGATATCACCCCCCCTCCCTTCAACCCCCAGCAGCCTAACAACAGAACATTGGGAAAGTAATGAGATAGCAGCTCCCTAACACAAGATAACAGCTCCCTGGTAGATGTAAGAACAAAACTCAATAGTAAAAGCCAAGCCCACTGAGATTAATTCAGTTACATTAAGTAGGAGAAATAACAGCCTGCCAGAAAGTAGTTCCATTCAAAAGTGCTGGCACAAGTCACATGACCCGGGCAGCTGGGAAACTTACAACATGTCTAGCTCCATGTTAGATTTCAAAATTGAATATACAAAAATCTGTTTTCTCTTTTGAGAACAGGATTTAAGTGCAAAAATCTGTTGAAGCAGCACTATTAACTGATGCGTTGTCTCATGACAGTATCCCTTTAAGATAAAGCCCCTTTTTTATAATGCTTTTATAGGCACAAAACCTCATTTTATTTTGTAAATATTTCAAATATTATATAAAATATATATATATATATATATAATTATACAGGACTGTGAAATATGTTGGTGCTCTATAAATATGTTAATAATAATTATAATTTTAATTTATATTATTTTTTTAATTAATTTTAAGGTGATCACACATAGCAGAACATTAATGAAAAGGTCAAAATAGAGGAATATTTAGTTTTCATTGATAAATATGCCCCTTTTTGTACAGGTTGTCATCTAACTGAAACTATTTGAAAACAGTATGTTATCTGCATTATACCTGCTCTCTGCCATTACCTTCCCTTCTAAAGCTAGTCATGCCCTGGGTGCAATTCATGCTACAATCTTCGTGAGAGAGAGAACTATCAACTATATATGTGTAGACAGGGATGGGCCTATGCAGGTATGATTTGTTCATTCACCCTAGCTCCTGTTCAGAGCACTTCCAACATGGTGGCACCCATGGATCTTGTGTGCCATGTCTCGGCATTATCCCAAGCTTTAGCGCCAAATTCAACTATGAAAAGACACCAGAGTTCCTAAAGTTATGTTCAACTTTGTGTCCTGGGTGTGTTTACCAAACTTTCTGATTGACTTCTGATCATTGACCTATGTTTTCTGATCTGAATGAAGATGACCAATTCAATTTAGGTTGCAGGTGGCATTTTGTTTGACCAATATTAGACTTTAATAGGGACATTAAACAATATTAGTGTGAGTTTTAGATATTTTATCAAATAACCCCCCATTCTAATTTCGAGTATATTTAAAGGAGTTAACAAAAATTCACATGAATTTGAAATTCTACCTGTGATAAATGTGCCTGAAAAACCTTCACATCTGGAACAATGAAGTGTGCCATAAGTATAAGAAATCAATGCAATAATCACAATCTTTATTGTTCCAAACGTAGAGGTATTTTAGGTTCTTTGGCTCCCACAGGTGGCACCCTGTGTGCCTTCAGCCTAAAGGACCAGTAATATCATAAGTGAAAATAAAGTTTGTATCATTCACCTGCAATTACCCACAAATAAACTATTTTTTGGCATTAAATATCCTTTTTCATTCTATAGTCTTGTACAGTCTGAAGGGCTGGCCTCTGGTGATCCTCTTAATAAGGTCCCCTGATATTTGTCTATAATGTCCTCTAATGTATTTTTAAAGTATAATCATGTCCCCTTTTTCCAGAGAAAACAACCCCAACCTCGACAGTTATTTAAGTCTTCCAGCTACGCAACAAGTTGGCGCTATAGAAATACATGTTAATAATAATAACCAGCTTAGTTCATGTCTCTGCACTCTCTCCAACTCATTTATATCCCTCTGGAGTCCAAAACTGCACTGCATACTCCAGATAAGGTCTTACTAGGGATTTAGAAAGAGGCAGAACTTTATTTGCTTTAGTAGCTACAGAATGACATTGCCCAGAATGACACTGCCCAGAATTAGACAACCGCCAAGATCCTTCTCACTTAAGGAAACTACCAACACACTGCCATTTAGTGTATAACTTGCATTTATATTATTTTTGCCAAAGTGCATAACCTGCATTTATCAACACTGAACCTCATTTTCCAGTTTGCTGCCCAGTTTCCCAACTTAGACAAATCACTCTGCAAAGTGGCAGCATCCTGCATGGAACCTATAGCTCTGCACAATTTAGTATCATCTGCAAAAATAGAAACCGTACTTTCAATGCCCACATCCAGGTCATTAATAAACAAGTTGAAAAGCAAGGGACCCAGTACAGAGCCCTGCGGTACCCCACTAGCAACACTGGTCCAATTAAAAAATATTCCATTTACCACCACTCTTTGAAGTGACCACTAGTCACTATCTGGTAAGGTGCAGATGTTCCATTTGGCCCCTTTGCTATTGCTGTTTAATATTTTAAATTTTGTATGGGTGAACCTCATCCACTGTGCAGACACATAGGTTATATTGGCGCTTGTTACAAGCCACTTCCAGGACTGGCTAGAAGTTTGCACTGCTGAAGCAGTATGGTACCTCCTTTCTAATGAGTCTGCTCTTAGGGAAGGTCTACACGAGGAGATACAGGGAGCAGGCCCAGACTGGCAATCTGTGGGTTAGGGCAAATGCCAGATGGGCTGCTATAAGGTGCCATAGAAAGTCAGTATTTAGTGGGCTGGTCGAGACTGTTTGGGCCTGTATGTGGGCTGATTGGGCCTCTGTGTACCTGAAATGCCAGGGCCTATTTTTATTCTCAGTCCAGTCCTGACGGGGAGATTAGTCGCCCCAGCGTCAAATTGCCTCTTCTTTGGGGCAAACCGCTTCCCCAGTCTTGCGGGGGTTAAAATGAGAATCTCCTGCGCAATTCACTCGCAGGATGCAGGCGATTCTTATTTTAACCAGCGCAAGACAGGGGGAAGCGGTTCGGGGAGATTAGTCTCCTCAAGTCGCTGGGGCGACTAATCTCCTTGTGTAAACCTTCCCTTAACAAGCAGTGTTCCACCGGAATGGAGTATTGCTGCTGACAAGCCTGAGCTATCTGGTAAGGTACCTGTGTTCCTCTGACTTCTTGTATTATATGAAGTCTTATGTTGTGAGCTCTGTGCAAAACACAATGGTTATCTTGGCTCTTGTCACACAAGGTACTTTCATTACAGGCTGGTGAATCTCTCTGCAGAAGCAGTGTGGTATCTGAATTGGTGAGTATAATTTCTCAGTATCCACTGTGTGTTTGAAACATTCAGTACACTGGAATGTCTGCATGTTAATTAGCTAATTATGTCCTTCAGCTGAAAGCTATCAGGGCTCCTCTGAACCTCTTTGCTGTTGTTGTTTCTACTGTCCTCTGTGCAGACACAGAGGTTATATTGCCTTTTATTACACAGGGTACTTGCAGGCTTGGCTGGAGTCTTGCACTGCTGAAGCAGTATGGCACCTCCTTCCTTCCTTATAATGAGTCTGCTCAGTGCTGTAACTAGATGTCATTGGGCCCCACAGCAAATTCATATTAGGGCCCCCAACATATCCAGAGATTGTGCTGTTTTAGCAACATATATTGAAATTGCTCTTTGTTTGGACCTCATGGGGCCCCCCTATACCTTTTGGGCCCTCCTACAGCCACAGGGTCTGCTTCGTCTGTAGTTACACCCCTGAGTCTGCACCTAACAAGCAGCCTGCCACCAGGGCTCTGACTGGAGTACTCCTACTGTCTAGTTCATATTATCTGGTTGGGTGCCAGTGTTCCTCTGACTTCTTGTATTGATGTCATCTGAGGTCTTGGGTTGTGAGCCTGAGTTATCTGTGAAGAAACAGTAGGTGTGTGCTCGTATTACACCTGGTATTTCCAGGACTGGTTAGGGGTTTGTTCTACTGTAGCAGTATTGTACCCTATGTTTCCTATGTTTCCACACTTAACAGGCAGTTTTCAAATTAAAATTGTGTCTTTTTGTGTGATGTAGGCTTTATTTTAGATATTCTGTTCCCTTCTGGTGGTTTTAGTTGGCAACTCACTTGTAGTTCAACAACATCTACTGAGTTTTGGTGGCTGTATGTTTTCCTTCTTTAATTGTTGGTATGTTGAAGTGCACTTACTGTAATATCTGCTGGCACCTTAACAGGCCTGAAGCCAGCTTGTAGTCAATGGACTTTGTGTGGCCTCTCGCCATGGAGCTTGGCTTGTGTGGCCTCTGGCTTTTATTATGGCCCTTGGCTTGTGTTAAAGCCTTTGTTTTTGTCCATAGCTCATGGGTCTGCTGGCCTTTACCATGGCCCTCAGCTCATGCGTCTGCTGGCCTTTTTCCATGGCCCTCGGCTCATGGGTCTGCTGGACTGCTTCCATGGCCCTTGGCTCGATAGCCATATTGCAGGTATCCTTTTAAGCAGATTATGGCTAATCTTGATCTGCAATGCTCGATCCTCAAGTGCTGGTCTCTGTAATTTAGTGGTTAGTGTCAGGTATGGCCACAGGTGTGTGTCTTGCTGGTAGGAGCCTTGGTGCTGTATAACACTGGTGCAGAGGGTATTTGAGGTTTTGATAGGCTGTAAACATGTTATGAAAAATGTTTTAATATTGAAAATAATGGCAATAAAACAGAAAAACAAAAAATAAGAATATAGAACTTCTTACACAAGCCAGTGGTCTAGGGCAGTAACAAGTCCGTATAGCAGGCCAAGGTCAGAGGCAGGCTGATGGCAGAGTGTAGTCCTTAAACAAGCTGAGGTCAATTACCAGGAGATCCAACAGAGAGCAGGTAATGGGTACAGGCACGGAGAAGGAACGGAGAACCAAGTGGAGACTCAGAAACAAGGGAGGAATCAGGACTGCAGCAGGAATCAGGGAACCAGGCAGGAACAAGGAACCAGGCAGGAACAGGGAAACAGGCAGGAGCAAGGAACCAGGCAGGGTAGTCACAGGTCTGTAGTCACAGATAAAGATCTAGCGGTTGAGACTTAATGATCAAGCCCTCTGTGTAGCGTGAGACAAGTTTATATAGCCCCTTGATTGTGAATTACACACACATGGGCTTAATGAGGGAGAAGGTGATGAGAGAGAAAACAAATGGAGACTTAACATTATGTGAAATGCTGCATTCCAGTGGCTAGAAAGGATAATGCACTGCCACAAAAGCACACCGTTCACAGTTTGAGTACAGGCAGTTCCTAGTTTTTGTAGCTCTTGTTGTCAATTGCTTTCCATGTCCTAGGACATTTCATTCATGTTCTTGTGCCTTTTATATACCATTTCAGGGGCTATACATTTTATCAGCTCCCCTGTTGGATGGATGTGATGCTGGCGTTATTATTCAGGGCCTCCTTAGCATCAGTTTGGTTATTGTTTTATGTTAGTTATTCCCACCCCTTGTTTTTGGGGCATGTCTTGGTAGATCCCATGTCTACTGACATAGAGGGACGTAGAAGAAAATTAGAATTTTACTTGACGTAAATTCCTTTTCTTCTAGTCCCGACATGTCAGTATAGGGTTTCCCATTCCAAGTTCTTTATTTTGGTTACTGTACTGCTATGGCAAATGTATAACAGTGGTGAGGAGGAAGTCATGTGTTTTTATACGGCATGATTAATTTTGATTGGCTATGTTATAGGTCCTACCTCCAGGTCTGGGAGGGGCAATGTTGACATGTTGGGACTAGAAGAAAAGGAATTTACGTCAAGTAGGTAAGTAAAATTCTCCTTATCTTGTCATTAGTACCGATATGTACTGACAAGATAAATGGTAGATGGAAGACCTTAAAGAGGGAGTTCTTTTTGATTTTGATCCCAGTAGGTGGTGGTGGAGTTCCACTGAATTAAACTAGTCATTTTCATCTAGCTACATACAGAGCACAAAAATTACTGTATCTAACAATAATAGGTCATACAAGGTTACTAGAGCTATGAATAGCCTCAGGGGCGTAACTATAGATGAAGCAGACCCTGCGGCTGCAGGGGGCCCAGAAGGCCCTACTTCATAGAAATACAAGCAAAACAAGTCAACCTCTAGACATTTTTGGGGCCTGAAAAATAATTTGTTGTAGGGACCCACTAATAACTTAGTTGGCCCCTACAACAAATAAATATATCCTTAAAATATATCCTTGTAAACAGTGCTCACTGATGTCATCAGTTAAAAAGGGGGCTTGGTGATGTCACTGATGAGCAAGCATCAAAATTATATGTTAGTATAAAGGCCTGAAAACTGATGCTTGCCAGTAGAAACATGGGGTTACATTTACTAAATTTTCTCTTCATCTAACTTTACCAAAGTTCACCTCATTGCGCCAGTTGTATTTTCACAACATATCTCTTATTTACTAAAAATCATCAGTTCACTTTTTCCAAATTTAATTTTCTTCTGGCATAAATTCTTTGTTAAAATTTGCCAGTATATTTTCCCATAGAATATTAGTGGAGAAGAATCTCAAATCTCTAAATCTTTCGCCATAGAGAAAATTAGCATTGAAAGGGGAATGTTGATGGAGATTTAAAGGAATTGTTCAGTATAAAAGTTCCGGAATTGTTCAGTATAAAAGTGAACTGTTCCTTTAAAAGTGGCTTCTCTGTCCTTATAATGGAAATTCGCCAGCCTGAAACTGGAGACATTTATTTTGGCTAAAATACGTTCCTGTGCTCTTAGTGAGCTGAAGATTTTTCACTGGAGACGAGAGGTGAATTTATGGCAATGCAAAGTTAACATAACTCCCAACTGTCCCAACAGGACATTCCTAATTTTGACAGTTCAGCCTGCAGTCCCAGATTGTTAGTGGAATGTTACAAGTTTTTCTTTGATCTCCTGCACTGAACAGCAAGACAAAGATACAATGTTTCTGAATTGTAATTAAATAAGAGGCTTTTGGCAGAATGTCCAGAACACTCAGCACCTGCACTTAGATACATTTGAAACCATTTAAGAATACCAAATATACATTTGAAACTATTTAAGATAAGCAGGTCTCTTGGGAAGACATTCAGCTTAAAGGGCAAAATTGTAAAACCTGACACTAAAACCCCCAGAAATGTGTTCCAACTTTCCATAACCTATCAAATTTTGTAAAATGTATGTAGTATTTTGGGGATATGGCCATAATAAGCGCTGTGACTTTACTACCCTCAAGGGTTTAAATGCCAAGGAATTCACTACAACTTTAGTTAAACTGAAAAAGCCACTCGGATAAGTGGTGAAACATTTTCAAAAAAAATTCTAAATGTCCAGTTTCCTTTGGCTTAATTCGTCTTGTTACTCCAGGGCCGGGCCAAGGTAGTTTGGCACCATAGGCAAGGGTTCCTATGAGCAGCCCCCCCCTGCCATCCAGGCCCAGCCATATACACCATTGATACTGCAGGCTCCAAGCCCACTCCCCCACCTGACCACATGTACCTGTGCTGTGCCCAGCCCAAGCCCCATGATCTGTACCTGTGCCACGGCCAGGCCTGCAGCCAACAATGGGCCCAGTCCCAGTCATATCTTAATACTGCAGCTGCAGGTCCCAAGCCCACACCCCACCATAACTGTGGCCAACCCAAGCCCCCATGATCTGTACCTGTGCCAGCAAGAAGTAAAAGGCAGGTGACTCTGCTAAAATCCCAGCAGGAAAGAGCAGACAGGTCTCTTCAGCGAGATGCATTACTGCTTCCCTCTAGAGTGCACAGCAGGTCCTCTCTGCCCAACAGAGCTGGCTTTTGTAATGACTCACTCTGACTGATATCTCCCGCCGGCCCTGCAGCCTACTACGCATGTGCATCAGAGCGTCAACGCATCAGCATGGAACTGGAAGGTGCCAAGTCACGCTTTAGGGTGGGGGAGCCTGTACAGATACACCAGGCTAAAAAAAACCCTAGAGGGGGTTTGGGCATGCGAATTTTATAAATTATAATGCTTTTAATAATGGCCAACAGTCCAAGTGAACTGAAAAGTAGAAAGAAAAAAAAACAAAGAAAAAAAATTACCCTGAGAAGTGTCCCCCCCCAGTGATTGCGCCATTGGTCTGTAGTAACAGTAGAGATCATATCCCACAAAAATCTCCCGCGCATCAAAATTTTTCTGCCATGCTCATTTTGTGGCCACAAATCCTATAGCAAAAAATGAACAGTGACATTAAGTTCTCAATGTCAAGTTGTGAATACGATGTGTTAAATCCAATAAATTTAAACAACACTCTCACGCAACCATGAATATGTCTTTTTAATTTTAATTTTTGTTTGTTACACATTTTATTTCCGTTATTGTCTTACATGATTTTTTCCAGCAAGTCTTTTGAATGTCCTGGGATGTTGACATTTGTACACAGACATCAATCACTTGAAATTGTTTGGGGTTGAGGCACATGACGTTACTGGTATTCTTTGTGTGGGTCTCTGCATCACTGTGTGGCTTTTCGTGCTGTGGCTCAGGCTCCACACCTTCACCTACACTACCAGTTTCAGGCATGTGATGCTTCTCCTGCACAGGTTCCTCCTGTAAAAGGTTTGTGTCCTTTGGGGCCTTTGTGATCAGGGGGACACGTGGGGACCACCGTCCTGGGGTTTCATGTATTTAGGGGGGTCCTGGGAAACTTTCAGCTGGAGCCAAAGCAAAGTTGCCGATTGGAGCCAAAACCATTGAAAGGAGCTGAAAGAGAAGCTGCTGAAGGGAGCCAAAGCCACAGAGAAAAGAAAAAATCTGATGTTCCATAATTCTCCCATAATAGGTTTTGTAATACCCCATCTGACCCAAAAGTATAGCGACATTGCCCAAACCATAGATGGTGCTTGTATATCATTGCCCCTGAAGCAAAAGCCAGGATAGGTCAAATAGCTTGAGTGGAAACCTCTTGCTATTGTGCAATCTTGTGACCAGACTGCCCCCAATGCAGTCCTTCAAGGTGAGCAAAATAGCAAAGTAGCCATCTAGCACCCTCATATAAAGAGC
>CM044433.1:147470747-147495152 GCA_024363595.1 Xenopus borealis | reverse complement strand
GGTGCAGGCACATGGAATGGATTACAACACCAAAATGCATACTTTTTGAAACTGGGTCATCAGACTGCAATTAACAGCTGTTGTGGGAGCTTTTCTGTTGTCAGTCCTTGTCTTGGCAGGTCAAAAAGTACCTTCCTGGGGGGGATGCTTTTCAATGAAACAAAAGATTAAAAAAAAGTGCCTAAAACAATTTAAGCAGTGAAACCCCCTCTGAAAACTACTTCCGCTGTAATATGGAACATTCCCCCTGTTTGAAGTAGTTACGTAGTTACATAGTTACATATTTAATTAGGGTTTAAAAAGAGACCAAGAGATCAAGTTCAACTATTAAATCAATCCCAACACATATACTTAGACACACCCACTGAAACTATATAAACTATATATCAATATCTATATTACTTGTAGATTTTAGTAACTCGATAGCCTTGGATATTATAACATAACAGAATCAGCCATCACCCGGCAGTGCATTCCACAACCTCACTGTCCTCACTGTGAAGAACCACCTACTCTGCTTCAAATGAAAGTCCTTTTCTTCTAGTCTGAAGGGGTGGCCTCTCGTCCAATGAACCATTTAATGGAAAAACAGATCTACCGCTAGCGGTGTATAATGCCCTCTAATGTACTTATAAAGAGTTACCATCTCCCCTCACAATCATTTTTTCTCCAGAGTGAACAACCCCAGCAGTCTACCCTCATAATTTAATTCTTCCATCCCTCTAACCAGTTTAGTTGCACTTAGTCTCTGCACTCTCTCCAGCTCATTTACATCCCTCCTAAAGATGGGAGTCCAAAACTGCACTGCATACTCCAGTTGAGGCCTTACTAGGGAGCGATAAAGAGCCAAAATAATGTCTTAATTCCTTGACTTTATACCCAATTTTATGCAAGACAGAACTTTATTTGCTTTAGTTGCCACAGAATGACACTGCCTGGAATTAGACAGCTTGTTAGCTGCAAAAACCCTAGATCTTCTCAATTAAGGGAACTCCCAGCAAACTGCCATTTAGTGTATAACTTGCATTTATATTATTTCTGCCAAAGTGCATAACTTTGCATTTATCAACATTGACATTATTGTCCAGTTTTCTAATCTAATCAAATCCCTCTGCAGAGTGGCAGCATCCTACATGGATCATATAGTTGTGCATAATTTAGTATAATCAGCAAAAATAGAAATAATACTTTCAATGCCCACCTCCAAGTCATTAATAAAATAGAACAGAGAAGGGGTATATGGTCTATAAAAGAACCGTTCAGGCTGGTGATGAAAATCTAGAAATTAGCTTTGTACAATGTAGCTGAATCCTTCCCTTTGTATATCTAATTAATGTTTTCAGCCTGTGATTTAGAGGTTTGGCATCTCTCAGAATGTAGGCAATAGTATGTTTAGAATAAATTCTCTAAATAGTGATGAGCAAATCTGTTTCCGTTTACTTAGCTGAAAAACATTGAATTCATACCTGTTGAAAAACGGTGCTCGTCATTAGCTATAAAGCATTATAGGGTCAGCTTGTTTTAAATATGATTTAATCAACTGACTGATACAATGTGCTTTCAGTTAGTGATGGGAAATGCTGAGCTTTTTCCTTTTTCCATGTTACAGGTGCATTGAGCAGAAGTTCAAGCGCTGCCCTTCACTGCCCACAACCAGTGTTATAATTATATTTCACAATGAGGCTTGGTCGACTCTTCTACGTACAGTGTATAGTGTCTTATACACCTCACCAGCCATTCTACTGAAGGAAATTATTTTAGTAGATGATGCCAGTGAGGATGGTAAGTTCAATGTTTCAAGAACCTTTAAAAGTACCAAACAATTTTTGTGTGCCTACTGTGTAATTCTATTACCTGATATTGAATATTTGAGTGTGTTGTAATTGTTACAATTTGAATATTCTTATTACACACTCCAATATCAACTATTGCTACAAATATTGTGCCTCAATGTGATACTATTTGCTGATGCTTTCTTTTGTTAAGAACAAGCTACAGCTGTGGTACTGACCACTACCATGAGGGTGCAAGCAAGCAGAAAAAAAACCCAGGCATGTTACTGCTGTCCTTCAATGTCTCAAGCCTCTGTAGTAGCTGTAAACTTGTGAAGGAAGAGTAAGCAATAAGGAGGACTGTGGGAGCATCATAGAGGGTGGCTTTCTGAGCAAAGTTTCTTATACATTATGATAAATTAGAAAAACATACAGCAGTTGAGGTTGAACACACCTTATATTAATATAATTGAAGTGTGTGAGGATCCTTAAAACACATTTTGGCCAAACCACACTAGTGTTGATCAGACTAATCAGAATACTGTGCCCACCAATGACCCCATCTTGAGTTCATTTTAAGTAAAATGATTGGTTTCCTGCCATTGGCAAACCTGTAAAAACTTGTCTCATGAGCTGTCTGCTCAAATCATAATTTGGTACATGTTGATGCTTTGTGGCTGTAATTTAATATTCCCACAAAGATTGGTGTGTGTTTGTGTATCATTATTTTAGTAGAGTAGAGTTGCTACATGGCCGGTATTTTACGGCCTAGCTGGTAAAATACCAGCCAGGGCTGGGCTGGTAATACAAATTTACTGGCAATATACTAGCTAGTAAATTTGGACTCAATCTGGCCCTGGCTGCCTCTAATTTGTCCATTTCTCCCCCACCTAGCTCTTACACTTACACACAGATATGCAGAAAATCTATCCTTTATGATAGGACTCTGCACACAGAATGTCCCAAACCTGCCCCTTTGACATCATAGCCAATTGATGACACAATGCCTTTTAGACCCAACCCCAATCCCTTCCATTAAAATAGAATAGAGCACATAGAACTACATCCTGCCTCAATTTTACCACATGCATTTTATTGAATTTTGTCTATCTTTCTTTACAGAATATCTGAAGGAAAAGCTGGACGACTATGTAAAGGCGTTACAGATTGTGAAAATTGCAAGACAGAAAGAGAGAAAGGGATTAATTACAGCAAGGTTGCTGGGTGCCAGCATTGCCACGGGGGAAGTGTTGACCTTCCTGGATGCCCACTGTAAGTACTGAGACGTTGTAGGCAGTGGTTTGAGCTGATCAATAGGATATGTGACACAGGGAGAGATGTTATCTTTCCTACATGTTGAGCTGTCAAGTATCTTGAGTTTCTCAACCATGTACAGGTATTTAAGAACTCTGAAGAGAAACTTCTTACAAGTGTTTAAGGAATGTTACAAGATTATCAAAGAACATATTTCTGGAATTGTCACATTAGACTCTTTAATGCCAGAGCACATTAATGCTGAACTGCTCCTTAATATAATGGTGTCTGAACAGATCTGTTGGAGTTCACGTTTGGGACCCCAGGACCTGGGGTTTTCTGGATAACAGATCTAATAGTCTATTAGAAAATCATGTAAACATTAAATAAGCCTAATAGACTGGTTCAGATAAAGGAAATCATTTTTCTTTTTCAACATTTTTATTGGGATTTCCAAAAACATACAGAATTTACTTTATCGTAGCATAAATTGACTATGATTAAAAGAAATTAAGGTTTATATTGTGTTGATTCCAACTCAAGGAAATAAAACTAATGTGAAAACATGAGAATTATATTTACCTCATATAATGGTAATGAAACCTAAGCCAAAAATAATAATGTTTAGTTATCAGATCTACTATATAAACTAACAAAAGCAACACACAACCAGAACAAACCTAAATCTCGCATGGTGGAGTTAGAAACACAATTTTTGTCTTTTATTATTTATTGACACAGAGTTAAGGAAATCATTTTTAAAGGACAAGGAAAGTTAAAATAAAGAGGTAGCTAGAAATGTTGTACATTATGTTTAGGGCTTCTGTACCAGCCCCAGTCAACCACAGCCCTTTAGCAGTAAAGATCTGTGTCACCAAAGATGCCCCAGTAGCTCCCCATCTTCTTTTCTGCTGATTCACTGATTCACATGCTCTGTGCTGCTGTCACTTACTGAGCTTAGGGACCCACTGACAATATACTGTACACATAGAATAGAAATGTCACAGTATAAGGCTAATTAGTCATTAATACAGATAATTACTACACGGCAGCACAGAAACCAGTGCAATTAGCATCAGAATTTTATAATCAGCCCTTTAGCATCATCTTATATTACAGACAAACCTCATTTTCTGCTTGATATTTTGCAACAACCCCTTAGTTTAGCTTCTCAAAAGCTGCTCAGACACTTTCCAAGATGGTGACCCCCGGTGAAAAGTTTGAAGTCCTGGATCATTGCTGCTATTGACAAGCTGAAACTTTAGGCTAGTGCAATATGTTCAGTACATGAAACATGGCATTTTCATCCCTATTCATTTTTAGGGTTTAGTTCTACTTTAAATAATTGGATTATTTGGATAAAATGGAGTCTATGGGAGACGGCCTTTCCATAATGTAAAGCTTTCTGGATAACGGGTTTCTGAATAATGGATCCCATACCTTTAATATCTTACTAACTGCACATTTCATACACTGACCACAATAACCGTTTAACTTTAATATTACTGGTAACCAGGTGAATGTTTTTATGGTTGGCTGGAACCTTTGTTGTCAAGAATTGCAGAAGATCACACCGCTGTTGTAAGTCCAGACATCACAACTATAAACTTTAAGAGCTTTCAGTTTGAAAAACCCGTTCAGTATGGCAAAACAAATTTCCGTGGCATCTTTGACTGGGATTTGTTATTTGACTGGGAAGTAATCCCCGAGGATGAGAAGGAAAAGAGAAAGGATGAAACCAATCCCATCAAGTATGATATTGCATTTCTCCACATTTGTTAAAATGAACAATCAGATTATAATTACAGTTATCTAGGAGTGAACAGTCCAATAGAATCTTTCCTATCTTAAATTAATCTGTGAATGAAAATGCACACTTTAAATTACTGTATATTAGTTGCTAACAATGATCTCTCATATTCTAGGACTCCTACTTTTGCTGGAGGTCTGTTCTCCATATCCAAAGCCTACTTTGAGCACATTGGCTCCTATGATGAAGAAATGTTAATCTGGGGAGGAGAAAATCTGGAAATGTCTTTTAGGGTAATTGTTTTTCTGTTTTATTGTGGAAGTGAGTGGTTAATGACAATGGACTTCTGTAGGTGTAGTTGCATCTATAGGTGTTTATATTATGGTCTATGGAATTCAGCACTCACATTTTTGGACAGGACAGAAACACGTAATAGAGTTAAAAGGTGGCAAATAAAGTGCAGCACATTATTCAGTACTTCCTTGCTTTTGATCAATTCTGACATTTACAAGAAAAGCTGCACATGCTACTGCAGAATGATTTTCTCTCTGTATGTGACTGTGACTGTTATGTGCTGGGCCTGTGACTCGGCTCCTGACTCATGTCTGTACTTTGCTAATGGCACATACCAATATTTCTCCAGGTCTGGCAATGCGGCGGGCAGCTGGAAATCATTCCCTGCTCTGTGGTCGGTCATGTTTTCCGCCAAGACAGTCCTCATGTTTTCCCTAATGGTACCCAGGTGATCTTAAGAAACATTGTGCGCCTTGCAGAGGTGTGGATGGATGACTACAAACTCATATTCTACAGGAAGAGTGATCTGGCTGCAGAAATGGTTAAAGAAGTAGGTCTAAGAGATGGATAGTTTTTTTTTACCATATTTTAAGTCCTGTGAGCACCTTGCTTTACATGATATTTTATATACATATATATATATATATATATATGTATAAATCCTTCGAGAAAGTAGCCGCACTCACATGACTTATGATGAAATGAAAAAATTTTATTCCAATGAAAAACACTGACGTTTCGGCTGATACAACAGCCTTTTTCAAAGTGTTGTATCAGCTGAAACATCAGTGTTTTATTGGAATAAAATTTTTTCATTTTTTTTCTATTTTTTCATGAGTGCGGCTACTTTCTTGAAGGATTTGTATGTTTTGTGGAACTGCACCCAGGCAGAAGTGACATTCATTATCGTGAGTGCTGTAATCCTCAACATTCGAGTGATACCCGATGTTCCGTTTTCCGGGTGCTTGGTCAAAATAGTATATAAACTATTTTGAATAGGCCCTCCGTTTTCCAAAAATCATATATATATACACACACACACACAAGAGCTATGATTATCTGTAAATTATATCCTTATAAACGGTGCTTAGTGATGTAATTGGTTATAGTCGGAACTTAGTGATGTCATTTATGTCACATGACTCACTGTATTATAATATAGATATTAGAAGTCAATTTCAGCCTTGTGCTTTTATACCCTCATGGAACTCCTCAGTAACTTATAATTTCCTTATATTTTACTATATTCACTATATAATATACAGGAGCCATGAATATCCTGTCAGTTGTATTATATTCATTATAAATGGTGCTTAGTGATGTCATCAGTTATAATCAGATCTTAGTGATGTCATTTCTGTCACATGACTTTGTGTATTATTAAGTGCCATAAATATATTAGCCGTCACCTAGGAGTTCCATGACCACAGCCCTCAGCCTCATGCTTTTATATGGTCATGGAACTCCTTGGTGATATCTGATATGCTTATATTTTACAATAGGGGATATTTTATTCACTATATATTGATATATATGAACCTTTTAATTTTATTATAATGTTATATTTATTATTAATTATGTGCCTGTTAGAAGTCCTACTGCTTTTACAACATTATCCGCCCTAATTATAATACTAGGGTTGCCACCTTTTAGCTTTCAAACTCCAGGCAGCGCTGTGATGTAATGGGGACGGGGTTGTGATGTATGAGGTGGGTCTGAGTGGCGATCAGTGATTTTCAGTCATATGGAATCACACCTGGTTTTCCTAATTTGGAAAACCAGGCAGGCAGTTTTGACCCACACAGCCCTTCAAAAAACCAGGCTGTCTGGGTCAAAACTGGAGAGGTGGCAACCCTAATTAATACAGGCATTGCTGATTGTTAGGGGTGTTGGTGGCCACATGGGTAGAAAAACTGTTGCAACTATTCAGCATGATGCTTGATGCTCTAATATTCAGGGTGAAATTACCTACAGTACCAGATTTACTAGGTATAATATTTTGGCTAAGTTTCACACACACACCTTCACAGAACCATGAAACAGGACACTATAGATCAGTAGGCAACCCAGAACCAATAGCAACACACACAGAGGAAAAAACATTCTAGCATGTAGCATATGAATTCTGGGAACTGTAATATTTTGTATATATAACAGATCTGTCACCACAATAAATGGAATGTCCAGTGAAAAGCAAAGGAAATCTTGAGTCACTGGGCAGTGACTAGCACAGCAGTCTGGTGTAGATTGCTGCAGGGTGGGTCACCTCCATCTTCCTGTTCTTCCCAGGCATCCCCTGCACCTCTTAAAGGAAAACTAAATCCTAATGTTAAACAACCCTACCCCCCTACCATGCATCTAATATTTGGATGGAACTCTTGTGGAGTTTTAAAGGAGAATTCAACCCTACATTTAACCCCCCCATCCCTCCCTCAGCAAGATCCTATCCCTCCCCCCAGCCTAATTGATACCCCGGCAAATACCCCTCTGTGCAGGTTTGGTCCTCGGAAGTTCATGAGCACCATCTTCTTCTCTTCGGTCTTCTTCAGAATGAGAATGGAGTTTCATTGCGTGCGTAGTTGAAGCAACTTTAAGCTTTGCAACAACTGAGCATGAGCCGGAACTCACAAAAATTTCCGAGTTTAAAGAAGAAAACCCGAAGAAGACTGAAGAGGCTAAAAAAAATCATTTGGAATTTTTAGCCAAATCGTCTAAAAATTAAGCACAGAGCAGTTGTGGCCACAATGATGGTAGAATTTGGGGATAAAATGCTGCCTTGTGCGTAAGTGGAGGTGCCCCAGTATTCATAGAACTTAAATTTACTTTATTGAAGAGTTTGGATTGCTCATGAATATCCTTGCCCCCTCAATATTGGTATCAGTATAGACTGGCTGATTTGAGGATGCTCTCTGATGTTTTATTTTATTGATTTCATAGAAATCCTTTGGGGACATTTCTAAAAGACTTAAGCTGAGAGCAGACTTGCACTGTAAGAACTTCACCTGGTACCTAGAAAATATCTATCCTGAATTGTTTGTACCTGATCTGCATCCAACATATTATGGAGCGGTAAGTCATTTTGAAATTTTTTTAAATTGGTTTAGGGGCAGATTTATCAAGGGTCGAGTTGAAAATTTTATTTTTTAAATTTTTGAATTTTAATTTTTTTTTTGAATTTTGAAATGTATCATATACTGTCCCTTTAAGAAATCAAATTCTAAAACCTGCCAAATTGTTTAGCCTATGGGGGACCTCCTACAATCAATTTGGAGTTGTTTGGTGGACTTTTGAAAAAAATTATTTTAAAAAAAATTATTTTAATTTTTTTGTGAAAAAACTCAAATTGAATTCTATCAAGTTTGATTTGAACTTGATTAAAGTTTGCAGGTCAATACTATTCACCCAAATTTAAAAAAGAAAATTAATAGATTTCTACTGGTCTTTTTTCGAATTTTGAGTTTGTGGGAGTTCCTGTGTCTGGTGTTTAGGGCTGGTAGCTCAGTCATCCAGGTCTTTATTCCTGATCAATTGAAAAAGGGTTTTAAAGGAGAACAAAACCCATACTTTAAAACAACCCTACTCCCCTACCCCCTGTAGACCTCCCTTCCCAAACCCACCCCAGCCTACTTGCTACCCCAGGCAAATGCCTCTAACTTTTTACTTACCCCTTGCAGCAGATTCAGGTGTCAGAGTTCACGGCAGCAACTTTCTTCTCTTCGGTAACATTTGTGTATTCAACGGCGTTTTGCAGAAACTCATGGGAATCACCTGAAGACACGAAGATTACCAAAGAAGAAGAAGATGGCTGCCATGATCTCCGACGCCTGAATCTGCCACAAGGGATGAATAAAAAGTTAGGGGAATTTGCCGGGGGGGAACCAAGTAGGTTGGGGGGGGGTATACAAAGGGGAGGGGGTTAGGGTTTTTTTAAAGGAAGGATTGAATTCTCCTTGAAGGTGTTAAAGCCAGTTTCCTGCTTTAAATGTTCCTGATTGGTATAGGCCGATCCCCTTCACATACACAATTTACTTAACTTATGCAAATACGTACATTATCCATATCAAGACATGACAGACCAGAGCAGAGTTTAGGGTTAAAAGTTAGGGCAAATACCACTGACCACCAATTAACTGGCCAATTGGAACATTAATCAATTGCATTGTTTACTTATTATGCAGTAAGAAAAGCTGTTTATATTGGGGTATATTATACTTGTAGACGTATCTCCTACATAAGATATCACCTACATTAACTTTTCAGGAATGACTATTTATTGGGACCCAAAGCAAGTTTATTCGGCCCTTAAACTTTGGGAATATGACAATATAAACAAGGAAACAACAACAGAAAACATATATTGCAACTGCATTATTGTTCCTGGGCCTCCAGCAATTGCAGGGTATTTTTCCTTTATAGTTACACCACTGATTTTCTGTAAAAAAAAATGCTGAGTTTGTATCTTCATAGCTGTGATTGAAGAAAAAAAAAATACATCCAGCAAGTTCAACTGTTTGTCCCCTAGTTGAGCATTTGTGCAGCATATACACACATAATAACTTGTATGGGACCCAAAAGTTTCTGTTGGCAGCCCTGCACATGTGGGAAGAAAGCAAGAAGTTTAAGCTTTATTGTTCCCTTACAGGTTAAAAATGAAGGAACACAAAAATGCCTTGATGTAGGGGAGACCAAATATATCGAAGAGCCGCTGATAATGTATCAATGCCATGGAATGGGTGGCAACCAGGTACAGTAGTTTCACCACATCACAGAATTTGATGATGGCCATGGCCGGCTAAGAGTAGGTTCAATTAAGCAATATCAAGGTCCCCAATTTGGAAAAATGTTATAATAAGATATTAGATAACAATAATAATAACAATAATAATAATAAAATAAGATATTAATAAGATATGTGAAACCTGTGTATCTCTAGACTTTAACTATTGTGGTATATATATACAAAGAGATGAGAGTCCTCTGCACTATTGAAGCTGGCCAACTATGACAAAGTCATCCCAGGTCTGGCCAGTCCTACACTACAGGAACTAAGGTTTACCTGCAACCTATTAACTTTCAAGGTTAAAACTCCCATATGGTTGCCATTTTATTTGTCACTGCTGGCATTACCTGACTATAGCTGGGAATGATGGGTGCTACAACGTGGAGCTAGCAGCTGCTTCTGTATAAAATATGCATGTACCTTGAATACGCCATTACATATATAATCCAATTAAATTTCACTCTGTCTTCTGAAACTAACTTTTGTAGAGATGGCAAGTTGTTTTTATATTTATAACCATCCATTTGGTACCCAGTAAAGGACTTTATCTGTGGTATGTGTAGGATGGAGACATAAAGGATGATGGGGTTGATGAAGTTGATGGGGTCTGGTTAAAGGAGAATTCAAACCTACATTTAAAAACCCCTACCCCCATCGCCATCAAGACCCCCTCCCTCCCCCCCTCCCAGCCTAATAAAATCCCAGGCAAATGCTCCTACTGTAAGTCCATACTTACCCCTCGGTTCAGATTCAGACATCAGACTTCACGGAACCCATCTTCAGCCGCTTTGGTAATCTTTGGAATGAGACCGGTGCTTTGCCAATTTTCGTGAATTTCGCCAACTGTGTATGCACCAAAACAACAGTCTCATCCCAAGGATTACCAAAGAAACTGAAGATGGCGCCTGTGAAGTCTGATGCTTGAATATGCACGGAGTATGGACTTAAGGGCATTTGCCCGGGGTATCACTTAAGGTTGGGAGGAGGGTCTTGGTGGGGATGGGGGTGGGGCTTTTTAAATGTACGGTTGAATTCTCGTTTAAAACTTAACAGTTCTATCCAAATATTAGATGGATTTTACATATTTTAAGAAACATCAGGGCATATTATCTTGTTTACCCAAATGTGGTGGAGTTTCAGGAAACTCATAATTTATGAGGCCACAAAATTTATGAGATGTGTTGGTAAAATCAGATGTCGGGAAGAAACTTAATTGATATTGGCACCTAGAAAGTTGAGGATTTGCCCTTGTCCACAATGTGCCTAGTGTGGGAATGTTATAAAGGGCCCCACATTTAGCAATCCACACTCAAATATTTATGTGGACTAATGTATAACAAAGAAACAGCTCATGCACGATCTAATTTCACAGCATTGTTCTACTCTTAGGGTGGCCATACACTGAGAGATCTGCTCGTTTGATGATGTCGCCAAACGAGCAGATCTCTCCCCGATATGCCCACCTTGAGGTGGGCGATACTGGGCTGGGGAGGCCATATGGGCAGTTGGATTGCGGGACCGCATCAATGAACAGATGCGGCCGTGATCCGACATCAATCGGGAAAACCCATCGGAGGGCCGCATACACGGGCCAATAAGCTGCCGACTTGGTCTGTCGGCAGCTTTTATCAGCCCATGTATTGCCACCTTAAGAAATAAAGTAGTAAAATTGCCACTTCCACATAACTTGAAACAAGCAGAACATAATTCTTTCCAACACAATAATAAATTCCATTCCAATACTGAGACATGGAGGAAATAGAGTTGTATTTTAAAAAAGTGATTCATTTTTGATACATTCCCTGGAGATATTGGAATGATCCCTATGGCTTTGTTTGATTTCCAAGTAATGCTATAAATCTTTGGGAGTTTTTTTATAATCATTTAAATTAAGGAATAAAGGGGTGGATATTTGGGGGCTTATGGATATAAAGTTTGTGTAACAGATATTGTAAGTTCATTATGTTTGATAAAAGGATGCGAGTCCCGAAACATTATATATCTGTGAATTTCTGATTCTCCTTTAACTGCTACTCATTTTTAAGCCAATGTTGCTTTGATATTCAGCTTCATTCAGAAGCATAGGCATCCCTGTTCATATACTTCTACTCTAATAATTTAAGTAAAATGGGTATCTGTTTCTCTGCAGAACTTTGAATATAGCACACACAAGGAGCTGCGCCACAAAATGCAGCTATGTTTGCGTTCCAAGTATGGTCCAGGGTACATAGAGCTAGGAGAGTGTCGGTACAACAGCAGAAAGGCAACTGTGCCTGACAATGAGGAATGGGAATATACAAAGGTAAGGATACAGTGTATAAATATTCTGACACCTTTTCTCTAATACACATAGGGACTAAATAGTAAGGAACCTGCTGGCAATTCACCAGTACAGAGGCAAATTGACAACTGCTAAGTTGCAGAAGAAGTCTGCACATTCTTTTTACTGAATTATTCTTTAAAATTAACTTTTGTCCAACATGCAGTAGCTGGGGTGGCTTAATCTGAAAGGACTGTTAAACTGGCCATAGACACAACAATCCAATCGTACGAATCCTCGATTCGTACGATTTTCGGGTCGTGTGTGGAGTGTTCCGGCATTTATAGTGCCATGCCGATCGGTCAGGTTAGAAAATTTCTGTCGGCTGGCGATCATATCTTTGCATCTATTGCAGATCGTGCGATTTTCAGTGGGAGACACTAGGTTTTTAATCTTACAACTTTTGTACGATCCCTGTCAGGGGCAGAACGTCGGCTGATCTGTGCTTTTGCTACTTTATTTGATCTGAAGGTTAGTGGCATGTCGGGAGATGGGGAAGTCCGATCATTTCGATGATTCGAACGATCGGATCTTTGCGTCTATGGCCAGCATTAGGGTGATAATTTGGGGAGAATGTCCATTTCTATATACATCCAGCTTGAAGGTCAGGGTGTATATGTATTTAATGTGTTAAATATTCTTAAAATGGTGTCTTAAACAAGGGTTACACATTCAACGTGCCAAAGGTTGGACCTTCAAGGGATAAAATTCTAAAGTTTTGACAACCCAAACTCAGAAGTGAAATGTGCTTTGGCCCTGAATTTTACACCTTGTTCACAATTGCTTGCAAGGTTTTTGGGAGTGGATATGGGCATAAGAACCATTTATATACATACATCACGATAAAGCATGCATAAAATCCTTTCTCTGTACAGGACCGTTTATTTAGAAATGTGGGTTCCAACATGTGTTTGACAGCACGAGGTGATCACCCATCCACTGCAGAATGCAACCCTGCAGACATTCAACAACTCTGGAGTTTCAGCTAAATTCTCTGAGCTTGGTAGCTGGTGGGTACTATTAACTCCAGCTACAATTATGCTTTAAGTGCCTTTTTAATCCTTTACCAAGGATCTGTCGTTGAGCGTTGTGACCTATTTTGGATGTTTCATCAAAAAAACAAGAACTTTCATTTTGTCCTCCACAGATGTGTTTGTGTCTTTACAGATGTGCTGTATGCAAGGAATGGAAAACCAGATAAACTCTAAAACTATGCAACATGCAAAACTATGCAAATAATATGAGGTTCAAAATTGGGGGTATATGGAAGCACTCTAAAGACAAAGTTATAGTGTATTTAAGTATAATGGAAGTGCTACTTTTAATGTACATTCCATGTGCCCCTGTCTCCAAAGTAAGTTTGCAAAACAGGGGTTTTTAGTTACAATGTTATGATCATAAAGTTGAAAAGCCACCATACCACGTCAGGGCCCGGCGGGGGAGGATAGATCCTTTATACTGAAACCAAGGTTAAACTGACACTGATTACAAATAATTCTACTATGCAGAGAGACTCCTTATACTACAACAAAAAGGTAAATATGTTAGGGTCCGCCATGTGGGGTTTACCTTGACGTGGTATGGCGGCTTTTCAACTTTATGATCATAACTTTGTAACTAAAAAACCCCTGTTTTGCAAACTAACTTTGGAGACGGGCACACTGAATGTGCATTAAAACTAGCACTTCTATTATAGTTTTCTTTATAGATTTTGTCAAATAACTACAAGTGCATCGTGTTTTTGTACTACTTTACGCATCGAGCAAAACCATGACATGTAGGGGCAAATTTACTATTAGTCGAATTCGAGGGTGAATTTACCCTTAAATTCGACCAAGCGATTGTGGATTGAATGATTCAAACGATTTCAACCATTCGATCCAATTTTTTTTATTCAATCTAAAAATGCTTTAAAACACCTATGGGAGCTTCCCATAGGGTTTTAAAGCAATTCAGTAGGTTCAATCTGCCGAACTGGCCTATTGATTTTTTTTTCAAAAGGGGAAGTACTTCTACCATGGAATGGTTGAATGATCGAATAGATTTTTATTCGAATCATTCGATTCAATCAAATTTGTTTTATATTCGATGACTGAAGTACTCCAAAAAGGTATTCGAAATTCGAATCTTTTTGAAAATTCGATCAAATTTCAAATCCTTCATGTGAATTTGATAAATCTGACCGGTAGGGTAGGTGATACCTTTTATTAGCTGACACAAAGAAAATACATATACAGTATCACTATAAAATCAACAGACAAGGGGGGGGCAGCTGTCATCATGGATAAGGTTGATTTCATACAAGAAACCACAGACAACTGTATCATAGCAAAAATTTCTGCATGCTGCTGAATTATCCACTGATATCTACAAGAAGTAGCTAATCAAGATAGTAATTCAGATAGTAAGCCATCAGGAGCCAGTTAAAGAAATCCAGCTTCGGCATGCTTCCTAAAATTCATACAGTAGAAGGTCAATTGGAAAATAAACTTCAGCCTAACACACAATGCATTTTCATTTCGCCAGGATGTATACTTTTGGCCCTTTATTCATGGCCAAATAGGAGGAGTAATTGTATGTCATCCTGTACCAATAGTTTAATTTTGCTTAAACTGATACCCACATGCACAATACAGGTACCTATACCACAGAAACACGTAATTAAGGGATTGTTCTCTTGCAAGTCATCCAATGTGGTCTACCTTCTACTGTGTGTGGAGTGCCAGTTACGTCAGATGTTTAACAATTTTTTTTCTATATATGTAATGATATTTCACTTTCTATATTATACCTTGCTTGAATCAGGGGCCTATATGTCCTTGAAAGCTCACATTTTATAATCTACTAAATTAGGCAATGAAACTCATCGACTACCCTATATTTTCTGTTTTTTAACTACAAGTGCATTCAAGAAACTTGTCCTGGATTCTTCTTTGCATCCTAGAAATATAGGAACAGATCTTCTCTAGGAATAGTCTTGCCAGCAGAACATTAGAAATCAACTGACACCTTTACAAATAGACATTTTTTTTCAGATTGCATTTTATTAATAGATCTCAATATATTGGAAGACTGAACTTTTTGAATGCAAGAAAACAAACTTAACCCAACTATATGGTACTGTTGCTATATGACCTTGCTTTTTCAAATCTTACATTGCAAACCCAAAGGAGGCAATTTTGGGTTAAATTTAACTAAAAAGTGCTCTTCAAAGACCCAATCTCTAAGATACCTTCAACTTGCTGTACTTATTAACATAGGGATTTAGTCACTGGCTATGTATCATTGTTGAATATTAAATGTGCAGTTTGCTTTTGCTGATGTGTTTGTTTTTATTTGTCCTAATGTCCATGAAAGGCGAAATGGAACATTATATAAGACTATACTTCTGTGATGCATTTAGTTTTTATTTGTTCCATAGAAAAACCTTACTCAGTATTTTAAAGACACATTTGTGACAGCTGTTTAAGTCTGTATAACATTAATGTAGGGTAGCTACAAAGCGGAAAATATGCAGACACTGCCCTGTCTAACATTTCACTTGAAATCTTAAGGTATTAATGTGAAATTGGTGCTCCCTTTGCTGGTACAAGAGTTTTTACCCTTTATTCTTCTAGGAAGGCTTGCAACAATAGTTGGGTACTGATGTGGGGAGATTATGCCTTTAAAGTCATCATGCAGCCACTCAGTTGAGTTGAGGTGAGAGCTTTGTACAGTTCTCTGCTCCCACCTCTATAAACCAATTGTGTTTGGACCTTGTTTTATGCACAGAGCTATTATCCTTCTGAAACAGCAATCTGCCTTTCCCATATTCTTGCCTCAAAGTAGGAAACTTTAGCATGCTGGTTACTGCATAATTAGACAGTTATGATAACCAGAAGTGGTGTCCACATACTTTTGGCCATGTAGTGTACATTGCACGAATTCTATGCCTAGTGATAATTGCATGCATATGATATTAATTCATTTCATCCAAAGGTCAGCAGTTCTCTTTTGTTTGGTCTCCCTTGCAGCCTTTTCTGCCCAGTTTATTTTTTCCTCCAATCCAGCTATGTTGGTATCTTGCAGGACCTCTACTAGAACAATATAAAATTATTTGGATGAACTGGATTTTTGGTGCAACATCTCAAGTCCTAAGAACAATGATATAAACTTAAAAGCAAACATTATAAAATCATACGGCTTATTTCTACATATTTGTATTGATCTGTCTATTGATATGTTCTATTGTGCACAATTTATTCTCTGATGAGCAAGAATCCCTGTGCTGTTTGGATCTTGCAGCACATGCACACAATGTATTAAACAATGACTTGTGGTCTCACGTGCTTCCAGTTTAAAACCTGAGGTTTCCAAGGTTTGCATGTATGCTACTGTATGTTACAACTCCCGATGTTTTATTTATATAGTTAGATAAAAATGATCTTCTGAACTGTTACTGGTCACCTCTGCACAATATGTTGTATACTAAAAAATAACAGTGTCTTTAAAGAACCATGCACCATTGTCCTGTCTTGTCTAAATGTTTCAATGCAATAAACTAAGAGAGAGAGTATGTTCTGAGCCCTATTTCTTAAGATCACCACAAATACATGCCTTACATTTTAACATCTATCCAATTTTCAAGCTGTGAGTCCTTTTGAAAAATGAATGTTGGCTACAGAGTTTTACCATATAATCAAATTGCTTTGGGTTAACATGTTGGCCAGTGTTCACCCAGATTAGATGAAAAGAAACCTTTTTTTATTTAAAATTCTTTATTTTCTTCATTTTATCCATTCATACATAACAAAGATAATACAATCGTACATTCTCTGACCAATTTACATTTCTATTAGTAAAGTGTTTGTTTATCTAGCACTTTACAATACAAAATAATGCAAATACATATGTAGGCACATTTCTTTTTTCCCTTTTTTTTCCCTGACAGGTCTACATCTTCTTTTAAGAAGAAAATATATGATTGTCAATCCAGTGAATCCCCGCAACATATACTAAAAACAAATCTAAATTATTTCTGTATATATATATATATATACCTTATTTTCTTATTGTTTCAATAGGCTGTAAAATTTCCAACTCCTGTTTCAGACTTATATTTCCTCAATCGGGAATTATTATAGCTTCTATTTATTAATTAAGTGAACACATTTTATTTACCCCCAATGGGTTTATTTTTCCTTTAAATATCTGAACCATCTTATCCAGACTTCTAGGAACTCCACATATTTATTATTTATCCATGCTGTTAACTCTTCCATCTGGATAATCTCTGTAACTACAGATATCCATTTTTCAACCGTAGGAGGGTTTTTTATCTCTCCAGTGTAATGGTAATGGTAATAATTCTCTATTTCCCCTTTCTAATTTCCCCAGCCCATGGAATATTAAAATAGCTGCTTGACTTAATGTCGATATTGACACTCCTGTAACTTCCTCACAGATAACTAGAATAGAGTTCCAGAAATTGGACAATGCTGGACATGCAACCCACAAGTGGAGTAATGACCATTGATCCTTTTCAACCCATTTGTTTCAGGACCATGGGAGTCCTGTACCACTTGGATATTAACTTATATTAATATTCCCTATATTTATTGCTCACGGAGCAATTTATGCTTATTTTAAATATTTTCTCCCATTCTCTATCTGACAGAAGACAACCCAGGTCTTGTTCCCATTTTTTAGTAAAACTTGGAAGTTCAATACATATCTCTTTGAAGTAATTTATATAAGGTAGATATTAAGTGTGTTTCATATTTATCCGATTCAAATATTCTCTCAAAATCCTCACAAAATGTTATATCTGTAAGCTCGCCACTGATCTTTTTTATTCCACAGTTCCATGTTTTTAAGGAACTGGGGAATCGGATTCTTCATTGTAGGTACAATATGAGATAATTGTAGGTTTTGAATACCCGATTTGTTTTTTAACATAACTTTTCCTGTTGAACCATGTGTCTTGTAAGATAATAGTTAACCTGCAGAGGCTTGTTGGTTCATACACCTGATATTACAAACCAACAACTATACATTGGTTTGTGAAATTTACATAGTTTCATCTGGAACAGTATAAGTGACAAACTAGCCAGCTGATTGTGTATACCATGAAAATTGTCCAATGCCTAGACATTTTTTTCTCTAATCCTGAGCATATATTATTTCCCAGTGCTTGCACCATATTGGCCACGGAGAGTGCTGTTCTCCAGTCTCTAAATGCTGTTGAAAGCTCCACCAAGTCAACTATCCCTGTAATGGATCTTCTGGGAAAACACTGCATTTCAGGGTGGAAAAAAACTGGTAATTGCATGTAAAAGTGCACTTTGCTCATAGGCTGCTAGATTGGAGGGTGTGTTAAAATCACACCAAGAAATGTGGAGAGACTAAAAAGAAACTTGAAACAGAACTTTGACGAGACTCAAGTTGCACCAAGGAATAGAAATCAGCAGAATAAAGCCCAGTTCGACCTGAAAGTAAAATTCCATAACTTACACTCTGGATACAGCGTTCTTCTAAGAAATCTGGGGATACCAGTGTAACCCTATTTTGACAGCTCCTGTATTATAGGATGTACAGTGGAAGTAAAAATAACAAATAAAAAAACCCAAACAAATACAAAACGTATTGTAGAAGTAATACCTATATTGACTAACAATAAAAATACATTGCAAGCTTACAGAGCACCAAGACCCCTTTGTCAGGAAAAATACAAATTCAGTCTTTACTGCTGTACTGCAAGTTGGAGTGATATCACCCCCTCCCTTTCCCCCACCCAGCAGCCTAACAACAGAACAATGGGAAGGTAACCAGATAACAGCTCTCTGACACAAGATAACAGCTGCCTGGTAGATCTAAGAACAGCACTCAATAGTAAAAACCCATGTCCCACTCCGTACTATTCAGTTACATTGAGAAGGAAAAACAACAGCCTGCCAGAAGGCAGTTCCCTCCTAAAGTTCTGGCTCAAGTCACATGACCAGGGGCAGCTGGGAAATTGACAAAATGGCTAGCCCCATGTCAGATTTCAAAACTGAATATAAAAAAATCTGTTTGCTCTTTTGAGAAATGGATTTCAGTGCAGAAGTCTACTGGAGCAGCACTATTAACTGATGCATTTTTTTTAAAAAAAAACATGTTTTCCCATGACAGTTTCCCTTTAAGGCCCTGTTTTAATCTTTCAAATAACTGCATACATTTGGATTCATAAATCTTAACTTTCCTTTTTCCAGTTCCCTTTAGAAGTTCCCTTTTAGAATTAAGACCTGCATGTCTGAAGACTGTGATTTTGACTGCAGAAATGATTTGTTGTTGATTTTATTTCTGTGATGGTTTATCCTTGTGCGCAATTTTAGTCCTGTTTTGCCAATGTATATGCCTCCTGTAGAGCACCTGGTACATGTAATCATGCATACCACACTGGATGAAGCACACACATAGTTGTTTTAGGAAGAGAAATGACAATGACAATCATTTCCCTCAGATTAGGTAGTTGTCTATAAGACAAGAGAGGTATTTCCGTGAATATTTGTTTTCGTGGGGTATCTGTATGGAGCATGGCTTGCAGGTGTCTGGCTATTTTTCTAATGATGTTCAGTTGTGGGTTGTAGGTAACTACAATGGGTACCCTGGTGTTTTCTGCCATTGCTCTATAATCCAAGAGTGATTCTCTGGGTATTTGAGTTGCTCTGTGAATTTTATCATCAACAACCTGTGGATGGGATCCCTGATTAGCAAAAGTTTTCCATAAGGAATGGAGATGTTAATTTCTGTCATCAAGGTTTGCACAGATCTGGTTGTATCTCAAAGCCTGGCTTAATACAATTGATTTTTTGTGTGATGCAAATAAAAACTGTCCCACATAAAATATGCAGGATGGCCTGTTGGCTTTTTGGTATAGAGATGTTTTTATGGTTCCATTTTTGATGTAGATGGTTGTATCCAGGAAGTTGATGTGTGAGTAAGAGTAGTTAAGGGTAAGGTTTATAGTGGGGTGGAATTAGTTAAATCTTTGGTGGAATGCCAATAGTTCTTTTTCTGATACTGTCCATCTGATAAGTATGTCATCTATAAACCATAAATAGATTAAGGGCCTGGTGTTGCAGGAAGCCAGGAAAGTTTCCTCTAACTGTGCCAGAAACAGATTCGCATACTGAGGTGCCAGTAGTAGCTGCCATTTCTCATGGCCTTGTTTGTTGGGGGCATTTCTATAACTCATTTCATCTCTAAATTGTACCGTTTCCCATTCCTTCATTAAATGTTTAGCAAGGGGATGAGAATAAGTTCTAAGTACCACTACTTATGCTTCCATGGCTACTTTACAGAGAGGGTCATCTCTTTGATCCCTTATTAAATCTTCTTTATTGAGAGGTGGCAGTGAAGTAATCTGAAAAGAGATAATATTGCATTAAAGTAATGCCCATTTTTTGAGCCATGCTACCAGTTCATAGGACACTGCAGAATATACAGTTTTATCCTGATCAGGGAGGATAAGACAAGAGCCTCATGCGGCCGTCTGGACATTCCATCAGCATAGCCGTTATTGTGCCCTGGATGATAACGTAGATTATAGTTATAGTCAGGTAAGGAAGCTTGCCATCTGTGGCATGTAGTTTAGCTGTTATTAAAATGTATATCAGGATTGTGGTCTATTTGTATCTGAAATTCAGCTCCATAAAGGTAGCCTTGACTTTTACCAACCACTGCCCATTTTAGAGCAAGGAATTCTAAAGGACACATAGGGTAATTCTTCTTTGCAGGGGATAAACTTCTGCTGATGAATGTAACTAGTCTCAAAGATGTTCCATGATCCTGGTATAGCGCACCTCCTGAACAATTTCTACTAGCATTGATGTGGAGACTACTATATATGGCTTAATGAGGTCAGCTTAGACAAGGACTGGGGCATGAGTGAAGCTAACTGATCAAAAGCTCTGTCACATTCTTCTCTCCATTTCTCCTTTATGGACTCCTTTGCCCAGTCGTTTCGACCAGCCACTATCTTGCTGGGATCAGTGGAAATGCCAGCTGCAGAAATAACATGTGCTTTATATGTCACTGAAGGCTGACAAAATTGACCCTTGTTTAGTGATAGCTTTAGGCCCCTGTTCTGTTGTTGATCAAGAACGTTCATCAAACTTTCCTCATGTTCTTCAAATATATAGCTATTTCCACAGATATAACTCAGGGTATATTTTGTCTTCCCATGCACACAATTTAAAGGTAACTCGTCATTGAACTTTGGTGTATCCTGCCCCAAAATAACATGGTACAGTATTGTGCAGTTGGGGGAGTTTTAAAGTTATAAATAGGGACCTTTAACTGAAACTCATTGCCCATTGTAGGTTCTATTTGAAGATATCCTGGGATTGATTTGTCGTGTTTGATTCCTAACTTTGACCCCTGATTACTTTGAACTCTGTTATATTGACCCTTGCCTGCCTGACTATTCTGAACTCCCTTATCCTGACATTTGCCTGGCTGACTTTTCTAAAGATCTTCCGGTTTTGACCTTTGCTTGCCTTTAACGTTGCCCGCACTGACCCGGCCTGTCTGACTTTGATTGAACTCTGCCTGAACTGACCTCTGCGGTCCCACAGTCCCTGCTACTTTGTGATCCAGAGGTAGACTTGACTCCAGAAACCACTGTTCTTTTTGAACAGAGAGGCATTGTTGTGCATTATGTCTGTCCAAATAATCATCCAAGCCCCTCTTCAAAGCATCAACAGAACCAGCCATCACAACATCACCCGGCAGTGCATTCCACAACCTCACTGTTCTCTCTGTGAATAACCACCTACGCTGCTTCAAATGAAAGTCCTTTTCTTCTAGTCTGAAGGGGTGGCCTCTGGTGCAGTGATCCTCTTTATGGGTAAAAAGGTCCCTGATATTTGTCTATAATGTCCTCTAATGTACTTGTAAAGTGTAATCATGTCCCCTTGCAAGCGACTTTTTTCCCCAGAGAAAACAACCCCAACCTGTACATTCTACCCTCATTATTTAAACCTTCCATCCCTAACCAGTTGCATGCCTCTGCACTCTCTCCAGCTCATTTTTATCCCTCTTAAGGGATACTCTAGATGAAGTCTTACTAGGGATCTATAAAGAGGCATAATTGTGTTTTCATCCCTTGAGTTTATGCCCTTTTTTTGCAAGGCAGAACTTTATTTGCTTTAGGAGCTACAGAATCATAATGCAGTGCTTTCTGAAGTGCTACCTGGGGTTGGGTGATGTGCTGAAGAAGGCATGTAGGGTATGCAGCAACTTCCCCAGGGCCCCATCGATGCGTCCTTGGCTCGAATACAGAGGCAGCACCAACTGCCAACCCACCAGCTGTTCTGTAACCCGCTGATGTGCTGGAACTAAACCTTGCACATGGTGAAACACCTTGTAGAGCAGCACTGAGCAGTTAACAAGTATCTGCTAGAGTATAGTGTCAGGTACTAGTGCATGCTAGATGGTCTTCCCAGGGGGAAAAAATCTAGAATGGGAAAACCTCTGCTACAGTATATGGCTGCCCATATGCAGAGATCCCTTAGGCGTGATCAGTAGCATTCAAGACTGGGATGATTAATGGTGGCCACCCTAGTAGGCCTATGGAATAAGGAAAAGCTCTGGGAATTCCTTGTACCCAGCCAAAGAGAGAGGAGGATCGGTCAGTTGAAGAGGGTTCTGTGCTCTAAAACGGATGATGGCCTTTTCCACTCATTTGCCCACTCATATGCCATTTCTCAGTCCACTACAACCCCAAACATCCAGGAGAGATATGGACAGAGCAGCAGCAGGACAGGTAGAGGTGGTGGTGATCTGATCAATGTGTGGAAAACTATTTTTGAGCTTCAACAGGCAGCAGCAATTCACAGAGCAACCTCTCTCCTTGAATACATACCATTCTATCTCCAATGTTGCCTCATACTCTTCTGCAATTTTTTTCTGTTAGTGTTGTTGTCACTTAAGGCAAACTGGAAAAAAAAAATTATTTTTCTTGGTGGGCCCTGGCTGTCACTAATGAGTTCTACTCCCTAATTGGTGGTTTGTAGAAACTGTAGAGACACTTTAATCTAATAACATTTGTAATAAGTGCTACATCTCTAAAATGCTGTGGACTAATGCTGCTACTAGGCTGTGCCTCTACAGAGAGCAACAAAACAGCAGGACTTTAGAATGTTTCTAGTAGTGCTAGTTACACACTCAGGTCCTTCTCTTTTGCTGTGCTCTGTAGAGACACATACATTTGTACCAATAATAGTCTCTTTGATGAGTGCTGAATGTCTAAAATATTGTTGCCTACTTCTACCAACTACACTCTTTTTTTATTGCTGACTGTTTGCATTCTGTGACACCTATGTGACCTACTGCCACTGGCAACACTCTCAAGTCCAACTGCTTTGTAGCACTTTGTTGTATTTTTACCAATAATAGTCTCTTGGTGCTACCATCTGGGGCTCTGTAGAGACACCTGCATTCATACTAATAATATAGTCTAAAGTGAATACACAAGCCCACAATACACATTTAATACAGTAAAACCCTGCTTTTACATTTCTCAAGGGGGCCAAGTGAAACAAGCGTAACATTTGGGAAAATGTAATATCCATGGAAAAATAAGCGGATAATACATACAGAGGCCACACATTATCAGTAAAAAAAATTTGGTAAAATGTAAATTCAGGGGACATGCTTTATATAAAGACTAGATCAGCTATTAACACCTATAACACAAGTGAACAGTAACAGTATTCATTTTCAGTATCAGGCTGGGATATCTTCTTCAACTTTTGTTTGTTTCACAGTTTTATTTCCTTGATGTCTTGCATGTTTTTTTTCCAGCAAGTCTTGCAAATTTACCAGGATGTTGGTTTCCATTTGTACACAGACATCAGTCATCTAATGCTGTTCAGGGTCGGGGCCCATAACGTCACTGACATTTTCTGTGTGTGTCTTTGCATAACTGAGTTGCTCTATATGCTGCTGCTCAGGCTCCTCGCCTTCACCTACACCTCCAGGTTCAGTCATGTGTTGCTTCTTCTCTTTTTCCTGTTTCCCAGTTCTGGAAAATAGCAGGTGTGAGTACATAAGAATTGCTGTAAAAATATTTGCCAGAGATTAAAGTTTCCTTTTATGTCTCAGTGATATATAGCATCAATTATATCAATCATCAATACTTTTTAACAATTACTGTTGCAACGTTTCTATGAGAACAGTTGTAGCTTAGTGGTAAGGAGCTTCTCTAACTGGG